>CM076574.1:836287349-836637119 GCA_034641835.2 Pinus albicaulis
TAGGCACAATAGAAATTTGAATCGCGTCATATTCCTTCATAGGATTCTCCACAGTCCACACAGTGTTTGCAACTATAATACAAAATCTCTTCTACCATTGATCATCAATTTGCGGAAATTAAATCAATTGCATGCATACATTAAAACCATAAACAATCACACATATGAACACAGTATTTAATGGGAAAGCTTAAAGCTGAAAACCCCAACTATCTGTATATTATATGTCATGGAGATCATGTAACAATCATAGTACAAATCTCCTCACAAGCTCTCATGCACACCCTCAATTGCTACACACTATCAAGCTAGATCTAGCAAAACACATGCTCCAATCTTTTGCCACTTGATAGCCAGCCTCTATTGTGTAATTAATGCTATGGGATGGCTTCATTAAATAGATAAACCACCTGGCTTGAACTGCACAATCCTCATGGGATACTCCACCTATCTGTGTGTTGCAAATAGCAACATTATAGTCACAACTGATAGTTAACCTGCTCTTTCACCTATTTCTGCACTGGTCTCCACTGAAACTGTCCATGCACTGAAGTTAACTGATGCATTCTTTAGTTGATTAATGAGTTTATAATTAGTGAATTAATTAATAATTAATTCACACCACTCTCACTAATTTTATCAATTAGTTAAACTGAATACAAATAGCTCAACTATGTTTAGATTAGTTAAATTGAATACAACTCCACTAACTTCCTCAATCAACTCCACCAAACTCTGTCACATGAGTTCTAACTGAAGTCTTCATGCAATAGCTCCACATAACCCTTAGGAATAGCGTAATTCCTTCTGTCATCTCTTGTGCCACATCTGTGCACTTAACTGAAGTGCTCCAAGAGAATAAGATAATGTTTAGAGTCCAAATATTATTAAGAGCTAATAATATTCGACATATCTATTTTTAGAATGGCAATCTAAAAATAGATTCCGCCCAATATGTCTAAAAATATAATTCCATCTATTTTTCCAACTTGACCAACCATCCACAAATAACATCCTGCAACTCATAGAATATGATCGACATGTCTAAAAATAGACATAGTCTAAAAATAGACTTTGCGCCAAAAGTAGCCTGCGGGCCCACTTAGTGAAGGCGACTTCTTTCCACTAAGCTCATCATCTTGTTGCAATCTCAACACTCCCTCTCAACAAGATAAGGATTATCTGCCACCCCTATCCTGCCTCTGTGGTATTCGAATTTTCTCCTGGTGAGCGCCTTCGTCAAGATATCAGCATCTTGATCCTCCGTGGGAATGTATGAAAGTAACATGATCTTCCGCTGCACACAATCTCTGATATGATGATACCGGATGTCAATGTGTTTAGATCTATCATGAAATACTGGATTAATCGAGAGTTTGATGCAACTCTGATTATCACAATAAATCACGGTAGGCTCTAAGTGTGAACCGAACAACCCGACTAGGATCTTCCTCATCCATATAGCCTCGCATGCAGCCAAACTCGCTGCCATATACTCGGCCTCTGCTGAACTGAGTGCCACGGATCTCTGCTTCCTGCTGTACCAAGAAACTGTTGTCGACCCGATATTGAAAATCCCTCCAAATGTGCTCTTTCTGTCCGTTGGGCTCCCTGCCCAATCTGCATCCGTGAAGCCACATAGCTTCACCTCATCCGACTGTCTGTACCATAATCCATATCCTGATGTGCCTCTGAGATATCTCAATACATGCATTCCTACCTTCCAAAAGAGCTTGGTAGGCTTAACCATAGCTTGTGAAAGTTGGTTAACAACATAGCATATGTCGAGTCGTGTATTGACCAGATACATAAGCGACCCCACCAACTGTCGATAAACAGTGGCATCCAATACCTCCGCTGAAGTAGCATCCTCCTTCCTCCAACCACCAGGAAGAGGAGTATCAGTAAAGCTTGCAACCATGCATGTTGAACTTCTCGATATCTCCAGAGCAATTTATCATATGACAAACGAGTCCACCATTGCATGCAAATTTCCAATCCCGAAATAATGAAGGAGGCCCAAGTCCTTCTCTCAAACTCCTTTGCAAGATCATCCTTGCATGAGTGTATCAACAGCTCATCTTTGTCAAAATCAAATCATCTACATAGAGTACAATGATCGACAACTCCTCACACAATCCCGAGTATCATTAAAGATCCACCTCACTCTTGGAGAATCCAAGTCCGGTGAAATAACTGTCTATCCATGTGTACCAAGCATGAGGTGCTTGTTTCAACCCATACAACACTCTCTTGAGCCTGCACACATGCGACTCGCTGCTAAAGATCTCAAAACCTTTGGGCTGCTCTATGTAAACCTCCTCCTCAATGACTCTGTTGACGAACGTAGTCTTCACATCCATCTGATGAATTTGCCACCCCATCTGCACTGAGAGAGAAAGAATCGTCCGTATGGAAGAATACCTTGTGACAGGTGCAAAGGTCTCCTCATAATCGATCCCCTCAATCTGTGAAAAGCCTCGGGTAACAAATCTTGCCTTGTACTTCTCCACACTCCCGTCAGCTGCCTGCTTCACTTTGTAGATCCATCTCGAACCCACCACTGATTTCCCCTCCGGCCTTGGGACAATCTCCCATGCACTGTTTCTGACAATCGAATCATACTCTTCCACCATGGCATCTACCCATGCGGTGTCCTCCACAGCTTCCTCGAAAGAGGATGGCTCTGTCACGATACACTTGCTCATAAGAGCCATGTATCCAGTGTACCGATCAGGTGACTGTCTCTGTCTGCGCTGTGATGTAGGTGCTCCTACAACCTTCTCTGCATCTTGAGCCAGTCGCTCAGCTTCTGTAGTGCGCTTCCACCCTCTGATGGTTGGCGCTGCATGAGTGGTATCTTCCACTCCATGAACCTCATCTTGTGGCTGATCCACATCCTGAGACTCATCCTTAGGAACTAATAGCTCCTCATCTGCATGCAAGTGTGGCTCCCTCTCAAACGAACACTTCATGGCTTTCTCCTCATGAAATTTGATATCCCATCGCACAACAGTCTTGCGACTGTCTGGCAAATACACACGATAGTTGTGGGGCGTATCAGTGTACCCCACATATATCCCAACCTCTGCGGTCAGCTCCAGCTTCTTCCTGGCATCCTTCGTCACATGAATGTAAACAGGTTAACCAAAAATCCTCAAATGGGAAATATCGGGCCTCTTACTAGAAAATGCCTCCTCGGGTGTACTCATGCCAAGTATCCTGTGAGGACAACGGTTCTGCACATATACTGCAGTATTGCATGCCTCATCCCACAAGTGTATGGGAAGGCCCTGATCATGCAACATCGCCCGTGCAGCACCCACGATCGTTCTGTTCTTCCGCTCAGCAACCCCATTCTGCTGTGGGTTATGAGGTGCTATGAGCTCTCTTCGAATTCCTTCTGCGCTGCAAAAGTCCTTGAATTCGCTAGAGATGAATTCACCACCATTGTCGCTCCTAAGAGCCTTCACCTGCTTCCCCGATTCTTTCTCAACTAGTGCCTTGAACTCACAGAACTTTGAGTATGTCTCGCTCTTCTTCTGCATGAAGAAGATCTAGCACTTACGAGAAAAATCATCAAAAAATATCACATAATACATGTGCTTTGCTGTCGAAGCTGCTGAGAAAGGTCCACACACGTCTGTGTGAATTCTCTCAAGGATCGTCGTGGCGCGACTATCCTTCTCGTGAAAGGTGGCTTTCACAAATTTTCCCAAGGTACACCCCTTGCACTGATCTGACTGCGCAAGAGTGCCTTTAGGAAGCCCAGTAGAAATTTGTTGTAGTATCTTCAAAGCTCCATGGTGAAGGTGGCCCAATCTCCGGTGCCACAACTCGCCATCATCCCGACTCACCACTCCTTCTGCCTTGCCTGCCATTGCTGCGCAGCCATCTACCTGCAATTGATAAAGGTTCTTAACTCGAACCCCTATCCTCCAGGTCTCACCAGTTGCCTTACTGTGCAGGAAAGCCTTTCCCTCACTAAAGACAACATCATATCCCTTGTCTTCTAACATCGCCACAGAGATAAGATTCTTCTTCAATCGTGGAACATGCATCACTTCCTTCAATACGAAGGGTTTACCAGACTCCCTCTCAAAGGAAATGGTACCGATACCGCTCGCACTGTATCTACCATCATCGCCCATCTCGATGTGCACTCCAAGATCTTTCTCATCCAGATCAGTAAACAAATCTCGATCTCCTGTCATGTGAAAAGACGCACCACTGTCCAGAAACCACACTGAACCCATCACACTTGAAACCAAGCATGCGATCAGCAAAAAATCTAGCTCAAAATGCAAGGCTAAGGCCTCTCCAGCTACAGTTCCAGCAGCCTGCTTATTTTTCTTCTTCTGTGGACAATTAGTGGCGTAATGTCCGTGTTGGTGAAAGTGAAAGCACTTCACCTTGGACATGTCCTGCTTCTTGCCTTTCACACCGGATTGAGAAGCTTTCTTGCTCTTCCCCTTCTTTGCTTTGGCAGCCAAAGTGCAATTCTCTTCATCAGAGTTCTTTGATGAAGATCCGTCCCTGGTACTTCGCCTTATCTCCTCTTGCACAAGATCCGACCAAAGTCACTCCCATCCTGGCAATTTCTCCCGACCATTGACAGAGTCCTGATAGGAGTGCCAACTCTTCAAAAGCCCTAGGAGAGCCAAGCTCACCAAGTCCTCATCATCAACAGTCACCCCCACACTTCCCAGCTCATCCCTGCATTGGATGAACTTCGTGAGGTACTTGGGCATACTGTTGCCTTTCTCCATCTTTATGTTCCTGAGTTTGTCCTTGAGCGCCAACTTCCTCTGGTCGCTCTTGCTTTGGAATAAATCTGTCAAAGCTTTCCACATCAAGAATGGAGAAGCCTTACCATGAAGGCTGGATACTATGTGATCCTTCACACCTTCCAACAAAATCCTTCGACACTTTGCTGTCTTCTTTTGCCATGCGTCAAGTACGACAGCATCACTAGAAGTAGGTTTTGGAATTTATGCATCTATGAACTCCTTCAACCCATTGTCATCCAGCACCGCCTCCATCCTGTCCTTCCATGCAATATAATTCGAGCTGCCCTCAAGGGCATACTCCAATCACAATCCGTTGAAAGACATCTCAACTTCGACACCAAGAAAACACTGTTGCAAATTCGAATTCCACCAACACAAAACTCAACCGCTTCAATGTTTTGCAATTGCTCCAATGATCAATATCCCTCTGATACCATGTAGAAATTTGAATAACTGATATATTATTCACCAAGATTCTCCTGATCACACACTATTTTAGCTTCATGCATAATACAGAATCTCTTCTACCATTGATCATCACATGTGGAAATAAAATCAATTGCATGCACACATTAAAACCACAAACAATCACACATATGAACACAGTATTTAATGGGAAAGATTAAAGCTGAAAACCCCAACTATCTATATATTATATGTCATGGATATCATGTAACAATCATTGTACAAAGCTCCTCACAAGCTCTCAGCACAACCTCGAATTGCTACACACTATCAAGCTAGATCTAGCAAAACACATGCTCAAATCTTTTGCCACTTGATAGCCAGCCTCTATTGTGTAATCAATGCTGTAGGATGGCTCATTAAATAACATAAACCACCTAGCTTGTACTGCGCAATCTTCATGGGCTTCTCTAATCACTGTGTGTTGCAAATATGCAACAATATAGTCACAACTGATAGTTAACCTGCTCTTTCACCTATCTCTGCACTGGTCTCCACTGAAACTGTCCATGCACTGAAGTTAACTGATGTATTCTTTAGTTGATTAATGAGTTTATAATTAGTGAATTAATTAATAATTAATTCACACCACTCTCACTAATTGTATCGATCAGTTAAACTAGATACAAATAGCTCAACTATGTTTAGATTAGTTAAACTGAACACAACTCCATTAACTTCCTCAATCAACTCCACCAAACTCTGTCACATGAGTTCTAACTGAAGTATCCATGCAATAGCTCCACATAACCCTTAGGAATAGTGTAATTCCTTCTGTCAGCTCCTGTGCCACATCTGTGCACTTAACTGAAGTGCTCCAAGAGAATAAGATAATGTTTATAGTCCAAATATTATTAAGAGCTAATAATATTCGACATATCTATTTTTAGAATGGAAATCTAAAAATAGATTCTGCCCAATATGTCTAAAAATAAAAGTCCATCTATTTTTTCCAACTTGACCAACCATCCACAAATAGCATCCTGCAACTCATAGAATATGATCGACATGTCTAAAAATAGACTTTGCGCCAAAAATAGCCTGTGGGCCCACTTAGTGAAGGCGACTTCTTTCCACTAAGCTCATCATCTTGTTGCAATCTCAACACTCCATCTCAACAAGATAAGGATTATCTGCCACCCCTATCCTGCCCCTGTGGTATTCGAATTTTCTCCTGGTGAGTGCCTTCGTCAAGATATCAGCATCCTGATCCTCCGTGGGAATGTATGAAAGTAACATGATCTTCCGCTGCACACAATATATGATATGATGATACCAGATGTCAATGTGTTTAGATCTATCATGAAATACTGGATTAACCGAGAGTTTGATGCAACTCTGATTATCACAATAAATCACAGTAGGCTCTAAGTGTGAACCGAACAACCTGACCAGGATCTTCCTCATCCAGATAGCCTCACATGCAGCTTGAATTACTGCCATGTATTTTTATTTCGCTGAACTGAGTGCCACAGATCTCTGCTTCCTGTTGTACCAAGAAACTGCTGTCGACCTGATACTAAAAATCCCTCTAGATGTGCTCTTTTTGTCCGTTGGTCTCCCTGCCCAATCTGCATCCGTGAAGCCACATAGCTTCACCTCATCCAACTGTCTGTACCATAATCCATATCCCGATGTGCCTCTGAGATATCTCAATACATGCTTGCCTGCCTTCCAGTAGAGATTGGTTGGCTTAACCATAGCTTGTGAAAGCTGGTTAACAGCATAGCATATGTCGGGTCGTGTATTGACCAGATACATAAGCGACCCCACCAACTGTCGATAAATAGTGGCATCCACTACCTCCGCCGAAGTAGCATCCTCCTTCCTCCAACCACCGGGAAGAGGAGTATCAACAGGCTTGCAGCCATGCATGTTGAACTTCTCCAGTATCTCCCGGGCATACTTACCCTGAGAAACAAACAGTCCACCACTGCGCTGCCAAATTTCCAATCCCAGGAAATAATGAAGGAGGCCCAAGTCCTTCATCTCAAAATCCTTTGCAAGATCAGCCTTGCATGAGTGTATCAACAGTTCATCACCTGTCAAAATCAAATCATCTACATAAAGTACAATGATCAGCAACTTACCCTCCACCACAATCCGGTATAGGTTAGGATCCGCCTCACTCTTGGATAATCCAAGTCCGGTGAAATAACTGTCTATCCGTGTGTACCAAGCACGAGGTGCTTGTTTCAACCCATACAACGCTCTCTTGAGCCTGCACACATGCGACTCGCTGCTGAAGATCTCGAAACCTTTGGGCTGCTCTATGTACACCTCCTCCTCAATGACTCCGTTGAGGAACGCAGTCTTCACATCCATCTGATGAATGTGCCACCCCATCTGCGCTGAGAGAGCTAGGATCGTCCGTATGGAAGAATACCTTGCGACAGGTGCAAAGGTCTCCTCATAATCGATCCCCTCTATCTATGAGAAGCCTCGGGCAAAAAATCTTACCTTGTACTTCTCCACACTCCCGTCAGCCGCCTGCTTCACTTTGTAGATCCATCTCGAACCCACCACTGATTTCCCCTCCGTCCTTGGGAAAATCTCCCATGCACTGTTTCTGACAATCGAATCATACTCTTCCACCATGGCATCTACCCATGCGGGGTCCTCCACAGCTTCCTCGAAAGAGGATGGCTCTGTCACGACACATTTGCTCACAAGAGCCATGTATCCAGTGACTGTCTCTGTCTGCACTGTGCTGTAGGTGGTCCTACAACCTTCTCTGCATCTTGAGCCAGTCGCTCAGCTTCTGTAGTGCGCTTACGCCCTCTGATGGTTGGCGCTGCATGAGTGGTCTCTTCCACTCCATGAACTTCCTCTTGTCGCTGATCCACATCCTGAAGCTCATCCTTAGGAACTAATAGCTCCTCCTCTGCATGCAAGTGTGGCTCCCTCTCAAGCGAACACTTCATGGCTTTCTCCTCTTGAAATTTGATATCCCGTCGCACAACAGTCTTGCGACTGTCTGGAAAATACACACGATAGTTGTGGGGTGTATCAGTGTACCCCAAAAATATCCCAACCTCTGTAGTCGGCTCCAGCTTCTTCCTGGCATCCTTCGTCACATGAATGTAAACAGGTGAACCAAAAATCCTCAAATGGGAAATATCAGGCCTCTTACCAGAAAATGCCTCCTCGAGTGTACTCATGCCAAGTATCCTATGAGGACAACGGTTTTGCACATAAACCGCAGTATTACATTCCTCAGCCCATAAGTGTATGGGAAGGCCCTGATCATGCAACATCGCCCGTGCAACACCCAATATCGTTCTGTTCTTCTGCTCAGCGACCCCATTCTGCTATGGGTTATGAGGCGCTATGAGCTCTCTTCGAATTTCATACACCTTTTATAAAAAGTCATTGAATTTTCCAAAGATGAATTCACCACCATTTTTGCTCATATAGCCTTCACACCCAGCTTCCCCACGATTCTTTCTTCCTCGATTGCCTTGAACTCACAAAACTTTGTGTATGTCTTGCTCTTCTTCTGCATGAAGAAGATCTCGCACTTCCGAGAAAAATCATCAACAAATATCACATAGTACCTGTGCCTTGCTATCGAAGCTACTAAGAAAGGTCCACACACATCTGTGTGAATTCTCTCAAGGATCGTCGTGGCGCGACTATCCTTCTCGTGAAAGGTGGCTTTCACAAATTTTCCCAAGGTACATCCCTTGCACTGATCTGACTGCTCAAGACTGCCTTTAGGAAGCCCAATAGAAATCTGCTGCAGTATCTTCAAAGCTCCATGGTGAAGGTGGCCCAATCTCTGGTGCCACAACTCGCCATCATCCCGACTCACCACTCCTTCTGCCTTGCCTGCCATTGTTGCACAGCCATCTACCTGCAATTGATAAAGGTTCTGAACTCGAACCCCTATCCTATGGGTCTCACCAATTGCCTTACTACGCAGTTGCCTTACTACGTAGTAAAGCCTTTCCTCGCTAAAGACTTCCCTCGCTAAAGACAACATCATATCCCTTGTCTTCTAACATCGCCACAGAGATAAGATTCTTATTCAATCCTGGAACATGCATCACTTCCTTCAATACAAAGGGTTTACCAGACTCCCTCTCAAAGGAAATGGTATCAATACCGATCGCACTGTATCTACCATCATCGCCCATCTCGATGTGCACTCCAAGATCTTTCTCATCCAGATCAGAAAACAAATCTTGATCTCCTGTCATGTGAAAAGATGCACCAATTTCCAAGAACCATACTGATCCCATCACACTTGAGACCAAGCATGCGATCAACGAAAAATCCAGCTCAAACTGCGAGGCTAAGGCCTCTCCCGCTGCAGATCCAGCAGCATGCTTATTTTTCTTCTTCTGCGGACAATTTGTGGCATAATGTCCGTGTTGGTGAAAGTGAAAGCACTTCACCTTGGACATGTCTTGCTTCTTGCCTTTCGCACCAGACTGAGAAGCTTTCTTTCTCTTCCCCTTCTTTGCTTTGGCAGCCAAAGTGCAATTCTCTTCATCAGAGTTCTTTGATGACGATCCGTCCCTGGTACTCCGCCTTATCTCCTCTTGCACAAGATCTGACCAAAGTCGCTCCCATCCTGGCAATTTCTCCCGACCATTGACAAAGTCCTGATAGGAATGACAACTCTTCGGAAGCCCAAGGAGAGCCAAGCTCACAAAGTCCTCATCATCAACCAATCCACTACACTTCCCGATTCATCCCATGGATGAACCGTACCCTCTTGGGCATACTGTCGCCTTTCTCCATTTTTATGTTCCTGAGTTTATCCTTGAGCGCCAACTTCCTTTGGTCGCTCTTGCTTTGAAATAAATATATCAAAGCTTTCCACATCAAGCATGGAGAAGCCTTACCATGAAGGCTGGACACTATGTGATCCTTCACACCTTCCAACAGAATCCTTCGACACTTTGTTGTCTTCTTTTGCCATGCGTCAAGTACGGCAGCATCGCTAGGAGTAGGCTTTGGAATTTCTACATCTATGAACTCCTTCAACCCATTGTCATCCAGCACCGCCTCCATCCTGTCCTTCCATGCAATATAATTCGAGCTGCCCTCAAGGGCATACTCCAATCGCAATCCGTTGAAAGACATCTCAACTTCGACACCAAGAAAACATTGCTGCAAATTCGAATTCCACCAGCACAAAACTCAACCGCTTCAATGTTTTGCAATTGCTCTAATGATCAATATCACTCCGATACCATGTAGAAAATTGAATAACTGATATATTATTCACCGATATTCTCTCGATCACACACTATTTTAGCTTCATGCACAATACAAAATCTCTTCTACCATTGATCATTACATGCGGAAATAAAATCAATTGCATGCACACATTAAAACCACAAACAATCACACATATGAACACAGTATTTAATGGGAAAGCTTAAAGCTGAAAACCCCAACTATCTGTATATTATATTTCATGGATATCATGTAACAATCATAGTACAAAATCTCCTCACAAGCTCTCATGCACACCCTCAATTGCTACACACTATCAAGCTAGATCTAGCAAAACACATGCTCCAATCTTTTGCCACTTGATAGCCAGCCTCTATTGCATAATTAATGCTATGGGATGGCTTCATTAAATAGATAAACCACCTGGCTTGAACTGCGCAATCCTCATGGGCTTCTCCACCTATCTGTGTGTTGCAAATAGCAACAATATAGTCACAACTGATAGTTAACCTGCTCTTTCACCTATTTCTGCACTGGTCTCCACTGAAACTGTCCATGCACTGAAGTTAACCGATGCATTCTTTAGTTGATTAATGAGTTTATAATTAGTGAATTAATTAATAATTAATTCACACCACTCTCACTAATTGTATCAATTAGTTAAACCGAATACAAATAGCTCAACTATGTTTAGATTAGTTAAACTGAATACAACTCCACTAACTTCCTCAATCAACTCCACCAAACTCTGTCACATGAGTTCTAACTGAAGTATCCATGCAATAGCTCCACATAAACCTTAGGAATAGCGTAATTCCTTCTGTCAGCTCCTGTGCCACATCTGTGCACTTAACTGAAGTGCTCCAAGAGAATAAGATAATGTTTAGAGTCCAAATATTATTAAGAGCTAATAATATTCGACATATCTATTTTTAGACTGACAATCTAAAAATAGATTCCGCCCAGTATGTCTAAAAATAGAAGTCCATATATTTTTTATGACTTGACCAACCAATCCATAAATAGCATCTTGCAACTCATAGAACATGATCCATATGTCTAAAATAGACATAGTCTAAAAATAGACTTTGCGCCAAAAAATAGCTCCTCAAGGCCCACTTAATGAAGGCGAATTCTTTCCACTAAGATCATCATCTTGTTGCAATCTCAACATAGTCTTCTTCTCTTTCCCTACAAAATTATCTTCTCTCCATTATCATTCAAAGCACTCAATAGCCTTGTCATAGAAATCTACTTTGGGCCTCGTGAAGATACATCCAATCCATACCAAAAATCATACTCATATGATCCCAATGGCAAGGTGCATTCAAATGTGTTGTTATATCCATACCATTAAACTCAAATTCACAAGCTCTTTCCCAATGATGGACCCTTCTTAGTACATGTATCCAACCGCACCAACCAAGACTCGCATGCACTCTTTTCTCAAACCACACTTATCCACCAGGCCAATATCAACATAACTATAATTAGATCCGTAATCAATCAAAATAGAAATAACTCGATCACAAACCTTACCCTCCACCTCAATGATAGATGGTGATCCGCATGACTATTGTCCATAGTCATATAAATATAATCAATACTATGACCAACATCCCCAACTCGTCCGCGCCTCCGAGCACTATTGATATTAGGCCTACCTCCCTAGTATAATGGAAAATCCTTCTTACGAGGATCTTGCCACATATATAGCACCGAAAATGCTCTACTATCACCTAGTATGCTACTCTCTAGGTTGTGACACATTTTTTTTCTCAACCGCATTGAACTTTTAAGGAGGAACATTTTCTTTCTCACCTACATCTTAAGGTATTCCCTACTTCGGTGCCCATTTCCTTTACCTTCTCATTCTCGTTCAATTCATGTTTACGCTCAATTTTTCACTTTGAATGTTCATAACAATGCTTCAGCTTCTCGTATGGATTCGTCTAATGATATAAGCTCATCAAACTCAATTTGGTCTCTATATATCGTTATCGGAATTCCGTTGATGAATCTCCTCGAATCTTATCCTTTTCCTCCTTGAGATATGTGGAACATACCTCAACAACTCCAAGAATCATTAGTATACTCATCATCAATCATAGGACCCATCCGTTGCTCATAAAATGCATTAGCTCTATCATCATAATACTTCTCTGATAATTACTTCTCTTTGAATATCCTCTCAAAATCAATCCCAAACAACCATGCCTATACATCTTCCAACTTCTTAATCTCTCCATCAAATGTAGGAGGGTTCACCTTTCTGAATTATTAAGGAAAATAATCCTCCTCCTATATGGATGTGATGATGGTGATAACTATAATAATGTCTCTGGATGAGGAACTAGAATGATGCCCATATATACAATCCCTCCTAATGTGTATCTAGTGATCTACTAGTCCGATCGTATCCCTCTATCCAATCTCAGATCGACCGAAATTTTCTCGACATAGATCCATTTATATTCTCTTATTTTTCTTTATCGATCCTCATATGTCAATGTTTCGCAAATCCGACAAGCTCTAAATAATCATTGCATTAACCTCTACATGATTCTTTCGAGCCCTCCCGAAAGTCTTTCCTTAAGCCTCAACCAACTCCGTCATTGTCTCATTTCCATATATATTCTCGATCTCTTCCCTCAACACCTTAAGGTATATTATATACCAGGACAATACTCTTCGCCATACTCCAATTGATTCAGTGGGAAGTATCACGAGAAATGTAGTCTACCATTTTACTTGTCATATTTGATTTTCTTTCTTCGCAAGTGTACCATGTTATATAAACCAAATAGATACAAAATTAAATGTTTACCTTAGTGATTTTCTGGGGATGCTTATCTCATCTTCAAGATCAACTTATTAGATGTACATGTATAATCATAAACTTATCCATGTAATAACAAAAATCATAATAACATCATGCATGACCATACCAATCGTATACCGTGATCCCATGCATGACAACCACAACCTTTAAACATCGCAATTTACCCAAGGTGAAGTAGTATACTCCGGGTACCACCATGTGGTATCGATATGACCCAAAGAGAGCAAACTCGCTCTTATACAACCCTATAATGCCTCCTCCCACATTTACCCATTTTCACCGGCTAGCTCAGGGTAAACATGAGCCGAGGGTTACTAAGGATAAGATTCAACATTCTAGGTGACCTTTATGGAAATGGAGTCGACTACTTAAGATCTTATTAACTTCCTCATGTGCTATGGGACAGCCGTATAATCCAACCCCTCTAGGTGTCCAACCCCTAATACATAACTACTCTTTCCCCCCCCCTGGGTTCCCAATCGCACTCATAACCCCGTTTCCATGTGAATATAGACCTTTTTTCTCAGCTCTATGCCAAAGACTCGAATTTTGTGCCACTTTTCGTGGCCAAGACTTAGGTCTCTACATAGAACTCAATGAAACTTATAGAGCTAATAAATTACATAGAAATAATGTTTGTAAACCAAAACGGAAACTAGGACTAGACCTAACCATACCCAACCCGCACCGACATTATGTCAAACACTTGGTGAATGTGCAACTCACAGTCATGAATGCAAGTCCGAACATAAGTGTCCGAAAAATTATCCGAGGTTTAATAAGAAGGGTCACTTCCTTCACATTAGTTTCCATAACACTAATTAGGTATTGCATTCATTATTCATTCAGCTTATAAGTGAAAACATGAAAAGAGACTCTCAATAAGAGTTGGCATATAACCATGCTTATAACTATCATATAACCAGATAAATAGTAATAATGGAACATCAATTAAATCCACATAATAACAAATACAATTCCTTATAAAAATCAAGAGAAACTTAGCTTTTATTAGACATAGGAAAAGTATTCACTAGGTTCGATACTTCCACGTTCCACCCGAATTACAGATTGGCTTAACCAAATATTTCTTTCATCCAATCACGCTTGCTCCATATTCCAAGCATGAATGGGATATCATTGGATAAACCAATCTAAAGACAACCAAGGGAATACATAGGTTAAACCACTTCCACCCTCTCCATACCATGATCTCATCCAAACCGTATCAGGATCACAAAACCAAAACGAGCTTGGATGCCTCGAATTTCTTCACCATTACCTTGAGGAATTTTCCCGTCTCCAACCTAAAAATTTACCGTTTATCCCCGCCACACGGTCAAGGGTTTCCTAGGCCTTTGAGAATTTTCCCGAGACCACCTCACCCGGATCCAATATCTTCCAAAAATCGAAAGTCTCAAAAACCGAGAACAATCCCATCAAACCATGGCAATTCTAGGCTAAAAATCCATCATGCCGAAACCCAAAAAAATCAATGCCAAATACAATAGAAGAACAAAATAACAACGTGCACATACCATGCATGTCAAAATCAACTAGGAAGTTATACATGCAACCTATTATCTACAAGTATTTTCATTGAAGTCGCTCGATCCTTACCTTCCTTTTCTTTACTTTTCCTTTCTTTATTTTCCTTTCCTTTCCTTTACTTTTACTTTACTTTTATTTTCCTTCGTTTCGTTTTCTTTCTTTCTTTCTCCCGAGTGGTTCTCTTCTCCTCTATGAGACTAATTCTAAGACTTAAATAAAAAAGGCTACCAACCGATGCTTTGAGGCATTTTTGTATTCATGAGGCCTCTAATTTCTTCAATTTTCCATTATTTTTATTCATTTTCATTCTCACATGCACCGTGGACCTTTCACCTTTATTTTCTCCTAATTTCCATTATTTTCTTAAATAATGTGCCAAAAATACCTTTTTTTCCTTTCCAAAGCCTTAGCTATCAGCTTTTCTAATTTCCTTAGCCATAAACACAAGTGATGCCAACTAGGATAATTTTCCCAACATTCAAGCCTTAAATAAGTGTCCCCGCCCATGGTATTATTTTACCTTTCTTACATTTTATTACATGAACTTTTAACCCTGGGATGTTACACCAATACGATCTTCTTGCAAAAAATATTACCGCAAAATAATACATAAATCATATAACATAACAAAGAAACACAAGAGATGAATGGGGAAAATATTCAAGATTATTGCTCGATTGAACTAGAGTACATCGCTGAGTCCTCTAAGCCTCTTCCCCTTGATCTTCTCCTAACCTCTATGCCGACTATTGTGTATGCACAAGTTTATCGTGGTCATAGCTCCTGAAAATTTTTGACATAAGTTCTCTCTTTGCCTCGTGACTAGTGAAGAGCACATTTTATATAGATCTTCTCATGATTGGCCTTCATCGCACCCAGACAATTTATTAACCGTACCAAGGTGATGATTAAGATATACCAAATCAAGCATTATTTTAATTAAGAATGATTATTTTAATCAAAGTTGTTTAATTTATACCAAATATGTTTATCCAATCAAATTCCCACTCTATTTCCAAGCTCTATGGCAAATAGGGCATTCATGGCCTTTTGTTTCCAATCCCCACACTAGAAGGGAGTGTTTCTGGTCTTCTCTCAAGTTCTACCCTACTAGGCTTGGCAAGAGCGTTGATCCCTAAACCACTTTTTTCTCCATGTTTCAATTGGCCACAAATTTATCCTTTGAATTGGAAAAGGATTTAGTTGTCTTCTTAACCCTAGGGTGTGGATTTTTGAGCTATAACAAACTCGCAATATTTGCTTATGTTATAAACGTTTTTTTTTCCAATTTGAAATTAAGGAATACCTAGAGAAAAAAATCTAAATGATGGACCTTGGTTTTGGGGAAGAGGTAGGCTCTTCATTACCCTCGTTTCTATATTTTCATGCCACAAAAGTGGTGGTCTCAAAAATGTCGATGTTTGCTGTTTTTGTGGCAATGGAGTACCAAATAACACCTCCTTAGCGCTTGGTTATTCCCTATAAAGGATCATGTATAGGGTTGTTTTTGTTAGTGGATAGACTTAGATAAACAAAGTATTACAAATAGTGAAAATAATGCATCTAAAAACATAAACTAAATAAATTTATAAACACATAAACTAATGCTTAATGAAAGCAAACAAGTCAAAAATAATGGAAAAAAAAGGCTCCCTTTATTTATTGTTGGTGGTATAAGATGAATACAATATATGAATACTAAACACTTGAAGAGAATTATGAGCTATGTTGCTTAGAAATCCCCAACAGGGAGGTCCCTTTCCTTAATCTCTTTGCAAGATTCTTCTCTCTCTCAAAATAAGTATGAAGACTCTCTCTAACGGTAGACTCTTCTTCTACTCAGATGATGGGTTTTTATAATAAATATGGACATCATGCTAGTGATCTTACTTATTTTGATTCAAAAATGAAATGTGGTGTTGCTCCGATAGAAATTTGGCCAATATAATAGTATCTCATGTTTTGGTTCTCACATGGCTTCGTTTATATAAAATTTTGAATCCATCTTCTCCTCTCTTGGTTCATGAATGTGCGTTGACTCGAAGAGAAAGACAAGATGATTCCATTGAGGGTTTCATATCTACAAGGTGACTCAAATTCAATTGTCCTTGATTGGCACATGTTAGGGGAATCATCCTCCAAGAGTGGGAAGTGGTCCCCGTAATTGTTGAGTCATAATTTTTCCTCGATCGTGTAGTTTTAGAAGAAAAGGCCTGCTCAAGCCACACTTTTGGTCCCCCCGTATGGTGCACAATCCAAATTTTACATAAAGAAAACCTTAGGATAAATTAAATTTTATAACTTCCATAATTTATTCAAGCTGGAATGTTTATCTCAGACGTTATGTTGGACTACCTAGGTGTCTTTTAGAGTGTGTTTTTGGTGTTAAAATTTTCCCCCTCGTGTATGAGGTTAGGAGAAAGTGCATATCCAAAATAAATCACATTTTTTTCTCTCACTCGAGAGTCCTAATAACCGACCGAGAGAGAGAGAGCATAACTTGTTATATAAATGAGTAGATAACTCGAATAAGGAGACAGGATAACCATGTTCAAGAAAACCCGAGTGAAAAATAAAAAGTGCTTATACGAGGTATGCATATCCCATGCTCGTTATGATGACTAATGGATGGATTATTACAATTAGATAGAGAATGGTTTTGTCCAATAAAATTGTAGTAGTTGACATGTTGATGGCCGGTGACGATAACTGATGATGCCCTCAATGGATTTTCCTAACAAATAGACCGAATTTGGTGCCCCCATGCATAAAAATAGTGAAGCACCGCTTGAGTGAGGTGCTTATGCATGCATGTGTCTTTGATTTTTGGTACCTCCTCGTATCACAATGTAAGACCGTTGAATGAGGTCCTTAAGATACATGGGTCTTCAAATAAATGAAAGAGTCAAGAAGAAGAATTGGCACCAGGACACCCCGACATGAAAAACCGGTAGTTGGTGTCGAATGTCGGGAATGATGCAATCAATGGGAAATGGTGATTCTATCAGGCTACCCAAGGATGTCCCTTAAAGGGGGGATGCATACAGTGTACAACCTCAAGCTTGGAATATGAGTGTTGAAGTCAACAAGAAACATCAACCGCTCGAAAAGTCTTGATCCCCGGAATCAAGAAATTAGATGTAGAAAGAATATTGTAACATGGTGGGTCGTTAAGGAATGATAACCAAAGTTGGAGATATTAATGGATATGGAAATTGGCCCAAGGTTGAATTTTTAATGCAATCAAGGCCATTTAAAACAATTTTTCCCGACATGGATGTCCTTGGAGCTCTGTGAGGGAAGTCTATGGTAGGTGTAAGTATGTTTTGACTAGCGTGAAGGGGGTAAATGGATAATGTGTGAGCTCCGAACAAGGGTGACTAGAAATTGTCGCCAGGTATAAGACATGAAAATATGGGTGGGGATATTTTTCTAAAATGCATTTGTACACTTTCAAAGGAATTTAAAGGTGGTTTGGGTGTACAAATACGTAGATGGGTGCCCCGAAAAAACATGTTAACCCGCATAATGATGTAGGGATGGTGCTTATTTTCTAAGGGTGGGGGGCCCATTGGCTAGTATCGTTGTGGGGTTGGATGATGCGTATGAAGTAATATAAGTAGGCTATGTGAATGGAAGGATGATAAGAAAAATGTGGAACACAATAGTACATCCTTCTTTGATCCATCAAAAAATACAAGGGGTGTGGTCGAATGGGATCGGCAAGAAATGAGGAAGGCAGACAAGCTTGATCTTCAAGGCATGCAAGTGATATGGTTCCCGACAGTAGATGGTCATGAATCTAAATAGTATGGGGGTCTATAACATGAGGTGATCCATGAGTGGGAAGGATCTATCGACTGGGGTTGTGATGTTTACTACATGCAATGCGAGGTGGTAGTAAACGTGGTTGAGATGATGGAACTATAGTGCATTTCGCAGAAATGATTTTGCTATGAAAATATTTGTAAGAATCCTATCATGTTGAGTGGTGAATGATACCTACTTCGTCACTTGGCCACCGATGTTTCGATCATGGCAGGGTGTCATCATGTACCTAAAATTTGAATGGCCAATACCCCAAGTGAAAACATATTTTTTTTGAATATATGAATAATTTGAAATTGACCGAACAATATGAATTAAAAAGCAAGAGGAGGTGCACCCGAAGTGATATTTTAGGCATGTGGCGGGTCCAAAAATGAGTTTGGGAAACAAATGGAATGGAGGGTACCAAGATGAAAATGATGTGATGTTAATCCTCAGGCTCTCATGGTTTTGAAATGTAGGTCCCGAGCTCTTGTATTGGGCTCACGAAGAAGTCAAAAAGGAAATATATAGGGAAGAGGGGGCCCTATGCCACCTCATTTGCACTTATTATTTTGGGAGGCTAGAGATGATCTAGGAGTTGTTTCTCGTTGTTGCTACGATGTGTATCTAGGAAGCGCGGGGAGAGAGACAAGATGAGAGCTTGGAAACATAAGCTTTGTGGATTTGGTAGTATTATGTTAGGTAGGTCATTAAAGGGTACTCTATACGGCCTTTTTAGGATAAAGGAACCTCGATCGTGCTAGAGATCATTATTGGTGTCCAGGGTCACCATGGGAATCAAAGTTGATAGCCACATGATCACCCAGCTTAAAAGGCTAGTAGTCACGACATTACTTGAGTGGTGACGCTCACGACTCGGCCACCCGACCCCGTGATGTTTGTGCGTCTAACCAGAATGTGTGCACGAACAACGCATCTCGTTCTATGAGAAAATGTGGTATCGTGATGGGTGTCGTTGCGACTTTCTTCTTGGAAGATGTGCGCACGTCGCATATTTTCAAATAATGTATGTGTGACAGGCACGTCCGTAATGGGAAAATCGCACGAGGGAGTAAATGTTGATGTGGCAACCTAGGCTGATTTTTTTTATTTTTTTGCAACTTTCATGGCAGGATGGGGATGTTATGGTGGAGAGTGGGTTTGGGAGCCCTTACAAGGTGATCATAGGGGACCATGGGGCTAGTAAGAAAATATCCAAGTGGAGGTTACCGAATTTCCTTCAACTCCATTTTGGAGGTCGCATGATGGGCTCCCGCATTTTGTGATCCGCCTATGGGACTTAGATCGACATATCTTCAACGTCAAGGGGATAGATCTGCCGATTAGTGTGGTGGTAGACATATATTTTGGTGGATTGGGTTGGTACCTCGTGGTGAGGCGTTTCCGCATCCCGTATCGGGCTTGGGAAGGTAGATATTCAAAGGTTGTTGGGAGGGGCACTATGGGCCCAACCCCATCGAGGGAGGTAACGAGGTGCCTTCCATCTTAGATATCACCGATCGAGAAATGTTGGCTATGATCATCCCCTTGTCGTGTTCAATGTCCAACACCGAATATCAGTGGCCTCGCATTTCCATCTTGCATAAGATATAGGTAGAGAATTTTTTCAACCGGGTCGGTTTTTCGTATTGTGGGGATGGTCTCCCACCGATGAATGTTCTGGCAAAAGTGAAGTAGTGAGAGCTTCGATATTCCAGCATCCTATGTAGCATCATGTACAAAAGGGCTGTGATGCTACAACCATTTATAGTAGTGCTCGGTGTCTTGCTAGGTACCCCAAGTGATTATATGTAGTGGGTGCTTCGTGATAACACAAGTCGATGGTGGTGCAACCGGGCATTACTAAAAATGTCGAGGTGGAGGGTTGGTTTAGTTCTTAACCGCCGATGATTCTTCAAGACCTATATCGTGGAGTCAAATTTACGAGTGATCTAGTAATGGGGCTCTCCTCGTGATGCTTGGGGGCCGTAGGTATGTTACTTGTTATTTATGCATTTCAAGCTTTTTTGACATGTATGTTTTATGATGGTTATATCAAGGTCTTTTACTCGCATATGTGGGGCTGGCGGGACGATCACCGGCCTACTTAATAGGTAATGATCCATGACATAAGGGAGTGGCTAGTGGTCCCGCTATACCACTACAATGGTAGGATGCTTGGGAGGAGGAGGGACTTGAGAGTTTGTTGAGCACCGACAATTCAATATTGGTGGTCGCCATGGGGAGGGGTCCAATTTCTCATCTTCTAGAGAGATGGAAAGATTGTGAGAGTGTGTTGAGGCAACGAAGGCCTAGTCAAGAGTTTTCGGGCAGCGTGCCCGAGATTATGAGGATTCCTTGGGAAAATTGGAGCGCCTTAACGAGGGGGATTCCTGTATGATTATCAAGTAGGACTGGTGTGGTGGTAGAGACCGAGTCTTCTATGTATTGTGATGTTGGTGGCCACCTCCCTTCCCATGTCGGGAACCCGATGCGCAGGTTGGACCTCGTAAGAGGAGGGAGGGCCCCAACCCCAGATATAGATATTTTTGTATATGCAAATTGTGGAAAGCACCCATTATGAGGATACTCCCTACTTTTGAGGACTCTATTTTACCTAGCCTTAGGCCATGGATGTACACTTATTTTTTTTACTCCTATATATTTTTTTATATGTATATACGAGATGATATTTTTTGGTAAATCTCAGGAATTTTTTAGTGTAATTTGATTACTTTGAAGAAATCATTACTTTTTCATTCATTAATTGGCATTCAAAAATAACACTTTGTATCATTTTTTAATTTTGGCATACCATCGTCACTTGTTTTTTTTTATTCGCTTCCCCGTTGGAAGCCATTATTAATTATTTTAAGTTAATGAGACCAATGGTATTGGTGATTAATGTCATCAAATGATTATCAATCATGTTCCATATAATTTGGTAAATGATAAGAAAAAGAAATACTTTGAGAAATATTTAAATATAAAAAAAATTTCCATGCTTCTTCATAAATATCAAGTTTATTATTAATTTTATTATTAAATATTATCGAGTTTTGTTTGATAATATTTAATATTATCTATTAAATATGTTCTTACCCATTAAATTTTGGGTGGAGCCCGATTATCTTGTTTATTTTGTATCACAAACTGCTACATTCATGAACCTTAATGGGGCAGCAATGTTGCCCGTAATTAAATGTTGCTCGGGGGGTCCTGTGGGGGTAGTTATGACTTTATGGAGCCCCCCGGCAAGGGGTCCGTGCGCACCCCCCGTTTTAAAAAACATATGTAAAATTGCCTTGTAAAAGTATAGTAATTTCTAGTCAATCCGGGTTGTTCATTAGGCGTATGATCCGACGTAGAAGTTATGTTTAGTTTTTTTTTCCCTAGAATGCAACCCCTCGTCAGAAGGGAGGGTATTTTATTGTGGCCGTGTATTTTATGTGTATTCTTAGAGTGAGAAATAAAGACAGAGACTGAGAGAGAATGAGCATATTATAGTAGATCCGTCGTAGGTTGTGTCTCTTCATTTTGCTAGATAATGGAAAGGAAGGATTGGTTGTTCGTGGTGAACGTAGCCTCGAATCGGGTGAACCACGTAGATATTTGTGTCTCTCCTCCCGGTTTTATGTGTTTTGTGTGCTAGTGTTTTCCATATATTTTATGTGTTTCATTGCTCAGAATATATAATTTTCTAACATTAAATAATTTGGTTGTATTATTAAATTTAATGGGTGTTTTGGTTGTAGTTTTTGTAGGTTATGGGGCTTCAATAATATAGATTTTATTATTAATATTATCTATGAAATAGGTTTTGATACCATTAAATAATTTTTTTGTGTTATTAAATTTAATGGGTGTTTTGGTTGTAATTTTTGGTGTAGGTTATGGGGCTTCAATAGACAAAGGGGGCATGCATAAAGGTTTGGGACTACAAGCTCCTTCCATATTTTTGAAATTTATCTTTAATATTACTTTCTCCATCTCTTGTTTTATAATATAATGAGAAATGCATCCTAGAAGTCATAAAAATTAGGAAGTTCGTGTCTAAACTCGATACATCTACTTATGGCTTCCATTACTCGAATTTCTTATTTTTGATGTGCACCTTTTCAATTTGTGATTTTTTACTAACATGGTCATAATGAATATTATTCCATTTGAGTTATTAATCTTTAAAAAAGGTTATCTCTTCAACATATAGTTCTTCCACTATCTTATGACTTTCGACTAAGCATAGTGTCACCCGTGACCGAGAATATAGCAATCGTCCACCTCCATGTCAAAGGGCCCCTTGCCTATTGTGACCCTTTTCTTACTAAAACTTATATTTTTTTATATGAATTGATAATATATGGCTTCCAAGCATACGTAGGCATATCTCTTCACAATCATCTCCACTTGATCATCGTTCATGGCCCCCTTGATGTTCAATACACACATACTTTTATCCTCAAATATTTTGCTCCAAATTTTCATTGGTACCTTCGTGCCTTGTACACATTGGTCCCCTGCATGAAAATTCAGTGGACTCCGGCCCTAGGTTGAGAGAACCTACCCTTTGGAAACATAGCACCACAAGATCCACCTCAAGAACATCTACAACAACTTCAACTACCCTTTAATCAACAACCCCCGCACTCAACAAATACCTCAACTTCCCGCTCATCCTTATTCGAATAAATTAGTCCAACCCACCTAGAATGTTGATATACCTCCTTTCCCACCTATACCCTTTCATGAGTTGACTACAAAGATATCCATTTGTGTTTTGGAAAGTAATCCAAAATAAAAATTATGTTATTATCGAAGAACAATATGAAGAAGATAACTCTCTATAGCCGGAGCAACAATAACAGAGATAATTTCTTTCCCAAATAGTGCAAAATACCTCAACAAAACAAATACTTTAGAATGAGTTATATTCTACTCTACCTGCAGAGACTAAGTCTTGAAAACCTCTCGTACAACCCGAATTTGATTTCTTAGAGAATTAAGAAATGTATGTGTAAATTTGCATTGTTTCAAGACATTAAGGATGTCCCTATCTATGAAAAAGTAGTCTAGGAGATGTTTTTAAATAAATTGAGGAAAAATAGATACCCTAAGACAATTCATGTGATTGGGAAATTCACACAGATTAATGTTGGGTAAAGTGTTTATGGAAAATAATGGGACCCGGAAGCCCCATCATTACTATTGACATTAATAATACCCATAGAAAATACTTGACATATATAGGTGCAACAATATATGTCACAAAAAAATAAACCATGGATGAACTTAAGTTACCCGGTCTTCAATTGATCCTGGCAAATTTCAAACGACCGGGACAGGTCCGCCATAAACCAAAAAGGGGTGGTGTAATATATCATCATTTCCATATATTCATGGGAACACCCGCCTAAATTTATGATCATTCATCCTAAAGGTAATATTGGAGGCTACCCATTAACGTAGGAAGACTTTAGTTGGCCACAACAGATGCCTATATCGCCGTAGTCCAAGGATATGACTATTTCACACGACAATTATACTACAAAATTCACTCTTTATCTTCCATTTAAAAAAACTTCCTTAGACCATGAAAAGTCTCTATGGTTTCAAGATAGTGATGAATAATCTACTAAACCCTCTTGACCCTTTACCAAGCCTCAAATTTCAAAGGAAACACTAAATATGACCTAATTTGTAAATTTATAGTACACCCATATTGATTGTGATTCACTCCTTAGTAAGATTTTGGGAAAAAAACCCAAGAAACAAATTCACCATTTAATTGACACAACAACTAGATACAATAGCTCCATATGATAATTCGAGGGAAAATCAAATCAAATCTATTGAAATTTATCGTAGAAAAACTTTGAACATTAGTGCCCAACCGGAACCCCACAACAAAAGTAACTCAGAGAAATGCTTAGGAAAAATCGTTAAAGGCTTTGTCCTGGGATTATACTCGACATGAAGGGGGTTCCTCCAAATTTGTGTACACATCATATTTATATAAAGGAGGATTATCCTACTATTAATCAGCCCCAAAGGAGGATGAATTCAAGACAAAAGTACATACTATTCAAAAAGGAATTACAAAAGTCATGGAATTTTTTTTTTATTTGTCCTATTTCCAATAGAAAATGGGTGTCACCCATGGTCATTGTCCCTAAAAAGAATGGAAAATGGTGAGTGTGTGTTTATTATCAAGAACTAAATAAAGATACCTCAAAATATTACTTTTTCCTACATTTCAAGTTGATCAAATATTAGATACCCTAGTAGGGAAGAAATTATTATCTTTTCAATGGATTTAGCGCATACAATTATATCCAAGTACCTAGTGAAGATAAAGAAAAGAAAACTTTTACTTATCCATGGGGAACTTATTCATACTCAATACTTTCATTCAAATTATGTAATTCTCCAACAAATTTCTAGTGAGCTCTTCTTGGGATATTTTCTCGACTCGACCAATGATCGTGTTGAAATATATATGGATGACTTTGGGTATGTGGGGAAAATTTTGAGGAAGCCTTGAAAAATATTGAAAATGTATTAATTCGATTTCAAGAGATAAACCTTTCTCATAGTAATGATAAATTCCAAACGCTCCTTACCGAGGGAATCATGTTAGGACACTATATCTCTCCACAATGGATTAGGTGGATCTCGCTAAAATAGAAATAATTCTTAAATTATCAACCACTACTACAAGGAAGGATGCCCACATATTTTTTGCGTATGCGGGATATTATTGAAGATTTATATAAAATTTTACAAAGATATAGTCTTAGTTATTCCAACTCCTAACAAAAAAGTCGCGTACTTATGTTGGAATCATCAATTTCAATGTAGACATTTCCGTATACCCTTAAATAAAAAAATTATCCATTGCTCCTATTTTTCAAGGCTCTAAATATCCCCTTCTTTTTTCAAATTCATATTTATGCTTGGATATGGAAATTATGGTTGTGGTAGGACAAAGGAAAAGTATAAACCCTACACTATTAAGAACCTAACTCCTACCGAGTTGAATTATATTATAATTGAAAATGAATTACTTGTTATGGCTCATGCCAAAAAAAATTGTCACTATGTTACTAGATATCTAGGGTTTTTATACACTCATCACTCTACCACTTAGTATATCATGAATAAACCTATTAATCATGGTAGAGTGACCAGTGGTTTGCTTCTACAAGAATTTGATATTACTATCCTTTAAGAGCCAGGATAAGAAAATTATGTTGCTAATTTCCTATCCCAACTTCTTAATAAAAGATGAATTTAATCCTATACAAGATGTTTTTCCCTATGAAAATTTGTTTTCTTTATCTACTAATACACCTGGTTTGTAGATATAACTAACTACATGTCATTGTGGAAACTCCCATAACACTTGTCACTCAAAGAATGAAAAAAGGTTGTCATAAATAATTTTATGTACTTTTGGATTCAAGGGTACCTATTCTAAATTGGGCTTGATCATGGAATAAGGTGTTATGTTCGAAAATATGAAATTTATGACATCCTAAAATCATGTCATGATTAGCTCAGTGGGGGGCACTTTGTGATGCAGTAGACCCCGCAAACCTGCACTTACCTCAGGCATTATAAAAATGCATCACAAACAATTGCCCAAATAAAACTTCAATTTCGGGAAATTTCATACACTATAATTGCGAAAGCTTTATCTTAACATATGTTCACACCTTTTAATGGTTCATGGAAACCATATTTCAAATCATTTTGTTCATGCAATCAAACCCAAACTTTAATACAATCTCAATAGAAAAACTTCAAGCAGAAGTTTATTAACACATATCAATTAACACCATTCACCCTCAATCAAGGATTTCAACAAAACCCAATAATTCGAATGAAAATTAATTACCAACCAATCCGAAATCTTATTTCAGATATGCCGTCCTCAAATCACTTCAAATCTTTGAAGAAATTACCATAGGTTGTGGTCAACGCACTAAGCTTGACTTACTGCCCACACATCATCATATTGAATAGATTTTTGATGTATAGTTTGACTTTAAAGTCTTCATACTTTTGAAAAAAAATCTGAATACACAACATCTGTCTTTGGTCAAGATTGTTCAAGCCTCAACTACAGCGCCACGCTATTCATGCATCTTATGCCAGCACTACCATTAAACTTAATCTCTGTAAACTTTGTTCTCCTTCTGAAATTCCAGAGTCACCGTTGCGAACATACAAAAACGATTCCATACATCGCTTTTTCAATGCCCATGTATCATCTGCTGGAAACCAGGACTGCGCGACTTTTATCTAATTGGAAATGCAATCCTTCTGCATCGACTATCCAACACTATCAACAATCTCTGTAATTTTAATTCACTTCAAATACAATAAAATCGAATTCAGACTTCATATACAACTCTGTGCCTTACTCCATTCAATCTTCAACGCTATTCAGATATGTAAGCACATTAAACCTGCATTACAATTAAACCCAATTCCTCCACTGTCATGCTATGATTTAGTTTCAATTTATACTGAATTAACTATTTGAGTTGTATCGCCAGATTTAACATATAACAAAACATTGGCATCGCTTATAGCCTTCAAATAAGACCAAAACATTCCCATTTCATGTGTTGTGTCTTTGGCATCAGCTTGACATCGACTTATGAAATTCGATGTCCTTTCCTTCTTTGAGCTTCTGCACACGTTACAATCTTTTGGATCAGTTTCCCATAATGCGTTGGGTCTCTAAACTCCATTTAAACAACGTTCTCACTGTTCGACTCAATTTCCATTGCGCTATATATCCACCAACAAGCGCTCCACTTCTTGTTATGATTCCAGATTGACCAGTATTAAACCCTCAAATTCATGATCGATTGCTTTTGGAATTGCCAATTAAATTCTCGGCCATCGCTATCTGACACTTCACTTCAAATGGTGCGCTTTCTTTAAAATCTGAAAACCTTCAAACAGTATAAAGTCAACATTACATCATCTATCCTTTTGACTATATGCAGAGATTCTTCTATTACAAAGTTTATCATAGGAATAAATTCAAAATTCAAAATATTCCTACCAATTCGACCAAAAATATAATACACACAGAATTTTCAAACCAAATTCTTCATCAATAAAACCAAATGAAATCAATTACAAAAATCCTCTACACGGACATATTTTTCAAATCAATGGCCTTTTACAAAAGCCCGGAGGCTTGCAAACTTACTGTCCAAACCTCACTATATATTCTTCCTATTCTATTTTCTGATCTCTTTGGCCTTTGAGGCTCATTAGTTTATACAATTTTAAAATGATCTAATTTGAGTTCAATCCCCTTAATCACTCAACAAACCCTCAAATAACTCAACAAAAATCCTAAAATCACTCTTGAATCCCTAAGGATCCTATCTCATCCTAAATTAATGAAACTAATTTCTAAATTAAAATCTCTCATCCCTTTACATCCTCAGCTGACCAATTTCTCTCATATTTGAGAATTATTTACAATATTTAATTAAAAATACATAAAACCCACTCAAATTCTTCATAAAAATCTAGCTCTTCTAAAAACTTAAACACCTCTAAGTTTTAATAAATACAAATTATTTTCGAGTGTAATGCTCCTGCATCAGACTCCCAAGGTTGACAATGATCATGATCTCGTGATCATGCGTTTTAAGTCTTTGTCCTTGTTTTCCTCGATCCCACACTTTGTTCTGCAAGTCATCATCAATTTTTGCTGTCGTATAATGCTTTTCTCCAGGTCTCCATATCTTATGTTGTCTTGCTCCACTCACTGCACTTTCACAATCTGTCTCTGTCTTCATTTTGCTGTTGCTGCTGCTTCTCCTCCTTGCTGATGTCTTCCTCTGAGACACTTTCAACATGATTCTTCTGATTAATTCAATTTCTCTGTCCAATAAATCTCCAGGCTGCTGATTTCTTGTTGTCTGCTGAGCTCTTACTCGCTCAGTTCTTACTTGCTCAGTTTTTACTTCTATGCTTGTTTCCGTTCTTACCGCCGCCCAATCATCCGTGCCCTCTTGTCTTCTACAACGAAAAACTTCTTCTCTGCCTTCTCCTATCAACAACTTACTGGACTGGTACATTGTGTACTTCTTTCTGTTGTCTTCATCTCTTTGCCTCTGCAATTCCCAATTCTGAAATTGAGATTCTTCCTGCACTGAATCTTGACTATTCAGCATCATTTTCAACAACATAACATCCTCATCCCATGGATTTGAAATTTCCACAGAATTTTCTCCTTCCTTCATTTGACTTCTCAACTAACTCAAATGGTCTTCAGCACCTGCAATAACACCTGCACTCACAAAACACTTGTTAAAATAAAAATCATAAGGCCTCAGTGCCTTTTCCTCCTTTGCCATCATTTCAGTATGCTGTCCTGAATTTTCCATCTCAATCAGCACATCAGTATGTTGATTCTCTCTACCCAAATAATTCTCTGAAGAACTCTCAAGACTATCAACCAGTCTTTCTCATACATCATCTGTCTCCATGACGTCTTTCTTGTCTTGTTCACTATATTGAACTCTTTCTTCTGCAATATACCTGTCATACTCTGAATTTACCAACAAGTATTCAAACAATGCAATTTCTCTGTGGCATTACTGAATAATTTCATCATCATGTATCATCCCTGCATTCACACACAAGCTTTCAGTTTGAAAATCACAAAGTTCAACAGTCTTAACTGTTGGTTTATACACCAGTTCTTCAAGCTCATCCTCTTCTTCATTCACATGAACTTCCTCTTGTACTGTAACAGCAAAAGCATCACTGCTTTCTTCTTTAGAGTACTTATCTCCTGAAATATTCTTTTCCATGCTTGTGACAGCTTCACAAGATTGCGCATCCTCCTCAGAAAAACATGTAATCTCATCACAATTTTCAGCTATAAAAATACACGATTTTACATTATCCAGCTGATCTGGTTCTGCACAATAGTTCAGGAAATCATCAATGATCTCCTCTTCTGTTTCATCAATGGAAACCTCCACTTTCAACTTCGCTGCTCTGAGTTGTGTACACCCCAACTATACATCCATCATCTGCTGGAGCTCTCTCAGCTCTTCTGTTAAATGCATGTTTATCTGTCGATCTCTTTTCTGTTGTAGCCTCTGCCACTTCACTCTCTTCCTCATGATCCAACCATGTCTCTGGTCTTTCACACTTTCCCGTAACAACTCCATCAATAACTCGAGATGAACCGCGTTCTCAGCTTTCTCTTTCTCATACTCTTCATCAGTCCACTGCTTCAATATGCCATTTTCCTTGGCATCTTTCTCCCTCATTCTACTGTGGCCTCTTTCTGAACCTCTGCTCTTTCCTTTATGACTTTCAGTATTCATCTCCTTCGCCATGAGTTTCTCACCCATGAGTTGCATCAAGCCTCTACAACAGCGAACTCTCCTGCTGCCACTTACCTCACCAATCCCTTCCTCCGGATCTGGTCTTTTGGTAATCATCGGTCCTCTGCTGGAACCTTTCGAGCATTTCTCCACTGCTCCTTCAAAGCTTTACTTCATTCGTAAATTTATTCAACCTCTGTTGGAATTTAGGTTCTCCATGCACTCTCTAGAATCCTTGGTTGGACTCCTTCCATCAATGCTTCTCCAAACTGTGGATCAGCTTCTTCCCGCTCGAGATTTTCTTGAATCGCTTGCAACTCTAACTCGTAAACAACTTTTCAAACTGTGAAATAAATAACACTTTGTCGCCTCACCTTCAAGATCCTATTGATCTTTCTTTTTTCTCAACTTCACTCAGATCTTCCGGCCGCAATCTTCATTAGTTCAAAATCGACATTCATTCATCGCTAGCAATTAACTCAATTAAAAAAAAACTTGAATTTCACACAGAAGCTATTCCAGCCTCGATACCAAAAATGACGCAGGTAGACCCTGCAAAACCCAGAATCTTCTCATTCTTGTGCATATAAAAATGCATCACAAACAATTGCCCAAATAAAAATTAAATTCCGGGCAATTTCATACACTATCATTACAGAAGCTTTATCTTAACATATGTTCACACCTTTTAATGGTTTATGGAAACCATATTTCAAATCATTTGGTTCATGCAATCAAACCCAAACTTTAATACAATCCCAATAGAAAAACTTCAAGCAGAAGTTTATTAACACATATCAATTAACACCATTCACCCTCAACCAAGGATTTCAACAAAACCCAATAATTCGAATGAACATTAATTACCAACCAATCCGAAATCTTATTTCAGATATGCCGTCCTCAAATCACTTCAACTCTTTGAAGAAATTACCATACGCTGTGGTCAACGCACTAAGCTTGACTTACTGCCCACACATCATCATATTGAATAGATTTTCGATGTATAGTTTGACTTCAAAGTCTTCAGACTTTTGAAAAAAAAATTTGAATACACAACTTTTGTCTTTGGTGAAGATTGTTCAAGACTCAACTACAGCGCCATGATATTCATGCATCTTATGCCAGGCTACCATTAAACTTAATATGTTGTAAACTTTGTTCTCCTTCGAAGTCAGTCACCATTGCCAACACAAAAATGCATCTCCCATTGCTTTTCCAACGCCCATGTATGATCTCTTGGAAACCCCAGGACCTACTGACTTTTGATATTTAATTTAGCGTCTGATCCATACGCATCAACTATCCAATGCTATCAACAATCTCTGCAATTTTAATTCACGTCAAATACAATAAAATCAAATGTAGACTTCATATACAACTCTGTGCCTTACTCCATTCAATCTTCAACGCTATTCAGATATGTAAACACATTAAACCTACATTAAAATTAAACCCAATTCCTCCACTGTCGTGCTATGATTTAGTTTCAATTTATACTGAATTAACGATTTGAGTTGTAATGCCAGATTTAACATATAATGAAACATTGGCATCACTTATAGCGTTCAAATAAGACCAAAACATTCCCATTTCCTACGTTGTGTCTTTGGCATCAGCTTGACATCGACTTATGAAATTCGATGTCCTTTCCTTCTTTGAGCTTCTGCACACGTTACAATCTTTTGGATCGGTTTCCCATAACGTGCTGGCTCTCTAAACTCCATTTAAACAACGTTCTCACTATTTGACTCAATTTCCACTGTGTTATATATCCACCAACAAGCGCTCCACTTCTTGTTACGGTTCCAGATTGACCAGTATTAACCCATCAAATTCATGATCAATTGCTTTTTGAATTGCCAATTAAATTCTCAGCCATCGTTGTCTGACACTTCACTTCAAATGGTACACTTTCTTTAAAATCTGCAAACCTTCAAACAGTATAAAGTCGACATTACAGCATCGATCCTTTCGACTATATTCAGAGATTCTTATATTACAAAGTTTATCATAGGAATAAATTCAGAATTCAACATCTTCCTACCAATTTGACCAGAAATATAATACACGCAGAATTTTCAAACCAAATTCTTCATCAATAAAACCAAATGAAATCAATTACAAAAATCCTCTACATGGCCAGATTTTTCAAATCGATGGCCTTTTACAAAATCTCGTAGGCTTGCAAACTTACTGTCCAAACCTCACTATCTATTCTTCCTATTCTATTTTCGGATCTCTTTTGCCTTTGAGGCTCATTAATTTATACAATTTTAAAATTATCTAATTTGAGTTCAATCCCTTTAATCACTCAAGAAGCCCTCAAATAGCTCAATAAAAATCCTAAAGTCACTCTTGAATCCCTAAGGATCCTCTCTCACCCTAAATTAATGAAACTAATTTCTAAATTAAAATCTCTCATCCCTTTACATCCTCAACTGACCAAATTCTCTCATATTTGAGAATTATTTACAATATTTAATTAAAAATACATAAAACCCACTCAAATTCTTCATAAAAATATAGCTCTTTCAAAAACTTAAACACCCCTAAGTTTTAATAAATTAAGAAGTATTTTCTAGGTCTAATGCTCCCCGCATCACTACGATAAAAATAAACAACAATGGCGTCAATGACATTATTGGCCAACTCATCTTCAAGGGTACTAAGAAATAGCTTAGAATTTGCAAAAAAGGTCAAAGAATGAGAAACCAAAGATAGTCTAATGAAATTCCACCGCAACCATAAGTTAGGATGAAACCCTTAAAAAGGTAATGACTTCCTGAGAAGATTATGTAACAACCTCGAGAACTTCATGTAATAAATTTAACAAAGGAAAATAAGACCAAGGTCATGGGACATGTATTACAACTAAATATGGGAAAAATATCCTAATGGGTATCAATTGTTGTGTTTTATGAATAAGGGGAACAGCAAAAGGAAAATGAAAATCAAATTAAAAATGCTACATTTTAAATTTATTTATGAAAATAATGTAAAACATGAGAAAAGGAAGGTGAAAGGTCACATGTTGTATCTGGAGGAGGAAAATGAAGGAAAATAATGGAAATGGAAGAAATAAAGGCATCAATAATAAAAATACATTAGAACATCAATTCAGCATTTCTGTTAGTAGATTTTTGGAATTGGTTTCCATAGAGGAGAAGAGCACCAAGAGGAGAAAGCAAGAAAGGAAAGCAAAGGAAGAACAAGAGAAGAAAAGGAAGGAAAAGAAAAGCAAACGAAAGTGTTTTCATCAAGTGAAACACTCCTCCAAATGGTACACTGAATTTAGTTCACTGAGACCTTTGATCAGTCATTTCCTAGAAAACTTTCGGTTAGCTGGATGCTTTTGAGCTCCCTTCTTGACATGCTCACACATGCTCACCCATATCATGCATGAGGGAATTATTTTATGCAAGTCAGACAAGCATACCATATTATATAAAGGTTGTGCCTTTACAATTTCCACTCCATGTCAAAAGGAAGTGCACACCGGAAACAATGGCTTTCACATTCTAGCCGCATTTGTAGTGCCATTTCAAGTGAGCTTTGGAAAATTGTCACTTCCACACACCTTTGTTTTCATGAGTTTTGTTTCATGTTTTCTCTTTGTCGCTTTCACTTGCTTTCACTCTAATTATTTTACTTTTTGTATTATCTTTGCTATGACATGTGTTACTTTCACTATCATTCACATATCACAAGATTCGTTTTCACTTTAGCAATTGTCATCTTTTCGTATGTTAGTTGTCGCACAATGTATGTATTATTTTTTTCCTGTGGTTTCAAGGGTTATCTTTGTGGAAACACGCCTAATCATGTAAGCACCGCCGCAATCATTCCCAAGGTTTTAAGCATTTTCGCACAAGTGTCTTCATGGTCGCCACAAATTGTACCTTTAGTGTCGCACTTATTGTAAATTCATCACAAAGTTGTCATATTGAGAGAAACATGTTGTTAATGTGTTCCAAATGATCTATATTGTTTTTTCATCAAATTTTTTCAAGTGTGTGATCACAATCAAGTATTTTCATTGTTCACCGCTCGCATCCTACACTTAGTCAAATTTCAAGAAATTCTCTAACCGAACAAGCTAGCCTCATCCAACCCTCCTAAAATATGCATTTGGTAGTCTACCTCAAGAAAAACTTTGTCTTGGTACCCATGCATAGCCTTCAGTTTCAACTGCATTTGTAACTTGGGCTTCCTGCCCTGGCCTCTGATTCCAATAATTTCACAATCTTTCTCTCCAAATAAGCCATCACCGTGCATTGTGCAGTTTAAATCCGGCCTCAATATCAATTCCTAAAATTAATAAACATGCAATACATGTCCTCTTATACCTGACACGTTACTTCACTTCAAATTATCAAGCCTGTGACTTGGCCTCCAAAACTACACAATCATTCCTCTGTGCCTAGCCTAACTCATATTTCCAAGCCTCAAACCTCAATCCCAACCCTTAGGCTCTTGATATATGTACTTCAAAATCACTAGATCTAATCTACCTTCCAGAATCAAAGCATTTTAAAAAAAAAACACAAACCCCTTAGTGTGTCACACCGAGCTCCGAGGATTGTGTATTTTCTTCCCTCTGCCTAGCATGAATCGTGCATCAGGTAAGATCAAGGCTCAAGCTTCACCCCTAACTTCTTGAGTTGGGAAATTTTGTAGTTTAATGAGCTCTCTAGCCTATCACCCAATCTCATCAAAATGTGACTAGTGAAAACATATTATACTAGGGGGCTGATTTTACTTGATGTTGTCTTGTCATGAGTGGATTTCGTATGTAGGTACTCTATCAAGTTATGGCAAGATGAGGAAGAAGGACATGGAGAAGGAGGACATGATAGAAGATACATATGGAGTCAAGAGATAAGATGATCATTAGGCAAGAAGATGAAGGAAACACCGACTATAAATGTATGAAAAATATCAAGATCACATGGAAGACTCCTCATATTCAAGTCATAAGGAGGAGGAAAGGAGAACATGTACCATATTTTCAAGAAGACACAAGGAAAGAAGCAACAATAAGGACAACTGGCATTGTCACATAATCATGTAGTCCATGTCATCAATGTAATGTCATGTCCTATCACAAGTCACCATATGCCACATCATTATTTTGGATTATGGAATATTACTTATTCAAAATGTATTGAAAGTGGAGGTCCAAAGGACACATTCGTAATATGAAGAGTCATGTAAATTCAAAAAGTCGTGGAATTCAAACAATCATGAGGGTAGTTAAAGAGTCACAAGGAGGTCATGAGGCATCACCTCTTGGTTATATATATAGCCTCATTGTATGAGCAAATTAATTTTCAAATTTGCTTCTCCACAAGGCATTAGAGATACATACTAGTTCTTCTCGGGAGAAAGGAGTGGCTCCAATGCTCCACTATTGGAGTTAGTGATGTTCATTTAACAGCAGTGCCTTAAATTTTACTAATAAAAGAAGCCTTCAAGGCCACCACGTTCTTTCATGCATGATTATGAATATTTGCAAGATTATCTTTCATTTAAACTTTTTATTTCATGTTTGATTTCATATGTTATTGTAAGGAAAAAGGTCTGCAAGACCTGTGTTCAGGATGGAGGCCAAACAAGGTTTTCTCTCGTAATAGTCTAGCACAAAGCCGACATTTTCACCCTACTTCGAAGAGAAGAGAGTCTCACTCCGAGGCATGCCACAACCTTACTCAAGTTAGGATCAGATTAGGTATCGATCAAACACAACATATCCTAAAAACCCCACAAGACTATGTGCTACAAATAAGTGTAAATACTTCCGTAAAATGACAATACTCATCAACACATTCAGACGGGAAAAAAATAAATTAAAGTAACCCACACATTCAACTAAATCAAAGACACAATACTTAACTCATAACATCAAACTCGCATCATAAGCTTTTACATTAACAACAAGAGATATTTATAGTGCTCCTCGCAGCGATCCCTGAAGAACCGATTACAATAGTGTCACATATGATAGAACGTACACGAAAAGAGAGAGAGAGAAGATAGAATGAACAAAATGAATAGAGCTCTCCTACGGCTCCCTCGCCTTCCCTAATCCCTACCGTGCCAACTCCTTCCTCCGCCGGCCACCGCCTATTTGTTCCATTATGCCAACGCAACCGACAGCTTCTCCCTTCCTTTTCGTTCTGCGTTTGTCGCATCTCCCCGATCACTCGCGTTCCACTCGCTTTTTTCTGTTCTATGTCACTTTCCTTCGCCATATGTGCTTGTCCCCGCAAATAGCCGTGCCACATGCTCTTCGATTGTCTCGCAACTATGACAACTCTCTATCAACCGTGGTTGCGTTCTGCCACATATTATCCGCAACTCAAAAACTATTTTATTTTCAAAGCGTGGCCCCAACATGCCCCGACTAATATCCTATTGACTCATCCCGAGTCAATTATGCCTCAATCTCCATCGGTCCACTTTCCGTGGCCGGGCCCCGTCTTCCTTTTTCTTTCTTCTTATCCAAACAAGGGCCCCAACTTAGGGACTCCTACAACGCTTGGATGCTTTGAGTTCTCTCAAGCCAAAAATGGCCCGTTTCCATTCCCTCGCATGAGTAGGTCTCGTTCTCCGTAGTGACTTGTTCCACTTTTGTCTCCCCCCGAGATGGGTGGCATATTACCAAAGACGTCTTTGATTTTAATGTGTAATATCCCAAATGGGAATGCAAGATCGCATAAGCACAATACTGGAGTATTAGTGAGAAATTATCTCATGAAATGTGTTGAGAAACACATAGCCATCAAATGAGAATGTAACAACATCAAAAAGGAGCTCTTCTACATTCTCCCAAGTGGGGAAAATGCACACTAGACCCCAAAAAATGATGATCCCAGGAAATTACGTTGTAACAAGGGGAAGTAACACTTAGGTTCCTTAGCATATATATATTTTCCCTCATAATAAAAGGGAATCAAACAAATCTTTTTACTAAGTTAAACATATCTCCTACCCTCAAATCAACTTAAAAATGCCAAAATCCCATGACTTAAGCTATGCAGACTTTCTAAAGCATATGATAGCATTAGTTTTCGAGGGTTTCTGAAAAAATAGGATAGAAAATCATAGATCTTGAATTTTACAATATGCTAAGAAAATATAGATCTTGCCTCCTTAATACATTACAAAGATAACCCGACAAGGGTTTCTTTAAATATTGAGTACAAAAGAGGAGAACCGAATATTCCAATCAAATAATGTAGTATTACCGCAACATTGCTACAGTAAATAGCTGAATAATACAATAGAGGGATTATAATCCCTTCTTCTAGCTTTCTCCATGTGAGAAGGGTTGGTCCTTTCCCAAGGAAACTAGCTCCTTTGAACAAGGGCTTAAACCCCCGCTTCGGGCAGCTCTTATGAAAACACGCAGCTCCCCGCAAGGGACTCAAGGTATCAGAGATATGAGGAATACTATGGACAAGTGCCAAGATGTGAAATGAGCCTGTAAATCCTCCTAGATGATCTCTCAAGAGAAGGAAAGCCCTCTACCGAGAAACATAACCGAAAGTGGTGTTATCAATCCTCCACTACAACACCCCGCAACAAAGAGCGTATTATCTCAGAGAAATAATGTTTTGGCTAAATAATAATGCTTGGCGCATCAAGCATGAATGGAGAAATACAATAAAAATACTCTCCCAAGATGCCTCTCAAGGGAAGAGGTGGGATTCTGCCGGAACACCCAAACAACACAAGAACCTCGCTAAAAAGCAAGAGGAAGCAATAGTCTAAGAAGAGCAATATTAAATGATAATCTTAAACATGATCTCAAATGGCTGCCATCCTCTCCTTAAGTGGAATTTGATCTGCATGTCCTTGGCCCCACTCAATTAGGTCACTTCCTTCATGAGGTTCACCCTCCCTCCAAAACTCGTGTTATTCTCTAATTAATCTCCACTCCTCTAAACAACGTTGTTGAATTGGTAAAATTTGACTGAATCAACATGATACAAACCATGTTCACACATGGAGGATCTTTATTTATCTACTACAAAAGTATATTTTCACACTTAAAGTATTTTTATTTCTCGCTCAAGAGACTTATGGGCCTCTCACCCACTTATTCACCTACTAGTGATAAAACAACTTTAATATTCCATTTAGCTTGAAGGCTAAATTTTTTGAATATTACAGCCTCCCTCCAAAATGTTGCTTTTCCTCAAGAAAATATAAAGGTGGGAGAAAATTCCTCTCCCCTCCTCTTCTTGTGGCCTCCTCTATCAAGGTTCCCCACCACTCGCTCAAAATAATATGCAAAAAAATCTTCCCTCCAATGTTTCCTCCCAAGTATGTAAAACCAAATGGCTCACATCATAGAAAGGTGTAAGTGGAAACCCTCCGTCGTCCAATGGCTCTCAGTAGTAGGAGTGATGAAAAACATGGGGAATCTCGGGCCTAATGAGTGACTCCCATACCCATGTTATCATCCAAATAAAATGAGCTTACTTTCCTAGGTAGCTCACCAAAAATATCCTCAACCCCCCCCGATCGTACAATGTGTTGGGGTTGCATGGAGAGATTGGATCCTCCCATCCAAGTGGGTTTCTCTCTCCATTTATGGTAAGTATGGGGCTATTTCTGATCTTGGGTTGAAATTTCATGGCCTCCAAGAATGGCCCAAGTTACCCCACAAAATAAATCAGCCATGAAGTGCCCCTCCGAGAACGCAAGTTCTTCAAATGGATCCTCCCATATGAAGACAAGAGGTGTGATGTGGCAATCATGGTTTTCCCATTGTTTCTCCCGAAACATGCATCATGCAAAATAGGGAGAATCATACTCCTAATGGGAATCTCCAACTCATCTAGCACTCTCCAAATCAAGCTTCCTTGAACATAATAATATCAACAATACATGGAAGCAAAAACCAATGAAAACAAGCTGCCATATGGAACCGGAGAGTGGATCATAGTTCCACACATGGCTCCGGTATCAGCAGCATTTCTTGCCTCGCATAAAAACAAGTAATAACAAGTGCTCTCCCAAAATGCCTACTTGTTTTCTCGCTTAATCATTCTAAGTGATAGAAACATGAAAGTACAATGTGGTGTCAATGGTGCACACCAAAAATCATGTGGCTTCCCCCACAAACCACCAATAAGATAGCCAATCTCAATGCTACAAGTGGCTTCAGCACATCATCATAATACGCAAGAAGGGATAATCCTCCTTGGTACAACATGTTGCTTATATAAATAAAGAAGTACAAAAGATAATGTGAAATTATACCTTCTCCACCATGTACTTGGGACCTTGAGCCGGAATGGCTCAACTAGAAATTCTCCCTCACCTCCAAAGAGTAGGGAAGTGGTCGTGACATCCTCTTTATCACCATCCGTGCTATGCATCACTCCATGCTGAAATATATCAAGTGCCGGATTCCTCCCAAATGAACTCCTCCTCGCCAAGGAAAGATATGCATCAAATTGCATGGAAAGGAAGTTCTCATGTGCTACATGTAATAGCTTCCTCCTTGAGCTCGGGTGCCTCTTAGTCAAGAAGACTCTCATAAGAATAGATGACCACATCATCCACCATATATCTATCATCTCCATTTGGGTCATCAAGAATCATGCAAGAACCAAGATCCTTGAGTACTCTCTAACAAGAGTTGAGACCTTCAATATGGATCAATCCTCCCAAGAGACAAGAGCTGATGATATGCAATGTGAAGCTCCCCACATGTCGTTGTATTTTTCCTTTGACATCCCTCATGCCAAGGTCATCCTACGACCCCTTCCATGTCCATCATGCATCACCTCATGCTAAAAAATAAGTAGTGATCTTTGGAAGTTGGCTTCCCAGCGAGAAGCTCCCATCCAAAAAGAGTCTCCCCAATTCGGCCAATGTAAGCATGAGTGGCCTCCATCTACTCCATCGTATGGAGGATTCCTTCCTCAAAGGAAGTACCCTCTCTATTTCTCCAAATCCATGGATCAACTACCTTGCACCATGAAGGTGCCATCCTCCATTAACACGTGAAGAATCCTCGTTAGCGCAAGACATATAGTGAGAGGGTGGCGCTGAAAATGGGAGAATGTCTCCCTCCCTCCTCTGAGTCTATCCCAAACTCTCTCGCGTTGTAATATACTCCTCCAAAGTCTTCACCTCTCCAGAATCTAAGAGGGCAGGAACGGTGCTGGCAAGATGTAGCTTACCAACTCCAGACCGTGGCCTCCCCGTGAGGTTGCCAGTGAGACATCAATGTCAATATTAGATCGTAAATATGGCTGGGAAACCTTGCCTTTGCCCTCAAAGTGCAAATAAGTCGACCTCTTCCTTGCACCAACTCTCTAAAATAGATAGGGGTGTGTGCTCCTCATCAAATGATGTTGAACTTCCTCCATACCTTCTCCTTTCATCGCACATCTCACAATCATGCTGCTCATTGATCGTGCTTTGTCTTCCACATGTGAGATCCCGGGGAATTTCTTGCAATGATACAAGCATTCCTCCCGTTGGAGCATGTGCTCCTCCTTTCCTCTACATGAGGGACTAGATATTCTCTAGATGTGACAACGTTGTTGCCCCATCCTTCTCTTCCTCTTCAATATGAATGGGAGTCACCCTTCAATAAGAGGATCCTCTTTGAAAGGAACCCGCATGCCCTCTTGTCCAAATATAGGAGACAAAGAGCACGCCTCTAGCAAGGTGTTATGCAAGATGTGAGCTTTTCCAATAGTTTTCTCAAGGATTGAGTTTTGGTGGTTCTTCCAACCCATGCACAAGTTTTGAATATTTGTTCATCACTACGAGTATTTTAGTCGTCTTCCATCAAACCTATCCACTAATCTCTAGTGAACTTTGCATAAGAAGAAACATTACATTTTTCAAATGAAAATGACTTAAAAATCCACAAAGCATAGGCCTTACCTTCAAAGTGTAGTGCCGCAACTCGATGGCTTCATCTTTGGAAACTTGGTGTCACGCAAAAATTGTGTAGCTCCCTCTACCCAAGCCTTGCTGAACATGTTGGTGATCCATAAAAAATGGATAGAGAAAATCTATCCACGCTATCTCTGAATTCTTACCTCTTCTACTTTTATTTCAAAAACTCTGGAAAGTGATAGGATCTCTAAACTTCTCGCTCGAGACTCATATTCTTGCGTAAAATTGCAAAGAGTTTCCTTCCTAGGCATTCCTCCTTATTCCCATCTCTCTCATAATAGATCTAGACATTTGATCGCGCTCGCATAATAGGGGTGTAGTTGCAAGCTCACACCTATCATGTTAAAATCTAGATTTGGCTCTAGATCCAAACTTTTGGAGATTCCATCTCCTTTCTCATTTTCTTTGAGATCTTATTTAATGCTCTACATAGATTTAGGAAGAAGATTTGAGAGCCTTCCTCCCTCCTTCCTCCACATAATGGAGTCTTCTCTTTCGTACATCTTCTCGTTCTCCTTCTTCTTGATAACATAATGGTTTGAGATCCACAATGAGAGGCCAAGATTATGCTCCTCGATACTACCGTAATATCCCAAAATGGGAATGCGTAATGCATGCTCAATACTGAGTAGCAATGAGAAAATAGTTCGTGAAATGTGTTAAGAAACACATAGCCATCAAATGAATGTAACAACATCAAAAAGGAGTTTTCCACATTCTCCCAAGCGGGGAAAATGCAGCAATTAGAATCTAAAAACATTATTCCCGTGAAATTACAATGTAACAAGGGGAAATAAAAATTAGGTTCCTTAGAATATATATATTGGCCCTCATATATAAAATTGAATCAGAAAAAAAATCCCTTTACTGCTACCGCATCTCTCATCCTCAAATCGATTTTAAAATGCTCAAAACCCCATGACTCAAGTTAAGCATAACTTCAAGCATATGATACATTAGTTTTTTAGGGTTTCTGCAACAATAGGATAGAAAATCATAGATCCGGAACTTTACAATATGCTAAGAAAAATATAGATTTGGCCTCCTTAATACATTACAAAGATAACCCGCAAAGGTTTCTTGAAAGCTTGAGTACAAAAAAGAGCGCATTTGAATATTCAGCTCTCATAAAACATAGTCTTACCGCAACATTACATATACATAGCTGAATAATAAAATAGAGGGATGTGAGAATCCTTTCTTCTAGCTTTTTGGGAGAAGGGTTGGCCCTTTCCCCAAGGAAACTAGCTCAAAATCAAGGGCTTAAACCTTACACGTAACTCTATGAAAAATGACGCAGCTTCCCACAAGGGATTGTGGCCGTAGGAGATGAGGAATACTCCCTGAAAAGTGCCAAGATGTACCGAGCCCGTAAATCCTCCTAGCCGATCTCTCAAGAGAAGGAAATCTCCTCTACCGAGAAACAGCACTCAAAAAGTGGTGTTATCAATCCTCCAATCGCAACATCCTACAACACAACACTATTCTCTCATAAACAATATCATGGGTCAAGACTAATGTTTCGTTGACAACGGAGCAGAAATACAGCATAACACGCCAAGAGGCCTCTCAAGGGAAGAGGTGGGATTGCCACCGGAACACCCGGTGCTAAACAGCACAGCAACCCTACTAAACAACAAGAGGAAGCAATAATCTAAGTAGACCAATATCTAATGATAATCTCAAACATGATCTCAAATGGCACCATCCAATTCCTTAAGTAGAATGATCTTGCATGTCCTTGTCCCCACTCAATTAGGTCACTTCCTTCTCCAAACCGTGTTATTCTCTAATTAATCTCCACTCCTCCTTAACAGCATTGTTGACTTGGTCAATATTGACTGAATCAACATGATCCAAACCCTATTCACACATGGAGGAGCTTTATTTAGCTGCTACAAAGGTCCCTTTTCATACTTAAAGTTTTTTAATTTTCGCTCAAGATACTTATGGGCCACCTCACCCACTTATTCACCTACCTAGTGATAAAACAACTATAATATTCCATTTAGCTTGAAGGCTAAATTTTTGGAATATTACATAATGTTGGCCTCCGTGGCCATTTTTTGCATGGTTTGGGCCGTAATCTTGATAGTTGCCTTAGCTTCCGCAGAGCTTGTTTGGTTGTTGTAGAATGTTCTCAATTTGTTGCATCTGACCTCCCACTCTTCCACTTGAGTGTACATTTGGTCAAGTCTCGTTGGGGTCTCGTGGCTTCCTCGAATCTCCTTCGACACTTGTTGTGTTGTGCCGAACAAAGTTGTGATTTCAAAGTGAGTGACGTTAAACACTCATGTAGACCCTTTAGTAGGTCATACGCTTCCCTTGCCACAATACTTAGAGTTTCCTACATCTCATTACCCGGTTCTTCCTTCGTTATCTTCCGTGTAAATGACCGCGTCCGGGTAGCGCAAAGCCGTGCTGCTGCTACTTTTTAGTTCCGTTTTTTTTGGTCGAGGGTTGAACAAAGCCACTCTGGGATGTGAATGGTTCATCCAACTATGTCACTATCCGATATATCATCTCGTGACGGAGTGTTGTGAGCTGTTACCGTGGGCCAAATATCTCAAGACCTTTGTCACCGTATCCGCTGACCTCGTAAGTTGTCTTTCTCATCTTTAGTTATTTGTGCTCTTCGTTAGCACGATGATTTATACCCGTTGTCGTCGAATTTCTACCGGAGTTCCGCATGAAGCCCTTCGACCTACCGTGTTTCCCACTCGAATGAATTTGTAAAATCGCGTTGTTCCCTGTGTCCGCATGCTTTCGCATCCCGAGATATCTTGATTTGGTTGTCTCTCTTTTGGAGCAAACTTGACCGGCCGAAATGGACTTGGCCGAGTGCTTCGCGATGATTGCGAAGCATAAGCTGCGCAATGGATTAATAGGGTTACCCATGCTTAGAGGGCCAGCATCCGTCGAAGTATCAGTTTGCTTCGCCGAAACGCGGTTCACTTCTTCTGTGTGGGGGTGTTGTATCTATAGTAAAAGAGCCCCCCACGACTTAAAAGGTCCCCAGCACTCCGTTCAAACAAGGTTTGTTGCGAGGGTACCATTATTGTATGGGAGTTAACTTCCACCTCGTTGTCTCGCCTTGTCTTACTCTTTGCTCCGACCGGGCTTTTCCCGATATGGTGGTCAAGGGAGGGTGTTCGTGGCCGGGATGATCTTTGGAGGTGTATGAGGTAAGGCCGATGAGTGGTGGAAAATGGTGGGAGAGTATACTTGACATTTAAAAAGGAATAGGGTTGATTAGAGGAAACTCCCCGAGTTACTTGGGTCTCTTTTCAATGGCTCTTATTGATTTGGGCCCCCATGTCCATTGGTTACGTTTATCTTCCCTCGTGAGATCAATGACTCAGCTAGACATTGTAAATTTTTCCTTCTTGGCTTTTGGTGTAGCTATAGGTGGCTTTGAGGCCTTACTCTTTTCGACAGTGGACTCGTGGCCGTAGCTACCGGTGAATTGAACAAATTGAGTGGTGTGGTCGTGATTATGGGGACCGTGATGGAGGATGAGGTGGAATTTGAGGCTTGAAATTCCGTAAACGTGGGAAACAATGAGGAATCACTTGTTAAAGTTTGAACTACCTTGTTAAAGCTTTATACCTTTGTGTTAAGTTCTTCGATGATTGGTGTTAACCGTAGTCACGACATTCCGGCCATCACTTCCCTTTGATATTTCTCTCGGGCAATGTATTTGGTAGCATGTCGTCAAATGAATAGACGTAGACTCCGCTTCGACCTCCATTGCTACCCCCGCCACGAACATACTTCATGTGGAAATTTCGCTCATTGATTTGAAACTTCAACAAATTTTCCATATTGAAGGTCGATTCGGCACACATGATGGCCTCGATGTAGGTTTTCTTATGGCTAACCCCAAACCATACTAGCGCATAATAATTGTCCAAATAAGTTCCTTGGAATTCTCTCACGACTCATCGCGACATCCACCATCTAGTCGTACCGTACTCTTTTGAATGCTTCCTTATTCACCTCCTTAGTGCTAGGATCCCATAATGCTTTCCTGTGGTGTGAACTTCATTGCTAATGGTTGGCCCGTTGCAACTTCCGCAGGTTGTCCGATTCCCCGGAAATGTCCATTTCCACATTGCCAACGCCATGAAAACATATCATAGATGAACCCAAAGGTCCTCTTATGCTTGTCCTCACAAAGCCTAAATAATTCATTAAGAGAACCAATTTAGTTGTGCCCCCCGGATAAAATGCTCCGCAACCGAGATGGTATCCAAATCCGTGCACTCCCCTTTTGTGTAATGTCTCATCGTTTTTTCGCAATCAAATAGCAAAGAAAAATTGACCGTTGGCTTGTTGATAAAGTCTATCTGGCCCTTCCCCCTCTCTTGGTATCATACTTCCCGTAGTAGTCACCATCTCCTCGCTTTCTTCTACTCTCTGGACAAATTTTTGGAATGTCATGGAGACGTCTCTCCCTTTGTGCGATAGCTTGATTAACTCCGTGAATGTCTTCCACGTGAATTGGTATTTCTCTTCCCACCACAGCCGACCCATCGTGGATCTCCGTTGCCAAGAACTTGCACCGCATCGCAGCCCCCGTAGTGTCGAACACCGGAAGATTATTAGGTTCGCATGGTGGATTGCTAAACACCTCTCGAACTTCTAGAAGTACTCTTCTCGCTTCCGCCCGCTTCGTGGCACTTCATGTATACCTATTTCATCATCGCCGGAAATTGGAAGGAGCCCCTTAGGTCGATATCAATCAATGACGCGTCATCATATTTTCCTCCTACCCGTGACTCCATCTTCCTGACTCTTTCACGAGCTCCTGCTCAACAACTCGTTGGTGCTACCTCCGGTCATTTTAGCACTCCTTCCGGTACAATTTCAGATCTACTACTTTTTCTTTCCTTATAAATTCCTCGCCTTTGGATGCCTTTCTTCCGAACTTTTTTTGCCGATGTTTCTCTTGCTACCTTTACTATTTCGGTTCTAACTCAGATTTCCTCCGCATTCTCGCACTATCTTCCAGGCAATTTATGAAAGTAACCAAGACACATGAGTTTGATAAGACCCCATAACTAATTAATTTTCCTCGCTTGTAATATTCCAAAAAAATTTGGAATATTAATTTTTGACATTTGCACTTAGAGGTGAATAAAATGGGTAGGAGACCCATTCATTTTATCTATATGGAATAAAAATCTCTTAGAATAAAAGGGGGATCACTTTTGGAGCTTGATTTCACACCTCCATGTGTGAAAAGGGGCTTTTTCAAGAAGGTTAGGTCAAGTTTGACCAAGTCAAACCGCGCAATAGCATGAGGTGGAGAGCACATTGTGGGCTAGCGTAGTGGGATAAGGAGGGAAGATTCTAGAGGAAGGAAACCCTAATGAGTGGGGTCCATTGAGAGGGAGCTAATATTTTTTAAGGAGGGAAAGGTAGCCATGGGAAATCATCTTGAGAATTATTCATCTTTGGTCCTGCGATTCTGCAAAGAACACCTTGCTAGTTAGCAAGAATTGCCGAGGGAAATCTCTGCTTAGGATTTCCTCTCCTTCTCCGGAGTAGATCTTGGAGGATTGCACCTATTCCCCATATTTAGATATTGAGGTCAAGCATTATCCTTCATCATCAACGATTTTTATCGGAGATTTGTGAAATGTTGCCGGGTGCTGTCGGGGAGGTTTTCTAAGCAACACCATCCTTGGGTTGTCAGAGTGAGGTAGCTTCCATCCCCCTTGGGAGATAAAAAGGGAGGTTCAAGTGAGCTTATTCCACCATATTTGGCATCAAGCCAACCACTTTCCATCATATGCGCCGCAAGTCCCTCTCTGCACAACGTTATTCTGAGAGCATTTGTTGTGAGGGATTAGTGATAGTTGAGGGGGTGAACATTAGTGAAGGGATTAGCCTTTCACTTAGATTTCCATTGGAGGAAGGTTCTTCTTTTGCAGCCATTTCAGCCTTCTCCACCCATTTCTAGTTCTTGAGTTTTTTGCCGGCCCAACCCCCGCATTCCCGCAAAGGTTCCATTTTTCTTGTATTTCACCCAATCCTTTTTAGGATTGATGTATTGTATTTTCGTGGGTTGAGATCATAATTTCCCTTCTTATTTGAGCTTCATATTTCCATATCCATGTATTTCTTACATTTTATGTAGTTATGCCTTTTATAGACGCTGCATTCATAGCCTGGCAGCTCCTTAACTATAGCACCGCTTCACATTCATCATGTATGTAATAAGGGGCTTGTATTGTATTGATGGAATGACCGATTCCTCAATTCATCGCATTCCTTTTATCGCTATAATCATATGTGTTGGTCGTTTTACTTCTTTCATAAGCAGTTCTGATAACAATGTGAGAATCCATTGTATGTTCATATACTTCGCAGCCCCATTCTTGGGCTATTCCCGGAGGAATATTACAAGATCTGAGGACAGTAGTCCGTAGAGGGCCGGTAGCCTCTAGATCTCATCCTTTTTATAAGGTGACACATCCAAAGAAATTCCCCTATAGTCAATCTCCGGAATAGATTGTGATATTTTAGAAAAAAGGAATATTGTGCTGGTAGTCGATAACTTTCTTGGTTCGTTCTCGTGGCTTTCAAGCCCAAGAAAGAAGAAGAAAGATGATGCGCGACAGAGATTGATCTCATCTATTTTCGCAATTAAAGAAGAGCCTCCCCAAGAGTAGTTAGTAGATAAGAAGAGAAGGTCCATGCACTTCCTATTCTCTTTTTTAAAAAATAAAGCAAGCACAGAGATGTTTGGACTATCTAGTTCTAAATCAATACATGAATGAGTATAAATCCCATTCTTCATCATTCGGGGACAAAATTCTGCGCTTATTAAGCAAAAGGAGGAGAGAAGATCCCAGTGGTAAAATAGAAATCAGAGGGCACAGGTTCCTATTGTCTACATTTGATGGGGATACTTCCAGCTAGAGCTTGGGTGGAAAAGCTAGAGGCATTTTTGCTAAATCTAGTAAGCGCAGAAAGAAGCAAAGGAGATCGTTAAAGGTCGCACATAGAGGATAAAGCCTCTCGCTGGTGGTTCAAACCTCTTGGTCCATTCAAGGGTGAGCTCTTTGCAGCATTTTGCTCAAAGGTTGATCCAAACTCGATGGAGGGAGGACAAAGGAGGAGCAACCTTTTTCATATGGAGGAGGCAACCATGGCATTAGAGGAGACAACTACCGGGCAGCCTCCACACAAGAAGACCCCAGGATTCACTCAAGGTATGAGTGAAGTTCCACTTTTCATTTCTGCTAAATAATTTGAAGGAATGTGGGAACTCGTACATGTAAAGGTCCAAGGATCTACCCATTTTTCTATTTTAGAGCACCATGATTGCAATCGCGCCGTGCAATAGGTTCAAAGAGGGAGATGAACTCCTCATCCTCATGCACTATTGATGAGTCTCATTCAGCCCTTGGGGTTGGGATGCAGTCCATTGGAGGATGAACAAACCAATGACACCTTCCTGAGAAATCATATAAACCGATCCTTAAGTTGGAGTGTGAGAGAGCCATTGCACCCTTTGGAGGGATTAATGTTGTTGTCAAACTATGATGAGGAGGAGATGCTACCTTCATCATATTTGGATCCTCCCGGATTCAATACAGCTTCGGGGTGAGAGGTCTCCTTTAGGAGGTCTCCAAGAGATGCGTTCCAATCTTCAGGAATGCAGAAGGATTTGGTCTCGGGATTTATAGCCCTCATGGGAGGAGTACCAAAGGAGGAAAGAGGAAAATACATCCACAAGGAGCCGAGGGATGTGGATGAGAAGAAAGGGGCTGATTTTCCACTTGCAAATATATGATACCTCCTGGCAAAGAAGAGGCTTGGTCACATGACTTTCTTGAAGGAGTTGTCCACTACAGGTACTCTTTCCTGCTGAGGATGGGAGTGGAGGAGAAATGGTAGGATGTTTGCATCATTGAGCAAGAGAGAGTAGGATGCATGGGAGTTGATATGGCATATATACTGACCATGATACCTTCATCACATGAGTTACATGATGTGAGCATGAGGAGGCATCAAGCACCTCTGTGTTGCTTGAATAGATATTGGAGAGAGCAATGTGCATACTTGCTCTCATATGATGTACGGTGTTGCAGGAGTAGAGGAGGGTACCTCATGCTGCAAAGGTATTACTCCTTAGCTTGACTGATCGTGAGCATTTCCATCTTGGGAAAAGCTTCACATTTGCAGCAAGATCACCCGAGGTGTTCTTGACAAGTGAGCATATCAAAGAACAAAAGATTATATGGGCAAGTATTTTTTACATGAGCTCGCTCGTTTTCTACTTTGGGAGTAGAGTCGTATACATGGATCCAACATCTATCATTTCACTTCCGTACCTCTATGGTAAGAGCATTGTATTTTCATTTTCTAATTTTCATCCTCTTATCATTATGTGTGTGTGTGTGTGTGTGTGTATATATCTGTGGGCAGATTTTTCATGTTTCTCCATGAGCGCACTGGGCCAAACCCTATGATGGAGAAAACCATATTTTACATGGCTGGGGAATTTTTTTTCCATTCTACACATGCTCATCTAATTCATATGATTAGCATTATATTTCAAAACATTTTTCCTTGTACATTTCTTGAGTGTTAGCTTGCAAAACTGCGTTATGCACTCTTGGGAGACTCGTTGGTACTTTCTTCCTATGGGCACCACAAGAAACCATCAATACTTCCTCTTATTTTTATGATGAGCATGTTTCCCTTTTCTGATATTTTCCATATTATTATTGGGAGCATGATTTTTGGATTGACACATGAGCTAAATGTGTCTTTGAGGGGAGATGGACTCTACGTTTATGCATGTGGCATGTTCTAATGGGAACATGAGGAGAGACATGGTCACCACAACTACTTATTTGCTTCCTTGTGAGGTGGACCATGAGCCTCAAGGATGTTATCCAACCATTGTATGTATATGTGCATGTACTTTATTTTTTCATTTCGATTCACTCATCTATTTACTATTCAAAAGAATAGAGCATATTTACGTACTTGCCATGTTATTTTTTGTAGCCGGGGCAGCGTGGATGAGGTCGCGTTGTAACCCTATGAGACATTTTTTGTACCTTTATGCACATGTTATAACCTACAAAAAAACATGTCAAGTTGGGGTATTCTATATGATGATCATGTCCTACTCATCATGGATGACATATCTTGGGCTAGCCGGATTATCATTGATGGAGGAGAGATCCTTGGAGGATTACCCTTCATGTTGCCACTTGAGGTAGTACATTTGCAGCCCTTGACAGGCACACACTCCACACTAATCATAAGTGGAGGGGGAGGACAACATGGGGTAAGCTATGGAGCTTTCCATACTCATATTTTCAGCCCACCTTCTTCTGAGCTCAAGGTGGAGAGAGTTTTCTGGTGAGTTGCCATGTTTGGAGGCGCCTCATGTTGTATGGATGATTGCTTGGGGATGGGAGATTCATATGGGGATGATGAGTCCCATTATATATCAGATATCATGCCTCAAGGAGGCCCTTAGACAAACTCCCATTGTTCCCTTCATGGACATTTGTTTCTACATGACAGCCTATTTGGGGATGCTCATCGAAGGCTAGATTGGCATTGGAGGGACAACTTGGACACTGGATTTAATATATGGCATCTTTTTCTTAGAGGAGTTTATCATGCATGGATGCAAGGAGAATAAGGGGAAATAAATCGCCTATCCTTGTGCTTTCTTGAGGACAAGTAATCCGTGAGAGGGGAGTGACCGTAATATTCCAAAATTTTCGTGGAATATTAATTTTTGACATTTGCACTTAGAGGGTGAATAAAATGGGTAGGAGACCCATTAATTTTATCTATGGAAAAAATAATCTTAGCATGAAAGGGGATCACTTTTTGAGCTTGATTTCACACCTCCATGTGTGAAAAGAGGTTTTTGCAAGAAGGCTAGGTCAAGTTTGACAATTTCAACCTAAGGCAGTAGCATGAGGTGGAGAGCACATTGTGGGCTGCTATGCAAGGATAAGGAAGGAAGCTTCTAAAGGAAGGAAACCCTAATGAGTGGGGTCCGTTGAGAGGGAGAGATAATATTTTTTAAAAGGAGGGCAAGGTTTCCATGGGAAATCATCTTGAGAATTATTCATCTCCGGTCTCATGGACTTGCAAAGAACATCTTGCCGGTTAGCAAGAATTGCCGAGGGAATTCCCTCGTTTAGGATTTCCTCTCATTATTGATTAGCTCTTGGAGGATTGAACTTTATTCCCCATATTCGTACATTGGGTTCAAGCATTATCCTTCATCATCAACGAGCTTCAACTCGGAGATTATGCAGTGTTGCCGGGGAGGTTTTCTACAACACCATCCTTGGCTAGTTTTCTTGTAGTGAGTGGAGCTTCCATCCCCTTTGGGAGATCAAAAAAGGAGGTTCATGAGATTATTACACCATATTTAGCATCAGGCCCACCACTTTCCATCATATGCAGCGTATTCCTCTTATAAAGCTTTATTCTTGGGGAGCATTTGTTGTGAGGGTTTAGCGTATAGTCGTGAAATATTGGGTGAAGGGATCACTCTTCACTTCGCATTTCCATTGGAGGAAGGTTCTTCATTTGTTGCAGCCATTTCATCCTTCTCCACCCATTTCAGCTTCTGAGTTGTCGTCGCTCAAAGAATTCGACATTCCCCGCAAAGGTGCCATTTTGCTTTGTATTTCACTCAACTTTTTTTAGGATTGATGTATTGTATTTTCAGCGGGGTTGAGATCATACTCTCTTATTTGATCTTCATATTTCAATATCCATGTATTTCTTACATTTATGCAACTATGCCTTTTATAGACAAGCATTACCATAGCTCGTAGTTCCTTAACTATATCAATGTGCTTCATATTCATCATGTAATGAGGGTTTGTATTGTATTGATGGAATGATCGATTCTCAAGTCATTGTGATTCCTTTTACCGCTATAATCATATGTGTTGGTTGTTTACTTCTTTTCATAAGCAAAGCTAGATAAATAACGTGTAGAATGCATTGTATGTTCATACATCATTACAGCCCCATTCTTTGGGAAATTCCCCGTAGGAGGAATATTACAAGATCTATAGATAGAGTCTATAGAGGGCTAGGTAGCTCGATCTCATCCTTTCTATAACGTGACATATCCAAACAATGTTCTCAGTCAATCTATGGAATAGATTGTGATATTTAAGAAAAAGGAATATTACAACCTTTCCCCCGTGACTATAATAGTGTGATTAGTTACCGGGATGAGGTGGGTTCTGAAAAATATGATTGTGGTTTTGGGAGTTGGCGACACGATGGGTAATGATTATGGCCTATTATGGAAAATTTATCACAAGCAGGACGATGATAATTATGGAAATTACTTCCAAAATCTTGGTAATCCTACAGATCGACATGGGTACTATGGGTCATGATGATGGAATGATGTTCGACACGATTTTCCTCTAACGTGGATGACATGCCGGACACTACCCTCACTCCCCGACCTACAATTGGTTGCATTGCGGTCTCGCATCGCAACTTTGAATTTTTTCGTGCTCTAATATTTCTTTATTGGGAATCCTATCTAAGCCTTTCCTTTGAAAAAGTAGAGAGTTATTGACTTTATCTAATCTAATATAATATACCATACTAATTCCCGTTGCAAGATTTATTGAAAATGAAATGCGAACTTACTCATGATAGGGTTTCGTGCGTGCGCCATTCACCCATACTTGTAGTATTTGGTCATCCAAATAAGGCTAACCGAACTGGCCCCCGAATCTTTGATTTCCTATTACGTGGTACGGTCCTAGCCAATGCATTTGTAGTTTATCTAGGAACTTCTAGTACTTACCGTCATAAATTAAAACTTTTCCACCGATCCCGAAAGTATTGCGCTTGATATGGTGGTCGTGCCAAGCTTTTTGTCTCTCTTCGGATAGTTTGATGGAATTCTTCTAAAAACCCGTCTTCTTCCGGGCCGCCCCTCGTAGTTCCCGTAACTATTCCTTTAACGAGTATTCCTTCCGATAGTTGGAGTGATGTTGCGACATTAGAAGGCTCGTGATGACAAACTCACGCACTATGGCTTCCCTCCCATACACCACCGGAATGGGGTCTGTTGTTTAGTCTCGATGTTTGTTTCGTACGCCCACAAAGTTGCCGGCATACATTTGTCCTGGGCCGTTCCCGTTGAGTGTTGTAAATATTTTGTTAAGCCTCTTTCCAGATCTTATTAAATGCTTCTATTGTACCATTGGCTTGTGGATGGTAAGGACTACTTTTATGATGTTGTACCATGAAATTTTCGAGCAAATATTTAATGGTATCATCGATGAAATGCGTACCTTGATTTCTTGTCGACTTTTCAGTAACCAAACCTCGCCGATGATATTTTCAAATATGAAAAGCGTTGTCATTTTTTTAGTCACATACAATCCTTCACCAGCATTGCCTCTTCCTTGTCAAATATTCTCGTTGTCGTTATGATATACCCGTCCGTGAGTGCCTTGTAGTAGTAATTGGACCTATTAAATCAACTCCGCCCATTTCTCAAATGGTCAGTAAAGTGTTTCTACTAGTGAAGTGGGATCTCGTCTCTATGTGATGGACGTCCCGTCCTCTCGCACATCGCATTTTTACAAATGCCTTACTTTCCATGTGTACCGTTGGCCACATAAACCCACCTCGCGCATTCTCCGTTTTCGGCCTTTTCTCCCACATGCCCTCCCGCAACTCCACAAAGGGCACTCCCATTTACGACTTCCCTCTCACAGTCCGTGATGCATCTTTGTAAGATTTGGTCTAGCCCCATATTGTACAAGTTTCCCGCTATTAGCTGATACTCCGCCTACGTATCACTAGTGGCCTTCAGACCGTTGCACATTCTTTGACATTGCGATGTTGTCGCAGGTTGCTATCCGATCTAGGCATTCTAGGATGGCTTCTACTCTTAAAAAGACTTGATTCAAGCATTTGATCATCTAGGGACCCTCCATTTTCCTCGTTTTCCAACCTTTGACAGTGGTCCGGGCCTCATTCCGCCTCTGGTTCGACTATCACCTCAAAGGTGAAATCTCTTCAAATAGTAAGAGCCATGTAGATTCTTCCTTCTAAGACCTACGTGTTTACTAGGTACTTTAAAGTCGAATGGTCTATGAAAAAATTTAACATACCTCCTAGCAGGTCGCGGCGAACATTTGAAGGGAATACACCATTGCTAATTCTTTCTTTCTCTCGTTGTAGTGTAGTTTCGTTCCACCGTTGATAATTTATGACTTGAAAAATACACTCGGTGATCAAATGAAGTGTCCTGGGCCTGAGCTAGAACCGCTCCAAGTGCGATGCTTGAAGCATCAATGTGAACATTGTTGTAACAAGGTCCTCCAAAGGTCATGCGAATTAAAGACAATTTTGAGTATTTTTGTATATTTTTAGAATATTTTAGTCTAGCTTGGTGGGTTTTGGGTACTGCCCCGAAAGCATTGTAATGGGTCTAAGGGTAGACGAGAACCGCAAACCATGGTTTGCGACCACAGGAAATATTAGGCTAGATTTATATAAATAGAAGGACATTTTGAGTCAATAGGGAGATATGTATTAAGATTGGTGTGAATTACAAGTTAGTCATTCTGTTTGGGTTATTAGGGAAAGGAATCCTAGCCGGGTTGTGCGTGGAGATCCTCTTTCCCGTCGGTAGGTGGACCCTCGCTACCGTGTGCGCAAAGTTGGGTTTTGGGTATTGTAAAAGGATCAAGGATTAATGAAACCAAGGTTGTTGGAATATCTCGAACATGTTAAATGCGAATCTATGATATATGTTATGCTATGCATGATTCTTCCGTTAAGGTGCGTAACAATTATGTTATCTGATGATGCTACATCGACACCTCGATCCGGACCGTTCGTTATACTGATATATATCCACCGCATTATTATTCATGAATTTATGCCTGCTATTTACCGGTGGATTACACCCAAGATTGCGCATGGGATGCGAAGGGATCTATAGATCCGAGCTCAGGATATGCTATCCGGTAATTGTAAAGTCGAATGCAGCTCGCTTGACTTACCTACCCTCTCCTAGGGTGTAAAACTGTCTCCATCACCCTCCGATAATCGCTTTGGGTGAGACTTTGGCCTCGCGCAAGAAGGTCACTCCGAAAGGGCTTAGGTATAGGCTTGTTTGCAAACCTTAACCTCCGAACTCCGGGTCGTGAACCTCGAGCCAACAAATGGTTCCGTTGGCTAGACCGGGAGCATTTTGAGGTAGGATCGGTAATGCCAAGGCCATACTAAAAGCCTCAATAAAAATAAATCGATGAACTATTCTGAACAACAAGTTTAGAATTCGCAAAAGAAAACCACAAGAGAAGTGTTTGACCACCGAAGAGTGGAAAAATAAGTATATTTTCATGGAGATTCACGAGATCTTCCTTGTAATAATTACGATCGAGCTCCGTGGAGTGGCTCAAGGGTTGGTCGAACGTAAGTGTTGAAGGGATGAGCGGGTCACAAAGTGGACCCTGCACTGATCCAATAGCTATAAGAGATCGATAACACCATCACTCGCACCTGGCAATCATTGGGTGGATAACATGCTAGGAGGGTCGCGGATAGAGTTTGCTATCGATCAGCTCATCTCCTACTCTAAAGCAGTAGCAAATATTCTTCAAAGGATTGCGGTGGTAAGTTTCTGAAGACCTTACCATTGCTAATTAAGATATTACTATGCGAAAAAAGTATTTTGTGTAGCCACACCGAATGAATGACCTCTGACCGGATGGGAGTACGACACGAAGTGGAAAATACTATCGGAAAAACCGAGAAGGAGGCATATCTCGTTCATGTACGAAGAGAAGTCGCCGCGTAGAGTCCGCCACCCACACCACTTTCAAACTAGCGTAGGGGTAAGAATTCACCTACACCTCCACCACCACCGGAAGACGACATGGTTGCGCACATGAAGTTGCATACCTTTAAGGGTTTGGCAGATGAACACATGGGATCGCCTTTGGTTTGTCACACACCCGTATGGACCGCGTAAAATGTAGCCAGTGATGCGGTGAAGAGGGCACAATTGTCCCTTACATTCGAAGGAAGAGCTTTGGAATGGTACAAGGATACATTGGCCAGCATGCGACTACAACCATTCAAGAGATTAAGAATTCCTTGAAGCAACAATCACAGAAGCTTCAAGTCCTACTCTCAAATAAGGGTTGATCTAAAGGATTTCAAGAAAGGTCCTTCCTAGCTATGTGGGAGGTCGATCGCCCACCGAAGAAGATAAGAGAAGGAGACAAAGAGGATGATAGGGCACACCGAATGGTTCATCGCTATGCTACTACCTCACTCGCGTGTACCGATAGGTCACCAAAATTTCGGAATCGGGCAGAAAATCCCTAGAAGTTGCTATGAAGTTGGAAGTTGTGCTCGCAGATGATACTCAACCGGGTGTCTATCGCATCCAAGGACAACTCCGGAGGCGATGCACATGGAGATCCGTGGACCGCGAAAGGAGCGGAGTAGAAGCTAGCTCCGAAAGATAAGGCATACAATGCAGACGAATGGTCACATCAAGGATAATCGCTCGTTAGCCGACTATATGTGCTCTGGGACCTAGTCCGTTGCACCCTAGGAAAGTTTTAGTGGTCAAGTGGGCTGATGCTATGGTGCAATGACCGCCGCATGGCGGGCTACATGACACAAAACCATCGGCCCCCACCTTTTTGCGTATGTCCTAAAAGGAAATCAGCAATGCAGTGTGTTCTTCGTGCTCAGAGGGGACACGATGAACGTAACTTCCGTACGTATAATTTGGATGATCAATCTAGGGAACCTCTATAGGGGTACACGCATCCATCCTCGCAAAGATCCCTTCTTCGAGCAAATGGCTTCCCGCCCAGGGGGTAGGGGAGGTAGAAGGGGTGGGAGCACAAGTCAGTGATGAGGGAAACTAATATGTTATAACCGGTGGAGAAGTATGACACTTCGCCGTGGACCGTCCAAACCCTATAAGCAAGTACCGTTTGTGAGCTGCGTACAATCGATCTGCTGGCGATTGAAGATCGGCCCCATATTAATAGCAAAGATGCAGGAGAAGCATCCGGTAAACCTACGCATAATGTACAGAGGGTTAAGTCTAAACCACGAGACAAATATCCAAGCATAAATGTCGTAACACACGCGGGGATGACACACGGGGGCTCGGGGAAAATACTCAGACCGAGCCTCTCGATCCGACAAGAAGTTATCAAACAAGAAGGTTTGGATCTAAAAAAATAAGAAAGAAACATTTTTCACAAAATTTCTCACAAAGACTTTTCCGAGGTAGAGTTACCTACTTTCGTGTACCGCTTGAAGACCTCAAGGAAGATGAGGAGGTCAAACACTTTTTTACAAGCATGTATGAAGTCATACACAAAAACCAAAGGCTATGGAAAATCTTCAAGCATTAATAGATAGTTGTACCATGACCTAGCCTCCCTCTAGAAGTCAAGGACGTACATAAACTCTATAGATATAAGAAACACAATGGTAGGGAGATGTGGTTGATCGCATGTGATCGTGATTACGAGATGGATCGTTATTTTGGACCTAGGGTCGATATGAATGTATTACCTAAATAGACTTGGCAATGAATGGGGGAGCCTAATTTGGAATGGTCCACTATCCACCGTGCTGGCCAATCAATCGAATATCATACCCTTGGGGAGACTATCGACGATTGTGGTGGATATCGCAGGGTCAAGGTCCCAAGCAATTTTGAAGTAATTCGCATTGTAGAAGATGTGGACCCCTACCCTCGCGCTCCTAGGTTTGGATTGGGCCATCGATATGGGGGGCATCATTAACTTAAATAAGAGAAGCATGGTATTCAAAAATAACAAGACAAGGGTAATAGGTACCATTAGATCCCGTGGAAGGCAAACGATACGTAACCGTTGTGTTAGGATCTATAATTTTTAGCGTATTGGTGAGACTAAAACCGTAGAAGCAACATTATTTCAACCATTTTTGGATTCTAGGATCTAGCTCCTCTCAATCCGGAGAGGGATCTCTCCAATAGGTGCAAAGATGGATTTGTCTTTGAAGTTTGGGGCTTTATTAGCTAGTTATGAAGGCCAAGGGTTTGTTTGTTTTTGACATGGTTGAGCATGAAAATCATTTGAGGGGAAAGTTCTAAAATTCAAACCCGCCTAAAAGTGAGAAGTTGCAAGAAAACATAACAGCCTTGGCTAAAAGATAGATATAACGCTCGGCTTTTTAGTCCATTGGGCTATGGAGTCATATCTCGGGCTTTAATTGAGCAACAACACCAAGTGTGATCCAAGGGGCAAGTTATCTATACCACAAGATTATTGAGATTAAATGATGGAATGGAAACAATAAAGTGTCGGAGATGGTGGAAACCGATAATAATTTCACAAATGATTTATAGTCGATTCAAAACAAGAAAGCCTCTTAAGTAACTCGTTTAAAACCAACCAAGAACAGTATTAACCATAAACTTCTTGGACAAGTCCGTATTCAAGTAGCTTAATTGACAAACAACTAAGAATCCACATAATTACATTCGTAAAGTATGAAAACATATAAGAGAAACAAAGTGTAACCTAAGATCGTATAAATTACTTTAAACCTATTCCTGTCACAAATAACACCAAGGGAAACTTACAATCTTCTTTTGGAGAAAAACTAGACCCGTGGCACACCATATCTTCCACAACATTCTTAATAAGAATATAAGGAAAATAAATTTCAAGAACAAGGTTTACAAATCGCAGGATGAGGGAACTCCGCATTCCTAACCGCTAAACGTATTAAATCATTCTTAAATAAACAAATTTGAGGAAAACATTAAGACAAATATTTTCGCTCATAGAAGGTTACCGATATACGTAGGTCCTAACTTCCGTAATTGTTGTTCTTTATCGTAGAATAGTGAACAATATGACATACATAGAAGGAAACAATAACAAAAGAAAGTGTACCACCAAAGATAGACCAAGATCCCAAGAAACAACTTTTATATTTATGTCAAACCTCGAAGGATAAATTTACCTAATGTTTTAGTTCAAGAATCATCTTCACTATTTAGCCTATCTAATATATCACAAATGTAGCCCAAGGGCTAGTGAATACTATTTACAATCGAATTTCAAGCTCAAATATATTTCAAAGCCCTAACCAACAATTTCTCATCTCACAGAGGTATTTATAGAAGAATGAGGAGGTGAGACCTAACAAAAGATCTCAAGGGACAATTAATACATTCGGGATTTCTTGGCCTGAGGGGCTTGATGGATAAGTTTACAGTGTGGAATATTGTATTAACTATTTTTACAATAACTATCAAAGCTCTCAGAGCTTATTAATTTTGAGGCTCTCCAGGTAATGTGAGTAACTCTACGTATGATGCCGCATTGATTTCCTTGCGTATGCAACTTCATTGCGCCGAGGGGCAAAACTGATCTTCTTCAATAAATTACCGTTTTGAAAAGGTTTGAGGAAACAAAAATTGGTGGTATTTAGGAATCAATTCATTTCAAATAAGGTGGTGGAGGCCTTTCTGGCTCATTAAACACTTATAATGTTCTTTTAATTTTGTTTTAACTCTAGGGAATTAGGCTTTGATAATCATTCTAGCCGTAATTCCCGCATCTATCTTTAATCTTCTTTCCGTCGCGCTCGCTCTTAAATACTTATACTCTTTTTAAAATGTGATTTAATCACAAGAAACTTTGTTGATGTGTGCCACCGCAGCCTTTTTACGTGTTACCAATGCTCATGAAACATTGATAAATCATTGAATAGAGCCCATGAATGGCCTTTTAATAGCTCGCAGTGTGTAGGAAACGTTCATCAAACCCCAGCTTTCCTTCATTATACAATGGAAAACCATTAAAACACCCTCGAAAAACACAAAAAATTAAGAAATCCCGCGTTTTTAGGTTTAGATCGTCTGGGATGCATGTGGAAAGGAGCGTAGTCGTTGGATGAAAGCATCCAATCCGTGGAGATCGGTGAAAAGGAAAAAGGAGAGAGGGGAGAAGAAATAAGTGCGTGTTTTTGATCAGTCCGATCCGACACGTGGACAAATCGCATTGAATCAAGAGGTCGCAATCGATCTTGTAATGCGATCAATCACATCGCAAAAATTTGCGATGGGCATTTTAAAATAAAATCGCAATTCGGAAGGGTTGCGATTGCGATGGATCACATCGAAATATTTGAGATGGTCATTTTTAAATAAAATCACAATTCGGGAAGATTTCAATTGCGATTAGTGCTCGGTCTAATACCTTTGGTTTTTGTAGAGAAAGTACGAGATCCGGCTCAAAACAAAGGGGCTGATCGACCGCATTTTTTACAATATGGAACTAAACGTGAAAACTTGCATTCTCGAACAATTTGCAATGCGATAAGTGTCTTAACCTGTTAGCAAGTGGTTCTAGCCCTAAAGCGTATGGTGGGAAGTGGTAAGGACTTAACCCAAGGAGGCTCAAGTCCATAGTTAAAATACTTGTATTTTTTATGAATTTTTCATGGTTTTCAATGGATTTTGATAGTTTCGTAATAGTTAAAAAATGAGTTTTTAACTATGTAAAGAGGATTTTCATAAATGGAAGAAGAGGATTTATGAAGAAAAGGGATTTTTAATGGAGAAAAAGGGGAGTAAATGAAGGTTTTTCAAAGAATTTCTTCTTATGATTGGCAAGCATAATTTCCGAGTATAAAATGGCAAAGGTAATGAAGATTTTGGATTTATGCATGAGGCCTTTCAAGAGTCTTCAAGAGCCAACAAGTTTTAGTAATAAAATGTGTTCCTTGGAGGCTCAATGAGTCTTAGCCACCTTTTGCTATAATCAAATATTATAGATGGCTAACAAAGTGGCTCCACTTGGGGATGATGCCTTCTTGAAGGTATCAAGAACTTCGTACTTGCATTATCCGGGAGGTCGACCTCGTGCCTGATCCATTGAGCTGCCCTTCCTTTGCCGGGATGATATTCTTTAAAAAACATATTATCGCCTATGAAAAAAATGGATTTTCATCAATACAAACTATTTACCTACCCAATCCTACCGATCTAGCATTTTTTCTTCATTAGAGTGCACTTGGATCAAGCAAACTCTTTTCACAACATTTTATTCTTTTGAAAGCAAAGAAACCTAATATATTTCTACTCCTTATTTCTCCGGGACTCAAATTAAAATGTTTCTGAGCCCATATGATTCTCTATCTAATCTACTAATCTGGTGGGATTAAACTCCGTCCAGCGTATTTTTATTCTCTAAATTCTAAAAACATAAATTTAAAAACAACAAGTCACGTTTAAGTTGTTTGGACTTGGCTTTGATCTATGGCATAAATACAAGTTGCACATAGACATTTATTTTGCAGAAAAAAATAAATAAAAAATGGAAGAAGCGAAGATCTGAAATTTGAAAACATTTCCTTCTTCTTTTCTACCGCTTGATTCGACTCTTATTGAGTTGTCTTTTCCTTTTTCTCTCGGTTCCGCATTTTGAGTCGATTAGAACCCGCATTTTTTACATCTTTTTGAATCTGAAAATAAAAACATATTTGAGGCCATTCTCTTTAAACCGAGGTTCAGGTTTTTGAACATGTTTGAACCTTTCATTTCTATCCTAATCTATCTACCGATAAGCCAAGATTAAACAGCTTTGGCAAATCGAATTCACTATCCCACGTCATAAAAATTTAAAGCCAATTAGTCAAGATTAGACAAGCTTGACTAACTAGAAGTGTGTTCTTTTAGGAGTGGCATTTAAGCTTGCACACTTTCATATTTGTTTCTCTTTTTGGTATGGAGCTATACCCTTCTTTGCTTTGACACCGCCCTCTTTATTTCTTTTCTCATTGTTTTTGTATTTTGTTTTTTCTAACTTTGAATGCAATGGTGTGAAATATTTATAATGGAGAAAAGATAAAAGGCTTTAAAACATATCATGGATCAAGAGAAGTAGTGCTTAAGCATCCTACCACGATGTGTGACCCCCAAACAATTCTCGCTCCATTCAACTCCCCGCAAGAAAAATGCATTGTTACCAAGAACCAAATGAATAGAGTAAGGGCCAAGCCAGATTGCCAAATTTTCCATGCTCGCTGTTGTCTTCCCTCCTTGAGTCCCACTTTAAAAATTTGTCCCCAAATTTGAAATTGTTGGCCTTTGTTCTTCTCGTCAAAAATATTTTTAATGTTTCTCGCTTCTTCAATGCTTTGCTATACACTTCCTCTCTAGTTTGTCAAGATGAAATGGTCCGGGTTCCGCTCGATGATGTCATTTTCTTCGCCTTTGTAACCTTGAATCAACTTCATCATCGGCACACCAAGGTTGTTGGGAAAAATTGCATCAAGATCGTACACAAGCCGGAAAGGTGACATGCCAATGGATTTCTTCAAATTCAATCGTTAGCCCAAAGTGCATGAATCAGCCTTTGTGTGCCAAGACTTCGTTGTCCTCCAACAGCTTTCTTGATTATTTTCACTAAAATTTTGTTTGGATTCTGCAAGTCCATTACCTCAGGGTAATAGGCCAGCCCCCAATGTTATGTGATATCTATGACATAACTCCAACCATCTTCTTCGATCCAAATGTCGCTGCATTATCGTTGATAATATTGAGAGATAGCCTAAATCCGGAGAGAATATTAGTCTCCATAAATTTTATGATAACCGAATCATCGTCTACCTACAAGGAATGGCTTCTATCCACTTAGTGAAATAGTCTCTGTGGCATGAGAATCCATCTAAGGCCGCGTAAGATGGTGGATGGATTTCTCCTATGAAGTCAAGCCCCCACCGTTGAAATGGGGCTTCAACAAGTGATGGGATGCAAGAGGTAGGGGTAGTATTTTTCTTTTTCCTTCAAAAATTTGACACTTATGATAGGCTATGATCATCTTGTGGTTATCATGGAAAAGAGTCGGCCAATAGAAACCGCCCCTCGTAATTTTTTTCCCCGTTGTCTTCCGCACAAATGGCCTCCACACTCTCCTTCATGGAACTCGGTACTTGACCTTCTCGTATCAAACTTAGGCAAACATTTAAGCAATAGACCACTTGCATTTTTCCAATACGTATATTTATATATACTTCAATAGTTTATAGCTTTCAATTTTAGAACCTTGCCTTTGTTTTTGTCAAACCAGGAGGTGTATTCAAATTGCGTAACATAAAGAATATCAGCATACCAAGAGGAATTCGTAAAATTGTTTTCAACAATGGGTGTTGAGATTTCATCTTGATCATCTAAAGCATTAATCATATTAATATCCAGACTTCAAAATTCGATTCAACCATTAATCTAGCTAGACCTTGGCCTTTGATGAGCTTAGTGGGTTTTATCTCTAAATCATACTCAAGGATGATAGAAATCCACTCACCTCTCTTACCATCTAGATCTCGTGTTAGAATGTCTTTAACAACCGAGTTTGGGACAAAGGCAATGATTTGTGAGTGAAGGATGTATACTCTAAAGTCTTTCAAAGGTTTTTAACCAAAGCAAATGCTTGCTTCTCCATAATGTTATAATTCAAAGGGCATCCCTCAATGCCTTGCTAAAGAATGCAATAGGCTGCTCTTGTCCTTGTGGATTTTTCTGTAAAAGGATATGCAAGAATGGTATGCTTCTTGATGTAAACGAGAAAATATAAAAATCTTTTGAAAAATCAAAGACTTATAAGAACCGTGTTTTGGTTAATGCTTGTTTCCACCAAGCCAAAGGACTTCTTTTCCAAGGTCCATTTCATGCTCTTTTTTAACATTTTTGGTGGAGTGTCCAGAAGAGCCTGCCCAAATTGGGGATTAACCTTTCAAAATTTGATCTTCCCAATGAAAGATTGCAACTCCTTGATGTTTTCGAGGATGAGAGATTTGCAATATGGCCTCAATCCTCTTTGATCTATCTTTATACCTCTTCTCCGAAATAATGTGTCCAAGAAGTTTACCTTCTGAAGCCCAAATAGTGTCTTCTTAGGTTTAAAGATATTCCAAACCTTCGCACTTCGAAAAAAATTTTCTCAAATTTTCTAAGTGTTCTTCATCCGTTTTTTCAAAACACATGGACATCATCAAGATAGATAATGATGAAGAAGCCTAGTTCTTCCGAGAATGCTATGTCCATGGCTCTCCGAAAGGTTGCTCCTGCACTATTAGGATCAAAGGGCATTTTCACATACATGAAAGTGCCCCATGGTGTAGTAAAGGTCAGTTTTTAATTGATCGCCAGGCAAACCAAGATCCGATCAGCACCGAATAGCCATCCAAAGAATAAATTTTCTAGATCCTACTACCCTTTTCGTAGAATGTGATCCATCTTGGTAAAGGGTAGTTGTCTCAATTGAAGCTTTGTTTAAGTCTCTAAAGTCTATACAAAGCCTGATTTCTCCAGTTTTCTTCCTAAATGACACCAGATTAGACACCCATTCAGAATATCTAATAGGGATAATAATACCAGCTTCATACATTTTCATGATTTCCTTCTGAACCAAAGGAAACTGAACAGGGTTTATTCTGCGCAGTTTCTGTTTGAATGGTTTTTGGTTTTCTTTGAGGGGAATTTTGTGCTGTATTATTTCAGTGTCATAGGATTTAAGATCTTCGTAACTCCACGCAAAAACATCAGAAAACTCTTTAAACAGCTCTATGTATTTAAGTTTAATGTGAGCTGGTAAAGTTTTAGACAGTTTAATCATCATAGGTTTAAGTTCAGTGCCTATATTACACTCCTCCACTTCAGTCTCTACAAGTTCAAGTTTTGGTTTATTTTCCACATCGTTAAAATCAAACAACTCTTCTAAAGGGGCCAGACCTTTAGGCAAACTTTCATCTTTGGAGTGTAGAGTTTCTAACTCCTCTGTTTTTAACTCTACATTTAATTCTGTTTTGTTTATAAGTTTGTTTGACGATAGGTTTATATTAGTAGGTTGAGGAGACAATTCTTCTTCATCAAGAAAATTTTCTTCCTTGCAATCTATTTCATATTCTGAGTCCGAACTGTTTAGTTCGAATTCATTTCTGAATTGCATGAAGTCTTCTATTTGTTTGTCATTTTCAAACACCTACCAATACTTTTCATTATCAGGCATAGCTGGTCTAAATTTTATCTCAGTTGTGCAGTCTTTGGTGCTATATGGCGTTAAACATGTTCTAGCTGCAAAGGCTAAATTGTGGGCCGTGATATTTCTTTTTCTTGGGACAAAGAACAATTTGGATTCCTCGAATGTTTTCAAAAGGTCCATGACATCGTTTCGGTAGGCTCTAAGTCTGGGATGATTAGCGTTATACTCCCCATTTACTTGCGTAATGACTAACTCTGAATCCCCATACACATTGATTCTTCTGGCTCCTAAATTTTTCAATAGGTGTAAGCCTAAGAGAAGGGATTCATATTCTGCTATGTTATTGGAACACTGAAAGTTTAATTTATAGGAAATGCTTTCTGTGTGGTTATTTTCAGTGTTAGTAATCCAAACACCTGCACCAGCATTGTTCTTAGTGCAGGATCCATCAAAATACATACTCCATAGAGGACATTTCTTAGTTTCATCCTGGTTACTATCCTCTTCAACTAACATGCCCAAAGGTTGTTGTGGAAACTCAACACTTAGTTGTATTTGTTTTGATTCCCCAAGATTTTCATTTGTTTGAGGGTTGTTTTCTTGATTGTGAATGTTTAAGAGCAAAGGACATCTGCCCTGTAGCTCAAGACCTTTGTTTAGTTTGCTAGATTTTACAGGTTCAACAAGCTGTTTAGACACACCTACATTATGTTCCTATTCCTCCCTGTTGGCCATTAATCCTGATAAAGTGACTTGTTCACCAAGTGTTTCATCATTAAACATAATAAAATAATCAAGGCCTGTATTTACAGAATACAGGGGAGAGTTTTGTGGTTTGTCTTGACTTCTAACTGTGAATTTCATATGGGACTCCCTGTAAAGTCTTCTAGTTTGATTGAAAATAGGGATAGTCGCATAGGCCATGTCCATTTGCATAGTCCCTTGTAACTTAGCCCCCCAAGATCTTGATAATAACATTCCATACTTTGGGGGCACATCAGCCACAAAAATATCCATGACTAAACATTTGGCTGGAATTTGGCCTAAGTTAACACAGAGGTCTTTGATTAATCCTAAACATCTTACTCTATTGGAATCAAAGGAGTAAAGTTCTTTGTAAGGTCTGGTGATTTCTAAACCCAAGCTCTCCATTACAGCTTTTGGCATTGAATTATGAGAAGCCCCAGAATCATGCATAGTGTTGTGCAAAATTTTGTCATGAATGTTTAAACTCACATAAAAGGGAGGAACAGGTCCCTCTTGATATCTACCTTCAATCTTAGGACCAAAAATCAACTCTGGTTGGTCATCATTAAGATTAACTGTGTCCTCATTTTCTTCTATTTTCAAAGCCTTCAAAATTTGGGTTCTATATACATGTTGGACAGCTAACTCAGTGAGGGGAATAGAGATTTTGATTTTTGAAATTCCCTGCTCCAGGCTGAAAGGAATTTGACTCTTTAAGGTGCTGGTTTCAGCATTATCAGCTGTTACTTTATCCGCAATATCAACTTGCTGATTTGTTTTATTTACACTTGACAAAATTATTTTTGCAGGAGTACTAGCTGAAGTATCAGTACTGCTAATGTCTGCACTCTGATTTTCATTGTTTTGAGTGCTTTTACCTTTTCCTTTATCAGAATTTACAGCCACTGTTTTGTCCTTTTGTTTAATCTTTTTAGGCTTGGTTGCAGTGTTGTTTTGTGAAGATTCGTCAGAGGTTTTGTTGTTGGGGGGTTGTTGACTAGTTTTACTTCTAAGGTCATATTCTCTTTGAGGCTCTATGATGACATTTTCCATGTCTTGATAACAATTTTCATCATCATCTCTTTTTTCATCATAAGGTGTGTATAGACCTTGTTTTCTATCATAATGAATCTCAAACTCATCACTGTCTACCCCCAGCATGTTGATATCTTCTTCCTCTACTATTTCATCTGTTTCCTCAACCTCACTTACATAGTTTTGATGAAAGGGAGGATTGATATGCTGATCATCTTCCCTAGATCTGTTTGGAGGTTGGTTCCTTCTAACATTCTAATTCTGGTTCTGATTTCTATTTTGAGGAGCATTTTGGTTTTGATTTGCTTGTGCTCTCTTAATTATGCTCATCTCTTTCATCATCTCCTCCATCATTCTCTCCATCTTTGAGTTGGAAGTAGAAGGTGTGGATTCCTCTCTAAAGGACACTCTCTTTTCAGTTTTCATTCTGGCTCTCTTCTCCATTAAGTTAACTTCCACAGAAAGAGCACCTCTTTGCATATCTTCAAGAGTTGCAAAGTCTCTCTCTCTCAGCTAATAGGTCATGTCAGAGTCAAATCCTTCAGGAAACTTGTTTAAAGATGAGCCTTGTGGAGGTTTTAGTTCCGGGGAAAGTGCATTATACACACTATTGAATCTAGTGCAATAAGCTTGCACACTTTCCCCAGTGTTTCTATGGAGGTTCTTGTAGTCAGAAAGGACTTGGAGAGGGTTATTCTTTACTTCCCATTTGTTTAAGAATGTTTGATGGAAGCCTTGGAGATCATTAATACTATGGGGGGCTAAACCTTTAAACCATTTTCTTACTTCTCCCCCTAGGCTCTGAGCAAATAACCTAAGCTTGACAGAATCATCATCAATTTCATTTCTATCAAAGTAGTCATTATTCTTATCCACATGTTGTGATGTAGTTGTAGCATTGCTAGCATCATATAATGGAATTTTGGACTGATAGTCCTGTGGAAGATTGACTAATGGTACAAGAAGGACTAGGGGAGCGTACCATGCTGCCATGATAGGTGGTGGGGGTGGATTTACAAGGAGTGGATTAAAAACAGGAATAGTGGGCTGAAGTGGAGTGGTTTGAACAGTGGACGTAGGGTGAGCAGAAGCGGATGGACCAGGAATAGACTACTGAGCTGATCTTGGATGAGAGACACCTAAGTTGTGAAGGAAATGTAAATCAAGAGGTTCACTTGTTTCAGGATATGATAGTGAAGACTCAGAATCTAACTGATCTAAATCACCAAGAGACCTAGTTCTAAATGGATTTACTAAGTCAACTTGAGATTGTTGTAGAGATGAAAGATTTTCAGGGACTAAATTAGCTTTGAAGGGTGATCTGAAAATAGTTGATAATTTAATCCTAGGAGACTTCTTAAGGATACCTTCTGGGTTATCAAATAACTTAGGTGGATCAGGGTCAGGATAGGCTCTAATGTGAATCTTTCTAGGAGCCACTATGCTGTGTTATTAGACCCAAATAAACAAGAAAATTTCAACAAGGTATGACAGTCTTTGAGAGGTTAACTAATCTGTTTACACGAATCTTAATCCTACAATCCTCTAACTGAGTTTGAAAGATGTTACAATGATGTGGGTTCTTCCCAATGGAGTCTTAAGGTCTGCTAAGGATTGTGGAGTCGCCAAGTGGAATTTTTTAGCTCTTTTCAGAGGTAAAAGGTTTTATGTTCCACCACCATGTTTATTGGATACCAATCTGAAATATTTTTACGTTTTCTGAGTTCTTTTTCGGTTGTATGGTTTTTAAGAATAACCTAACTCTGTTTCAAAACTTTGCTACTGTTAAGAGACAAAGACAGTCTACTCTTATGGCTAAGCCAGCTGATTTTTCAAGGTTAGATAAAGACTTATGGGAATCCTAGGGCTTACCTAGTTTGTCACTGATTCAGACAAGTTCTATCATGATTACCATTCTTTGGTAGTGCTTGAAAAAGCTGCTTTTGACTCACAATTTTTGTATGAAATTTTTAAGGGGAACCAGAGATTATAATTAGTTTTTCCCCAGCAAAGTCGCCAGAAATGTTAGGAATCTGTAATTTTAGCAGATTGGTAAGACTAAAACTGCAGAAGCAACATCGTTTCAACCAACTTTGGGATTCTAGGATCTAGCCCTCCTGAATCCGGAGAGGGATCTCTCCAATAAGTGCAAAGATGGATTTGTCTTTGAATTTTGGGGTTATGATATTAGGCTAGTTATGAAGGCCAAGGGTTTGTTTGTTTTTTGGATGGTTGAGCATGAAAATTACTTGAGGGGAAAGTTTTAAATGCAAAACAGTTCCAAAGGTGAGAAGTTGCAAGTGAATAGAATAGTTTAGGCTAAAAAGATAGATATAACGCTGGTTTTTAGTCCATTGGGCTATGGAGTCATAACAGGGCTTTAATTGAGCAACAACATCAAGAGTGATCCAAGGGGCAAGTCATCTATATCACAAGATTATTTTAGATTAGAGTGATGGAATGGAAACAATAAAGTGTTGGAGATGGTGGAAACTGATAATAATTTCACAAAAGATTTATAGTCAGTCCAAACAAGAAAAGCCTATTAAGTAATTGTTTAAAACCAACCAAGTGCAGGGCTAACCACTGACCTCTTGGGCAAGTTTGTATTAAAGCAGATTAATTGACAAACAATCCAGTAATCCACATAATTACCTTCAGAAAGTATGAAAACATATAAGAGAAACAAAGTGTAACTTAAGATCAGATAAAGTACTTTTAAACCTATTCTGCTTTCAGTCAAAACTAAGGCAAACTTTCAGAATCTGCTTTTGGAGAAAAACTAGGACCAGGGCACACCATATCTTCCATAGTCATCTTTAATAAGAAAATAAGGAAAATAAATTTCAAGAACAAGGTTTAAAGCAAACAGTAGGACGAGGGAACTCCAGCATTCCTAACTGCTTAAACTGTATTAAATCATTCTTAAATAAACAAGTTAGAGGAAAACGTTGAGATAAAGCTTTCAGTTAGAGAAGGTTACTGATATACAGTAGGTCCTAACTCTATAAATCTTGTCCTTTACCAAAGAATAAAGAAACAATATGAAATACATAGAAGGAAAACAATAACAAAGAAAGAAGCACTTCACCAGTGATATAGACCAGGATCCCAAGAAACAACTTGTTATTAATGTCAAACCAATTACAGTCTTCAAGTCCAATGTTTCAGTTCAGCAATCATCTTCACTATTCAGCCTATCTAATCTATCACAAGCAGAGCTCCAAGGGCCAGTGAACACTATTTACAATCAGAATTTTTTTGCTCAAATATATTTCCAAGTTTTGCAACCAACCCCTCACTCATCTTCTGCAGAAGTATATATAGAAGGGTGAGGAGGTGAGATCTGATAAAAGATCTCAATTTAAAATTAATACAGACTTAATGAATTCTCGGCCTTTAAGGGGCTCAATGAAGAAACTTACATACATATTCTCTGTATTAAATGATTTTACATAAATATTTAAGCTCTGTGGGAGCTTTTTTTGACTTTGATGCTCTGTGTGATGTCGAAGTAACTCCACAGATGTTCTTTGCATTGAGTTTCCTTACAGAAATAACTTTTTGGCTACGCTAAGACAAATATCTGATCTTGATCAATAAATTCAGCTTCTGATTGAATACTTTGAGGCACAGGTGGCATCGTGGTAGCTAGAGGGATCAATTTGCCTCAATTTGTGGCGGTGGAGGGTTTCCTGTCGATAAAACACTTCAGATTTTCCTTTAATTGTGTTTTAATTTGGGGGATTAGGCTTTTAATAATCATTCTTAGCCTTTATCCCCATAATTATGTCTTCCATCCTCCGTTCTGGTTCATTTTGATCTTCGCCACTGATACTCTGTGATTTGTGATTGACTTGCTGTGTTTTTTTTTATGTGCAGGGCCGTGCAGGGTTTGAAAGGCATCAATGCCTTCGCAGATCATTGATAAACATGGAGTCAAAACCCTGTGATGATTTTATTTGGTGAATCGGAGGCAAGAGGATCATCACCCTCTGTCTCTAAAACTTCTTTGAGTTATGGCGGAGAGAACGTCGAAACCCTGCAAAATACAAAAACTATTATAAAATCCTGCTTATATAGGTTTACTGCTGCAGAGGCGTGTGGAGGAGGTGTGGCCGTTGGATGGCATCATCCAATGGTCAGGATAAATTGGAGAAGGTGGAAGAAAGATTGAATCAGAGCGAGGGGAAAAGTCAAAAACGGAGAATCGTTGACTGGGCAATGGAATTAGGGCAATGGAATATGGACCGTTGATCTGCAGATCATATCGATGGCGGAGATTAATCTGGATGGTGCGCCATAGCCCAGTTAACTATCGGGCATCTTCGGCGAGCGATAGTCGTTGGATGGCCCGCCCCAGATCAGACGGCGCACGGCAATATTGCTAGGCATCCACGTACGAACAATAACGTGCGATGAGCAAGCGGTTTTGAAAAAGTACAGGGGACGCGTGTCACGCGATGTATGGAATCACTGGCGATTGGGGAAAAACCGCCTTTGCCCAAAGGCGGTATGATGGAAACCGCGCAGTTTCGAAAATCGGCCAGTGGATGGCAGGGACCACCGGGGAGACGTACTCCGCACCGTCGATCTGCAGATCAGATCGATGGTGGAGATTAATTTGAAATTCGGACCGGCGGAAACTTTGTAATATAATAAAAATCGAAATTTTAACAAAACCAAAGGTTTTAAAACTTTGGGCGGGTGCGTTTAATATTTAAAATGGCTCGGTGCCTGATTGCAGGGTAGAGGGTCATATGAAGGGTCATACGACCAAGGATTTATGCTGGAAGGGGCTAAGACCCATATATGTACAAAATGTGGGTTTTTGTTGTTTTCCAATGGTTTTCAAGGGAAATTGAGGGTTCCGATAAGGCTTAAAAGTGGGTTTAAACCTTATAAAAATGGATTTTCATGAATGGAAGAAGAAGAACTCATGAAAAATAGAGGAATTTTATGGAGAAATAGGGAAGCAAATGAAGGTTAGTTTTGGAAGAAGGTAAAAGGGAAAAGGCGCTTGCAGCAGTATTCTGGCTTGGAAATCAGCAGGATTTCTGAGTTCTGGAGGGAAACAATAGCGAAGTTTTGGACAGAGGAAAATCATGAGGCCTTCAAGAGTCTTCAAGAGCCAACACTTTTTAATAATAAAATTTGTTCCTTGAAGGCTCAAACAGTCTTAGCCACCTTTTGCTATAACAAATATTATAGGTGGCTAACAGTTTAGTGGGGGCCATAAGCATGGCTAATGGCCATTATCTTGGAGGACTTGGGGAGGATAGAGATCATGGAGGACATGCTCAATTTTCAGCAGGTATCATTTACTTTCCCCAAGCTTGTGAGGAGATTGATGCAACACAATGTGGTTGAGCAACCACAATTTTTATCAATCTCTATGGCAGTGGAGCACTAAGCTGCGCTGGTTGCACTTGAGGGACCATTTTACTTCTCATTTGTTACACATGGCAGCAAGCATGATGCTCCTATTTTCTCCCTATGATTCTATTATTCATGCCTTTATGAGGAGCAGGGTTCAGGAGGAGACACATAGGATAGATGTGTCCATCAAGGGAGGATTCCCTCACATATTTTGCACTACATGTTCTAATGGGAACATGAGAGATGGTATGGCCACCATAGCAGAACAGTTGTTTTATTATGGGGTGAGCCATCTGATGGGTATGAGACCATATGAGGATGATTCCCGACTCATCACATATGGAGATTTTTGGGCCCACATGTCTTGCAGCATTGAGGGAGAGACCTTGGGAGGTCCAACCTTCTTCTTGCCACCTGATGGCAACCTTGTTTCAGCCCAGGATCAACAGACACTTTACATTTATCTTAAGTGGAGAGATGGACAACGTGGGGTAGACTATATGTTCAACCATGTGCAGATTATCATCCCATCTTCTTTGTCGGAGCCAAAGGTGGATGACAGTTTTCCAGAGTTTCCTAGTTGGGAGGTGACTCAATTTGCATGGCTCATAGCTTGGGGATGGATGGACCAAATGGGGGAGACAATTCCCATTAGATTTCAGACCCCATTCCTCAAGGGGGGGACCTCTAGAAATCACTTTCTATCTTCTTGAGCATTACACCTTACATGGTGATGGCTTGATAGCTACTTGCATGCTAAGGAGGGGCATTGTGGAGGTTTGGTTGATGAGATAGCATCACTGCACTTGGAGGAGATCATCATACAAGGATGCTACAGGCAGAGGAGAAGAAGACACAGTCTATCCTTTCACTTGCTTGAGGACAAGCAATCTTTGGGAGGGGAGGACTGTAATGTTCCAAAATCTTTGCAAATAAATTGGAACATTAATTTTTTCTCATATTATCTAGGAGATAAATAAAGTGGGTAAGGAGATCCATTTGCATAAATAAAATTCCACATGAGGTGAGAAGGGATCCATGGAGTAGCCATTTTTGCACCTCCTAGTGTGAAAAGGGGGAAAACACATGAGGATGAGGCCATGTTGACCAATACAACAGCGCAACCTAAGAGGGTGTAGCTTGCTTGGGAAGACAACGTAGTTAGAGAGGGAGGAAGATTCCTTGTGGGAGAAACCCTAATTGGGTGGGGTCCATGGCATAGAGGCATCATTTTACATATAATGAGGATGAGGCAGCCATAGAGGGGATTATCAAATATTTGGAATTTGAGTCTATTTGCAGTCTCCAGCTGTTCAAATGAGTTGCAGTGCCTTTGGCACGAGGGATTTCTGTTTAGGAGTTCCTCTCCTCCCTTGAGTAGCTCAAGGAGGATTTCTCTTCATTTCTCCGTATCCAGGCATTTTGCCATAGCCATTACTTCATATATAGCACAGTCACTGGGTTGTGTTGCAAGTGTTTCAGTGGAGGAGATTCCACAACACCATTCCTTGTATCATCTCTCATAGGAAGGAGTTCCTATTCTTCGGGAAGATCAGCAAGGAGAGTTTCTAGAGTTGATTTGCATATTTTGGCAGTAGGCCAAGCTTCTCCCACCTTCATTAGTGCAGTCCCTTCCATAGACTGCGTTATCTCAGAGTTTGTCTCCAGTGGGGGTTTGCTCCATCATTTTGGAGGAAGATATTTTTTGTGCCGGGATCAGCCTTGCACTTAAGGAATCCATTGGAGGAGGTTGTTTCAGTTTGTAGGCCATATTCATTCTCCTCCTATTTATATTTTGAGTTGCTGCTGCTACCCAACAACTCAAACATTATTGTACCTTCATATTTTGTACATCTATTATGGCCAATCCTTTAGAGGATTTTTGTAGTGTTGTTTTCAGGGGTTGAGAGCTTGCTCCTCCCTCATTTCTTGAGCTATTATTGTAATATCATTTCATTACCATTTTACATGTTGCAGTGTCTCCATTTGACTGCGCATTCATAGCTAGGGTTCACTTGTGTAGCAGTATTTATCTCATGATTATTGTACTTCTTCCTTGAGGATTGGCATTGTTCATCTTGAGCATCATTTCCCTCAAGATTTTGTATACATTTGTAGCTACTATTATTATAATAAGATGGCTATGATTTCTCCAGCATTTTCTGAAGTTTAAGCAAGTTACTCTTCATGCTTATTTTTTGCATATTGTTGTAGCTCATTCCCTTGAGCAAGATCTTCCTGAGGAAGAAATATTTTCATAGCTATAGTCAGAGTCTAAAAAGGGCCAGATAGCCTCCGGTTCTCATCCTCTCTTTAGAGGTGACATAACTGGTAAAATCCCTCTTAGCCCATCTCTGACATAGCAGTTCTTCAGTGGTGTAAAATCTGTTGATTTCCATTTCGGAACATTACAAAAAAAATGTAGGAAAACCTAATAAGCAGTTTGTACAGCTGACTGGGCATGCCTATGTGGCAGGGTGACTGTGCAAGTTGACTTGGTCAATGGTCTTCTCCAGCGAATAGGATTGTACCAAGTGGCACTCTATTACTGGTTTAAAATGGTGTGTTATGGTTGGTTGGGTATGTGGGCAACCACATGTTTCCACATGGACCAAATGAAGGCCACCATGTGGCAGCACGGGAGGCCACAAAATTTTTGGTCAAGTCTGAGTGGAGTGGGTGGGGTTGAACCTGAGTCCTCCAAGCATCGAGAAGAGAGCCTTTTCCATTGCACCCCGCGTTGTGTTCCTTACCATATAGTGAATTCTGCTTTGTTTTAATGTCATATCAAATGCACACTGGGGGTTGGGGGCTGGGGTCTAGCCTCAACCCTGGTCACCACCGGAGGTGAAACCACGGGCGGGAGGCTAGCCCCTCACCCCCATCCTTAGCAGTAACCTCAACAAAAATCTGCCATGTAAACAACATGAGACCGTCAGTTCATAAACCATGGTGTTAAATTCACCCCTAACCACTAATACATAACAATTATGCCAATGGCAACATGTGACAACGGTTGGCACTAAATACTGATGGTTAGGCTAACAGTGCAGTGGTTTTTAATATATAATTTTTTTCTATCAAACCATATGTTATGGTTTAAAATTTGACATTAAGGCCTTATTGGGAATTTAAGTACTCTGAAAATTTAGCCCAATTTTTGGTGAAATTGGTGCTCAGTTAGCTGGATTCCGAGCAGATTTGTATGATGATGTCAAATTTTGGGGAAAATGTGGAGCGAATAGTGCAAAAACTTGGGGAAGTCATAACTGAGTCATATTTGGCCAAATTCGATGAAAAAATAGGCTACACGAGCTTTTTTGGGCATTCTGGAGTTGATGGAACAAGTTTCAGAGTTTTTTGAGCATGGTAAAGACATGTAATCAAAATTTTGAACATAATAGAAGAGGGTCAAACCATTGGAAGCTGTAACAATGAGACGTAGCCCAGGCGGGGTGAAATCCTTCATCATGTGTTATTGTGTTACTATTTATGGTGATGTTCATGTCTGTTAGATGTTGTTTTTCATTGTTTTGTTTATGTTAATTTTCTCATGAAATTCGCATAAGAACACATAAAAACTCATGTTAAACTTGCAATTAACTACATAATCCTCAAGAACTTTGTTTATATTATGAATTGGATCTTAGCACAACAAAACTAATATTCTCATTCAGATCAAGTTGGTATCAAAGCACTAGGTTTACTTGTGCAAGGAGGATTTAATTTTTTTTGCAAGTGTTTAAATGCTTACAAGGTTGAAGCTCAATAGAGGAGAAGGCAAGCTTGTGGGTGTAGGTTCTCTAGTTGGATCAAGGAGAAGGAGGGCACAATTTCCACAATCTCCACCACAAGATTCACCTCCAATTTCAATAGAAGGAATAATTGATACCATGCCATAGGATGAGAAGGCTTTTAGGAAGACTTTCTTTGACATGATAGAGATGGCGAAGGTTCTTTATGAAGAGAGGAACACAAGGTTGTAGGGTAAAATCTCCAAGCCTCCAAGAGGAGAGGGTTCTCTAGGAGGAGGAGATAACGGAAATGGTGATAAGCCACCATTTACTCCACCATCATTTTCACCATAATATTCACCTTCATATTCATCCTCTTCCACTACTAAAACCCTTACTCATACTCATCAACCTACCTCAAAAGGAATTGGTAAACAACCCTTGTTAAAAATTGATTTTAAATTTGAGCTGCTTATGTATAATGGTGAAGTGAATACAAAGAGGTTGAAAATTGGGTTCATTAGTTAGACGTCTACTTCAGAATTCAAAACCTTCAAGATGATGATACAAAGATTCAACTAGCTTCCTTGAGACTGGAGGGTGCACTAGTATGGTGGGAAGCCAAGACACAAGATGAGATTAAAAAACATGGTAAGATCTCACTCTCCTAGTCCAGTTTCATTGATGCAATTAAAATGCAATTTTACCCTCTAGCATATATTCAAAAAGCATAATGAATTGGCAGAACTTTAGACAACTTAAAGGTAAAAGTGTGCAAGATTACACCTAGGAATTTAGAAGAAGAGCTCTTATGTTAGGTGTTGATTTGCATTCACATGTCACGATGCTGAAGTATATAAGCGGTTTACATAGATACCTCAGGAATACTATCCTTATGTTCAATCCCTCTAGTCTAGATGAGGTTTTTGTACAATCCATTCACCTTGAGGTAAGAGGGAAAAATATTCCAGAAGAGGGTAAAAAGAAGCCATTTAAGGGTGGAGAGAAAGGAAAGGGTTTCAAAGGAAAGGGAAAGAAAAATGCATCCATTAAAAAGGAAGGAGATAAAATGGCATGCAAACATTGTTCCAAATAAGGTCACGATGAAGACCACTATTGGAAGCTTCATCTAGAGATGAGGCCCAAGAAATTCAACAACAAGGGAAAACAAAAAAACAACTGCAACCACTCAACAAGATTTGGGATCCGACTCGGGCAATGAAACTAAAATTACAATCATGGGTATGAAAGGAAAATAATCCATTGCTAGCACTAGTTCATCAAATTGTCACACTAGTACTCCAAATGAAGAAACAAGGATTAAATTATTTCATGTGAGTTATTTCAAAACATACAAAAATCGACACACTATTTGATAGTGGGTCTTAGGCCAATTGATACTTGAAGACTTAGTCAAGAAACTTAATATTGAAACCATTCCTCATCACAAACCATATCCATTGGGTTGGATATGCAAGAACACAAATTTTCAGGTTACAAGAAAGTGTATTATTCGGTTTGAAATCACATCAAACTTCATTGGTAAAGTTTAATTAGATGTTGTACCACTTGATATTTCAGGAATTTTTTTGGGTATTCCTTACTCTATGATAGAAAAGATATATTCTATCACCATGAAAACAAGTACCACTTGTTGAAAAATGGTGTGGAGTATATTTTGAGAGCTCATTGCAAGAAACTAAATATTTCAATAGTTAATGCAGGGAAAATGAAAAGACTAGTGAATTCAAGCAAGAATTTTGTGCTTCTTATTATTAAACCAAAGAATGATGTTGATTATGAAGCCTTTCAAGGTAGTGATCCAAAGTTGAAATCTTATTTGATAGAGGTGGTTAATCAAAATAATGAGATGTTTCAAGAGCCAAAAAGATTAACTCCCAAGAGGGGAATCCAACATGAGATACAGTTGCAACAAGATTTTCCTCTTCCTAACATTTGCATGTATAGGATGTCGGTTATGGAGAGTGTTGAAATCAAAAATAAAATCCAAGATTTGTTGGAAAAAGGGATCATCCGAACAAGTACTTCGCCATGCGGGTCACCTATTGTGTTGGTGCCAAAGAAATATGGAACATGGTGCATGTGTGTAGATTTCCATGCATTGAATAAGATTACGGTAAAGAACCATTATCCACTTCCTAGAATAGATGATTTACTTGATCAATTGAAAGGTGCAAAGTATTTTACTAAGTTGTACTTAAGGAGTGGCTACCATCAAATTAGAATTGCTGAAGGTGACATTTGGAAGGCGACATTCAAAACAAAGCAATGATTGTTTGAATGGATTGCTATGTCTATTGGTTCGTGTAATGCTCCTGCTAACTTCCTGTGTGTGATGAATGATGTTTTAAGGAGATTTCTTAATGAGTTTTTCATTGTCTACTTAGATGATATCTTAATTGTCAGTAAATCACTTGATGAACATGTCATCCATGTAAGAAAAGTATTTGATGTCTTAAAGAAAGAACAGTTGTTTTTGAAGATGTCAAAATGTGAGTTTGGTAAAAATTATTTGGTTTACTTGGGGCATATTATTGGAGGAGATGAGTTGAGGATAGACCCCTCTAAGGTTGAGGTCATTGTGAATTCGCCAACACCCAAGACAGTCATTTAGGTAAGAAGTTTTTTGGGAGAAACCCAATATTGGAGGAACTTTATTGCTAACTTCTCTTTTATCGTAGCTCCTTTGCATGCATTGACTAGTGTGAAAAAGGTATTCCAGTGGGGAGGCAAGCAGAAAAAATCATTTGATGCTTTGAAAGAGAATATCAGTTCAACCCTAATACTTGCATCAGTGGACTTGAGACAACCCTATGAGATTCAAACTATTGCAAGCGACTATGCCATGGGAACAGTCCTTATGCAACATGATCAGCCCATTTCATTTCATTCATAAACTTTCAATGGTGTAGTGCTTAATTATCCTACTTATGATAAGGAGCTTTATGCATTGGTTCAAAGTGTGAAAAATTAGAGACACTGCTTGATGGGAAACGAAGCCATCATACACACTGACCACCGACCATTGCAATACTTGCAATCGCAAACTAAGTTGCAACAGTCAAGGCACTTTTGATGGATGGGTTTCTTACAACAATTCCACTTGGTCATAAGGTATAATAAAGGTATTTACAACAAGGTTGTTGATATGATTTCCATGCCTATTATTAGTGTACCTACTTTACTCAAGCATAATTCTATTTTGCATGAAAGTTATATTGAACAATATGCATGTGATAATGACTTTCAAGATGTTTATGCAAGCTTGAGTAAAGGCAACCAAGTAGAGGAATTGGATTACCATGTACATAACAGCTTGTTGTATCATTTGGGAAAAATTTGTATTCCACAGGGGGAGAGAGTGAGTGTGATAAGGGAAGCATACATTTCTCTTATTGTTGGACATTTTAGTGTAAGAAAAACAGTGGCACATCTTCAGAGGTATTGCTATTGGCCTTGTATGCTTGAAAGTGTGTCACGTTTCATTAAAGGTTTTTCATTATGTGCAGTCAGTAAGCCTAGAAATAGGAAGTTAGGATAGTACACACCATTTCTTGTACCTTCACATCCATGGGAGAGTGTTCCTATGCATTTTGTAATTCTTCCTTTGTGAAAAAGAGGTCATGATTATTTGTATGTAGTTTTGGATAGGTTCAACAAGATGTGTATATTAATTCCATGTAAAAAGAAAATCACAGCTGAACAAAAAACTCACTTATTCTTTCAGCATGTTTGGGTTCATTTTGGTTTTCCCACATCCATTGTTAGTGATCCATATTCTCGATTTGTTGGGAATTTTTGGTCAATATTGTGGGACTTGATGGACACCAAGTTGAAGAAGAGTACAACATTTCATCATAAAATATATGGTAAAACCGAGGTTGTCAATCGAACATTCATACATCTTCTTCGAGGATACTTCAACAAGCACCCTAAGTTGTGGGATGAAAAATTTCACTGCATTCATCATGCTTACAACTGTGCAAAACACTCATCTACACAAACATCGCTATTTGAGGCATGTCTTGGATACTTGCCTAGATCGCCATCAGATTTTATTTTTTGGAAGGTTGTTTCTATTGATGGCCATAGCGACATAGACAAAGGCAAGAGGTTCATAGAACAAATCCAATTGATACATCAAACAGTTCAATATTGTCTTGAAAAGAGCCAAGGCAAGTACAAGGCAAGGCACGACAAGCATCATGTAGTTCACAAGTTCCATGTTGGTGACGAAGTTTGGCTTCACATTATAAAAGAGAGGCTTCAATGGGAAGGTAAAAAACTGAAACCAATCTTTTATGGTCCTTTTAGAATTTTGGAGAAGATTGGTGAAAATACCTTTACGTTAGATTTTCCTTCATACATGCAAATTTACTCTGTTATTAATGTTGAGAACTTGAGTTTGTATGAGCCTCCATTGATTGAAGATCAAGGAGAATAGGTTCAGATTCCTTCTAGTGAAGACTTTTCTCTTGAATACCTTGATGAGCTTCAATAAGACACCATTCTTGACAAAAGAATAAGGACATCAAAAATAGGGAGCGTAGACTAAACACATAATTTTTTAAAATTTGGAATTAAATAGTCTATCTATAATTTCAAAATATCCAACAAACTCAATTCTAGTGAAGTCCTTGTAGTAAAAATTTTCCAATTTTAATGAAATATGTGTTACTGCCTTTGTGTGGGGCTCAAAGGCACAAATCCTTCTAAGGAAAAATGGATCGATATTGGAAAGGTGAGGGAACTGTACCCTCATCTGCTAAAAAAATGAAAGTGATCTTTCGAGGTCCAAAAGATTCTAGTGGGGAGGAGTGATCAGGTGCTCAAAATTATGCTAAAAAATCAAAGTTTTCATAATGGTGTGGAACCTAAATGACCGTGTAGATCTCATCGTTTTGAATCTGGCGAAACTCGTTTCACAGAAAACCAACATCGTATGCTCCCATAAATGTGTTCTGTCCACTTTGTCAAATAGGAAAAAAAAATGCAGGACAGCCAAATTAGCAATCCGTACAGCTGATTGGGCATGCCTACGTGGCAGGGTGACTATACAAGTTTGACTTGGTCATGGTCTCCATGGGAAAATTATTTGGTGCCCAGTGGCACTTGGATACTGGTTCAAAATGGTTGAATTTGATTGGTTGAGCATGTGGCCAACCACATGTTGCCATGTGGCCCAACCAGAGGCCTCCATGTGGCAGCACGAGAGGCCACAAAATTTTGGGTCAAATCTAAATGGAGCAAGAGAGGGTCAACTCACGACCAAAGAACACCAAATACCAAGCTCTACCATCACGCCATCGCAATATAGCTTAATATTCAATGGTTTCCATATGGTTTTATTGTTATATGGTATATGCATTGGGGGTGGGGGTCGGGGTCTAGCCCCAACCCTGGTCACCATCAGGGGGCAGGACCATGGGTTGGAGGCTAGACCCGCACCCTCCCCACTAACTGTTAATTGTAATATAAATTTCGATCGAACATGTGACGATCCGTGGAGACCACAACTACAACAGCTCGAACCGCTAGCTGGCTAAACTGCCAGATGAAACCGTCGCAACTAAGACGCAACATGTGCCCATTGCACTAGTAACCATCGGCAGCTAGATTAACCCTCCAACAATTTTTATTAAAAAATAAAATTAATTTAGTATGGTGGCTTATGGATATTAATTCAGGCTTAAGGCATCATTAGGCATTTAAGTGCTCCGACAAATTCGCCCTGAATTTGGGCAATTTGGCGCTTGATTATCGAATTTCGGGGAAAAATTGTAGGATGGTACCAGATTTGGAGGAAATTTTGGAGCGGTTAGTGCCAAAACTTGGTGAATTCATATATTCTTTTGTTTTTGGCCAAATTCAATGCAAAAGGTGTTGAGATTTAACAATAATATCCTAGCAAAAATTATGCACCTACACTAGGATGGAGCCTCAGGCTATTTTTAGGTGTAAGTCTATTTTTGGATGCATGAAAATTTTTTATTTATGGATGATGTCTATTTATAGATGATGAGAAAATTCTATTTATAGATGTATCTGCGAGTTCTATTTATAGATCACATGTTTATTTATAAATGCATGTCGACTATTATTATCCCTTAATAATAGTTGGACAATAAACAATAATATATTCTCAATGAGCACTTGGAAATAGTTAACTGAAGTGGAAAATTAGTTAGCTATAGGAAATTTGAGTTCAAAGGTTGGTTGGTGGGACATGCAAGTGGACTTAGTTTTAACTGAGTGATTCGAAGTTGTAACAAAGTTGGATGTGTAGCTATGTGAGTTGTAAAGTAGTTTAACTCAATTAAGTGAGCTAAACTCAGTTGTGCTAGTTGTAACTAGAGATACACTAGTGAGAGATCAATGAATTAATTATGAATTAATTCACAATCAGTGTTCTCACATGCAACTGAAGATTTACTACTGTTAACTACATGCATGTCAGATCCGATGGAGACCCAGTTGAGATGTAGGTGAAAGGGACAGTTTGACTATCAGTTGTGACATTAGTAGGTGCACTCACGAAACCACACACACATTGGATGTGCCCATGAGGATTGCATAGTCAACGCAAGTAAGATTCCATTCATTCAGGGATTGCTATCAGCTAGGATTGTGCAATGGAGGTAGGTTGTCTGGAGGCAGTAAATTGGCACATGAATTTGCCAATTTTTGTATGAAAATGTGAGACGATTGTATATTGTACTAAGAGCTCTTGGATTAGAGATTTTTATGAGAATTTTTCATGATCCATGATATATGCATAATATATGATAGTGGGGTTTTTAGCTTTATTCTTTCCCGATAAAAACATATGTGTTATGTGTGATTGGTCTTTCTTCTTGATATTGCAATTGGTGATTGTGTTTTAAATTCCACAAGTTTTTTGTAGAAGCGATTATGTATTTAATAGTGGCATATAATTGTTATATCGGGAGAATCCAGGAAATACATAATTTGTATTAAAATTCCTACATGGTATCAGAGCACATAAGATTTCAATTTTTAAGCAGGAGTTGAGTTTGTTGGTGCAAAGAATTCGAATTTGCAGAAATATTTTCTTGGTGCTATAGTTGAGTAAACATCGAAATATCTTTCAATGGTTTGCGGCTAGAGTATGCACTCGAGGGCAGCTTGAACTACATTTCCTGGAAGGATAGGATGGAGGAAATGCTCAAAGATAATGGCTTGAAGGATTTCATTGAAAATGATGTTCCTAAGCCCACTTTGACGGATGTTGCATTACTTGATGCATGGAAAAATAAAGTGGCAAAGGTGAGAAGGATTCTATTGGAAGGTGTACGAGACCACATTGTCTCAAGCCTTCTTGGGAAAGCCACACCATATGCTATGTGGAAGGCTTTGACGGATCTTTTCCAAAGCAGCAACGACCGTGGGAAATTGGCACTGAAATATAAACTCAGGAAGATCAAGATGGAAAAGGGCGACAACATTCCAAAGTATCTCACAAATTTTGTCCAATGTCGGGATGAACTGGGGTGTGTGGGAATCATTGTTGCTGATGATGATTTGGATCTCTTGGCTCTCTTGGGACTTCCTAAGAGTTGGCACAGTTATGAAGACTCTTTCAATGGACAGGAAAAACTGCTGGATTGGGAACGACTATGGTCGGATCTAGTGCAGGAGGAGTTTAGGCGGAACACCAGAGATGGCTCTTCTTCAAAGCATGATGATGAAGAGGATTGTGATTTGGCTGCCAAGGAAATGAAGGGGAAGGGGAAGAAATTCCATTCTAAATCTGATTCTAAAGGAAAGAAGTTGGATTTGTCCAAGGTGAATTGTTTTCACTGTCATGAACATTGGCATCTCGCTACTAACTGCCTGTAGAAGAACAACAACAACAAGGTTGTTGGAGCTACAGTTGGTGAGGCCCTTGCCTCACAATTTGAACTTGAATTCTCCTTGATCACATGCATGGTGTCAAGTGCATTGGGATCAGTGTGGTATTTTGATAGTGGCGCTTCCTTCCACATGACAGGAGATAAGGAGCTTTTCAGTGATTTGGAGGAGAAAGATCTCCAAATGCATATAGAGATAGGCGACGATGGACGATACATTGTGACCGGAATTGGTACCATTACCTTTGAGAGGGAGTCAGGTAAAACATTTCAATTGAAATATGTTATGCACGTTCCAGGTATAAAGGAAAACTTGGTCTCAGTCGCAATGTTGGAGGACAAAGGCTATGACATTGTTTTCAATGATGGAAAAGCTTTCCTGCGACATAAAACAACGGGTCAAGCCAAGAGGATAGGGATTTGAGTTAAGAATCTCTACAAGCTGGAGGTAGATGGTTGCGTTGCCATGGTGAGAAAGGCAGAAAAAGTGGTGAGCCAGGATGAGGGCGAATTACAACATAGGCGATTGGGCCATCTTCATCATGGAGCCTTGAAAGTCATGAAAAAAATATCTATTGGACTTTCAATGGGAACAATTTCTTAGTTATATCAGTGCAAGGGTTGCACCATGGGGAAGTATGTAAAGTCCACCTTTCATGAAAAGGAGAACCGTGCTTCGATGATCCTGGAGAGAGTTCACACAGACGTGTGTGGACCATTCTCGATTGCTTCAATAGAAAAACATAAGTATTATGTTATTTTTGTTGATGAATTTTCTCGTAAATGTTGGATATTATTCATGCAGAAGAAGGATCAAACATTCTCAAAGTTATGTGAGTTCAAGGGATTGGTGGAGAAAGAGTCGAGGAAGCAAGTGAAGGCTCTGAGGAGCGATAATGGTGGAGAATACATCTCTAACAAATTCAAAGACTTATCCATCAAAGGAGGAATTCAAAGAGAACTTATAGCGCCTCATAACCCACAGCAAAATGGGGTCGTGGAGAGGAAGAATAGAACGATTGTGGGTGAAACACGAGCGATGTTGCATGATCAGGGCCTACCAATGCATTTGTGGCCGAAAGCACGCAACACTACGGTTTATGTGAAAAATCATTGTCCTTATAGAGTACTTGGCATGAGTACACCTAAAGAAGCTTTCACTGGTAAGAAACCATATGTTTCACACTTTAAGATTTTTGGCTCATCTGTTTATGTGCATGTGACTAAGAGTGCCAGGAAGAGGCTGGAGTGGACTGCTGAAGTTGGGATATTTGTGGGGTACACAGAAACACCCCATAACTATCATGTGTATTTTCCTAACAATAAGATGACTATTCTGGGACGTGATATAAAATTCAATGAGGGGAAAGCCATGCGGTTGTCGCTTGAGAGGGAGCTAGACTTGCATGTGGAGGAGTAACTGTTGGTTCCCAAATATGGGTCTCTAGATGTGGATCAGCCACAGGAGGAGGTGCAAGGAATGGAGGAGTCCACTCATGCAAATCCAAGCATCACAACTGGCAGAAGGCGTACCACAAAATATGATAGGTTGAGACTTGATGCTACACAGAATGTAGGAGCCCCTACTTCACAGTGCAGGAAAAGACAGTCTCCTGACCGATTTATTGGATACATGGCTTTCATGAGAAAATGTATTGTGACTGAGCCATCTTCCTTTCAGGAAGCAGTGGAGGAGCCCACATGGGTAGATGCAATGGTGGAGGAGTATGAATCCATTGTCAGAAATAGTGCTTGGGAAATTGTTCCAACGCTGGTTGATAAATCAGTGCTAGGTTCGATATGGATCTACAAGGTAAAGCAAGCCACTGATGGGAGTGTTAAGAAATACAAGGCCAGATTTGTGGCCCATGGCTTCTCACATATTGAGGGGATTGATTATGGAGAAACCTTTGCATTTGTCGCACGGTATTCTTCCATAAGGACCATCCTTGATCTCTCAACACAGATGAGCTGGTGCATTCATCAAATGGATGTGAAGACTGTGTTTCTCAATGGGATCATTGAGGAAGAGGTGTACATAGAGTATCCTGAAGGATTTGAGATCTTCAACAAAAATGCGCATGTGTGCCAACTCAAAAGAGCGTTGTATGGGTTGAAGCAAGCACCCCGTGCTTGGTACACTCAGACAGACATCTATTTCACTAGACTTGGATTCACCAAAAGTGAAGCAGATGCAAACCTATACCAAATTGTGGTGGAGGGTAAGCTTTTTAATCATTTTTCTTTATGTTGATGATTTAATACTGACTAGTGATGAGAAACTGATACACTCATGCAAGGACGACCTTGCAAAGGATTTCGAGATGAAGGATATGGGCCTCCTTCATTATTTCCTTGGATTGGAAATATGGCAGCGAGATGGTGAAATTTTTGTGTCTCAAGGAAAGTATGCAAGGGAGATATTGGGTAAGTTTCACATGGAGGGCTGCAAACCCATGGATACTCCTCTTCCAGGAATCTGGAGGAAAGAGGATGCTACATCTCGAGAGGTAGTGGATGCTACTGTCTATCAACAGTTAGTGGGTTCACTAATGTATTTAGTGAACACGAGACCGGACATATGCTATGCGGTTAACCAACTAATTCAAGCAATGGTTAAATCTACGGAGATATTTTGGAAGGTGGGCAAGCATGTCCTGAGATACCTAAGGGGAACATCTGAGTATTTGGCTTATGGTACATACAAACAGATGAGGTGAAGTTGCATGACTTCACAGATGCATATTGGGCGGGCAGCCCAATGCATAGAAAGATCACATCAAGAGGAATATTTAGTATCGAATATATAGTTGTTTCTTGGTACAACAGGAAGCAGAGATCTGTGGCACTCAGTTCAGTAGAAGCAGAATACATGGTAGCGAGTCAAGCTGCATGTGAGGCTACCTGGATGAGAAATATCTTGGTTGGCTTGTTTGGTTCTCATTTAGATCTGACAGTGATTCATTGTGATAATTAGAGTTGCATTAAACTCTCGATTAATCCCATGTTTCATGATAGATCTAAGCATATAGATATTCGGTATCATCATATTAGAGATTGTGTGCAGCAAAATATCATGTTGCTTCAGTACATTCCTATGGAATATCAGGATGCAGATATTCTAATGAAGGCACTCACCAGGAGCAAATTTGAATACCATAGAGACATGAACAGGGTGAAGGATAATCCCTTTCTTGTTAAGAGGGAGTGTTGAGATTCAACAAGAAGATCCTAGTGAAAATTATGCACCTACACTAGGATGGAGCCTTAGGCTATTTTTAGGTGGAAGTCTATTTTTAGATGCATGAGAAAATTCTATTTATAGATGATGTCTATTTATAGATGATGATAAAATTCTATTTATAGATTTATGTGCGAGTTCTATTTATAGATCACATGTCGACTATTATTATCCCTTAATAATAGTTGGACAGTAAACAATAATATATTCTCAATGAGCACTTGGAAATATTTAAATGAAGTGGAAAATCAATTAGCTATAGGAAATTCGAGTTCAAAGGTTGGTTTGTGGGACATGCAAGTGGACTTAGTTGTAACTGAGAGATTCAAAGTTGTAACGGAGTTGGATGTGTAGTTATGTGAGTTGTAAAGTAGTTTAACTTAGTTAAGTGAGATAAATTCAGTTGTGCTAGTTGTAACTGAAGATACACTAGTGATAGATCAATGAATTAATTATTAATTAACTCAAAATCAGTGGTCTCACATGCAACTGAAGATTTACTATTGTTAACTACATGCATGTCAGATCCAGTGGAGACCCAGTTGAGATGTATGTGAAAGGGACAGTTTGACTATCAGTTGTGACATTAGTGGGTGCACTCTTGCAACCACACACACATTGGATGTGCCCACGAGGATTTTGCAGTCAAGGAAAGCAAGATTCCATTCATTTAGGGATTACTATCAGCTGGGATTGCGTAGTGGAAGCAGGTTGTCTAGAGGCAGTAAATTGGCACATGAATTTGCCAATTTTTGTATGACAGTGTGAGAAGATTGTATATTGTACTGAGATCTCTTGGATTAGAGCTTTGTATGAGATTGTTTCATGATCCATGATATATACATAATATATGATAGTGGGGTTTTAAGCTTTATATTTTCCCAGTAAAAACATATGTGTTATGTGTGATTGATCTTTCTTCTTGATATTGCAACTGGCGATCGTGTTTTAAATTCCACAAGATTTTTGTAGAAGCGATTATGTATTTAACAGTGGCATAAAATTGTTAGATCGGGAGAATCCAAGAAATACATAATTTTTACTAAAATTTCTACAGAAAGAAGCTATACAATCATTTTTTGGGCATTTTGGAGAAGATGGAATAGGTTTAAGAGTTGTCTGAGCATTGTAAACACATGTAATCACACTTTTGAGCACAATAGAAGAGGGCCAGGCCATTGGAAGTTGGACTAAGGAGACGTAGTCTAGGCGGGGTGAACTTCTTCATCATGTGCTATTGTGTTACTGTTTATGGTGATGTTCATGTTTGCTATATGATGTTGTTCAGTGTTTTTATTTATGTTAATTTGCTCATGAAATTCACATAAAATACATAAAAACTCATATGAAACTTGCAATTAACCTCTCAATCCTCAAGAACTTTATTTATATTTTGAATGGGATCTTTGCACAACAAAACTAATATTCCCATTCAGATCAGATGGTTAGAAAATTTTGACTTAATGAGACATGACTTCAAATTCCCAAATATTTCAAGCACACTTTCATGAACCAACAAAGGCATCTCCAAACCGGTGATTGGTCCAGGTTGGGGAAAGAGGAGAGGGGCAGATGTAAACAAGGTGATGGTCAAAAAATATTTGTGAAATTAAATCAACCGAAGGATTCAAGTAGCTATGGAGACCCCAACATTCCGCATATGACAGAGTAGCATTAATGTCCCCCAGAATGATGAGTTTTTAGATATTCAAAATTGTAGAGGAACTAATGCGTGACTATAAGGTTGGCCTATTTCAGAAAGAGGCATACATATTAATTAGGTGAAAAGGCTTAGATAAACCCTGTATCCTGGCAAAAAGGAGAATACTCCCAAAGCACAGAAGGCATGGAATTTAACAAAAAGAGGGTTCCACATAGAAATTAATCCACCCAATAAACCAGTTGATTTGATACCAACAATATGCCAATCAGGGCGTATAGAGAGAAATTAAGGGATAGATTTAGTAATAGGGAACATGGTTTCTTGGAATACCGCTATGAAGGGAGATGAGACAAAGAATAATTTTTTGAGATTTAAAAACTTGGAGTGATCCCCAAGGCCCCAAATATTTAATGATATTATGTAATTCATGGTTCATGTGAAGCGAGCATACAAGCTCTAAGTGCCCGAGAGTCAAAGATTGAGATAATAGGAATGTCACAGAGCCCTTATGAATTAGCCGAGAAATAGGATCTAGTATTTTGTTGGCCCTGAAAATTCTGACTGCCATTTTTCTCTTTTTTGTGAACTGTGATGTTCAATGCAGATGAAGGAGAGATGATGGGGCACAGTTCCGGAAAGTGAACTTCGTGTACAGTTAGGGCATCCAGATCCAATTCCGGATTCATGAGGAAAAATTCACAATCACTTCCAATCGAATTTTCTAGAGAGTCGGGGGGAGAACTGTCACCTAGGTTAGGATCAAGGAGAGGAGAGGTCATTTCGAGCGAAGGAATTGAGGGTGAATGAGTAAAAAAATCAGTAGGAGAGCAAGATGGAATGGGAGGAGGTTCAAGCAGAAAATTCGGATCGGTCATAGGTTCAAATACAATGTGGTGTCCTGGCGTCGAGCAGGAGGGGCGAGAAATAACAATGTTCTCTAGATAAGGCTTCGAAGTTTCCTCTGTGTGGGTTGACAATGCTTCGTGCAAAGCTAGGTTTAGAGGCTGGAAAGGGATTTGCGGAGGTGAATGAGTGGAAGAAGACCCAATATTATGAAAGGAGTGGGATGGAGAGGTAGAAGGCATACCTTTTGAGCAATGCTCTAGAATTTCATTACCACAGGCACCAACCTTGAAATTGAGGTGAGCCGCCCAATATTTTGGATGAATGACCTACCTTATACCCCGAGGACATATTTTCATCATATAAATAGTCTAGTTGCAAAGGAGAGAGTGAAATGGGAGCCCCCAGTAGTCCACCCTATGACGATGTCTCAATCGATCCCATGCCAAGTCAATATTTCCCGGAAGACCTCCACCTAAATTAACTTTCACTAAAATCCATGCAACACGTTTTTTCATGGCACCCATGCAACTCGGGTCAATATACTGAAGCTTCATGATAGAGTTACCAATAGCATACAGGGTCAACTTCATCCATTATTCCAAGGGAAAGCCTGCAATTGTCCCCCAAACCACAATTTTTTTGGGAGTTTCCATGATTGAATTGAAGTCGGGATACCACTCATGAAGCTGCAAGAAGATGTGATCGTGAACCCATTTCCTGTTAAGAAATTTTTATTTGTCTTCCAAATGGAGAAATTGAATGCTAAACCAGGATTTCATGCGTCTGCTAACTTTCAGGGGATAACCGACCAAAGGTCCCCAAGTTCTTTTAACCAACCCTAAATTTATTTCTTTGGCATATCCACAAACATCCAGCAACCCACGAGAGCTCTCTTTTGCAAGCTCGTCACCCGACCCCATAAATTTTCATAACCAAAACTCAAGAGTTTTATCTCTGGAGCTGGAAAAAGGATATTTTTTGAAGCCTTTGTGGTTCTACCAGTATTCCTTTGATTACCAGGTGATTCCAGATGGAAAAATGTCTATTGAGAGCATGGATCCTAACTATGTGACACAAGGACAGATTCAGGCAGCGACGTGTTAGATGATGGTTGATGTGTTTTCCACGTTTCAAAGGCATTTTTAGTTTCCAACATGGCATCTGTAAAGGCCTCGTGAGCTGATATGTCAGTCGCAAAAAGTTCCTTTTCCAATTCCATATTATTTTGATCCCGATGTGGCTTTGACCTAGGGCTGATGGGAAAGTAAATGATTCAACCACCTAGGATATGGGTCGGATGAGGTAAGATAATTGAAATCAGTGAAAGATTGAGAAAAAACTAGGAGGAATTTATGTCCATAAATGGATGATGGCTATCGGGAGGAGTGGCACCTTGAATTGTGCAAATGTCAGAAATAAAGAGCCACGAGAATGTTCAGTTGGAGTTGATAGGACGGTTAGGTGTGCCTCAATTGAGTCATGAAGACATTGAAAATATTCAAAAAATGGGCGTTGGAATGAGCAGGTGTATGTCCAGAAAGTTAAGAAGGTATCAGAGGATCGGTATGTGGCAATACGAATGGGAGAGGACTGAGGTCGGGACAAAGATTAGGTAGATTAAAAAAATGGGAGGGCAACAATATCTGGATTTTCACTGCGCAGGGTGCCTGAAAAAATGTGGTGGCCAGAAAATGTCAACGGGATTTGCAGTGAGGGATGTCAAGATAGAGAATTTCCTTACAAATTTATATATGACAACACCAACAACAACAACAACCCATACAATGCCACCAACGATTACAACATTGGAAGCCAAAGTTCTTATAGGGTTTGGAGATGATAAAGTCTAACCATTTATGCCACAAATAACATAATTTAGATTGTTCAGTAGAATCAGAGGAGTCTGAATCCTTATCAGGACTGAAAATGGCATTGATAGACTCATTATTTGACATATGGGCATATTTTAGCAAGGGAACAATGTGATATCGCAATCAAGTAAAGAATGTATATCACAGTAAGGAACAGAAGCAGAATATGGAATATCACCACATTTATCTCCATGAACATGATGCATTAGAAAATCCACCACTCTGTAGGTCTATACCCTACCCGAAAAAAAATTTATATGTCCCCTGAGACAATCTCTTATCCTCCCCGAGTGTTAACAACCAACCATACCCACAAAAATCAAGACAATAACCTTTCACTGTACCAAATGCTTGGGCTAGAATACTATAACCTTTCCCAAACAGTACAAGATGATATCAAATATAATGACACACCAATCTAATAATTTTGAGGCCCATGAGCCACACCAATAAAACTATTCACTGTTGTTAACACTGGAAAATTGTAAAATAATGAGACATTATAAAATGTTAAGTAGAAGGTACAATCAAGTATTTTCAGAGAATAAATACATTAGAAAAGGAAAATTTTAAAAATTCCTAAGGTCCAGTCAAGAAATTTGTGGAAAATGCACCAACAACAAAGGGTTTTTGTGCATAACACGCCTATCCCTTTGATAGCCGCATGGTCATGAAGATGGCAAAAAGTCACTGTTACACAGTAATTTGTCACCGTCCCTGCCATTCCCCGTCTCGCACAATGGAGGACCCATTTTGTGACCTGTGAACATTGTCATGCCTTGAAATCATCATCAATGCATTCCTCTAAACATGAGCTTCAATTGCCCTAAAGACATCTCCTTGCAAAAAATCATAAAAACAGCTCCTTTTGCATTGGCGCGGGCAGACAGTTCATCACTCGCGCCAATGGGGAAAATCCTACAAAGAGGCCGCGCCAACTGGCGCTCTGTCCCAGAGTCGCAGTCACGCCAGCCAATTTAGGGAGTGTTTTTTAAATAAATATGGTGGAAGTTGTGTTTCAACAAACTCAGAAACCATTGCCTATCTTGAGTTGGGAGGTTTGGCTCCGGGAATTCCATGGAAGGGAAGTGGTTTGCCACCTCTCATGGAAGCTTTCTTGATGATAGGGCCAATCCCACGATTATAGGGATCCCAACTCCCTCTTCCTCCATCTATAAAAGCTTGCTCTTTGCCATTGCAAGCTAGTCTTGAAGTGCCTAAGCTTTGAATCTCCAAATTCCCAAGAGCCTTCGTGCTGTAAGAGCCCTCTTTCTTCCCTTAAGACCGACTCAAGTAAGAAGACTATCGTCGAGAGACTCTGGAGAGGTTTTCCCTTTCCCTGGCGAGCTTTGTGAGATGTGAACGACTGGGGACCCGTCCGAAGGAGACCGCGACGTCAGAACATTGGTTTTACTCTCTTTCGATTGTTATTTAATGAATGATTACGGTTATGGTTCCACTCTGTTTTCACTTATGTTAATATGAGTTATATCCTTTCTGACTGATATTTAGTTGCGCATTCTGTATTTTATGCTTGTATTCGTGTTGTTTCTTGCATGTGCAGGTGTCCATCCGCGGAGATAGTGGGGGATCGTGATCTGCCGAGGCTGAGGAACGGGAACGCTCTCTTCTACGGATCATAGCATTGGATTCCAGGTAGGCCTCCATCTTTGGTCTTTTATTCGTAACTAGGAACTTGCGCTGTAACATTTGATGATTGTTGCTAGACCCCTGTTGGGCTAGTAGGGATCGCCTCTATCCGCAGAGGGGATTTACCTCCTCAACAATTTGGCGACTCCGCTGCGGACTCAGCTTGTTGTTTGATTTGTAAACTATAGACGGAGTTTGAAGCATAGCCAGCTAGCCTTCGAAACGCTTTTTCTCTGCATTAGCGGAGTAGATCAATGTTGCTTTAGCCAATCTCCGGTTTAGTTTACGGACTGAACAACTTGGAGTATTGTCTTGCCTTGTCGATTGTCTCTCAATTCTGCTTGCTTGGTCAGCCTTTTGGGCTGGATTCTTCTTGTGTTTCTGCTGCTTGGTATTGCTTGATCATCACTGGTCTGCTTGTTGGCTTGATTTTTTATTTTTGACTGGTAAACTCGACTGGCGCGCTTTTTAGCTCGACAGTCGCGCCCATTGGCGCATGTTGCTTGTGTATTACCTGCGCCAATTGCTTTCTGGCGCTAGTTACAGCCTCACAGTCGCGCCAATCCTGTGAGGTACTAGGGTTTGCTTAGTTCTGAGCCTCCTGAGCTTGATCTGTGTGTTTGGTCTTGTTTATCTCGCTTTGAGCCTAGATTACATGGTTCATTTGAGTCTTGGGAACTTGGAGATTCTTCTTGAAGTGGTGAGTCTGGTCTTGGTTGTGAGAAATTCTTTGTTTTTTTTTCATTTTTAGGCGTTGGCACTTGTTTTCAATTAGCAACCCGCGCCAATTAGCCATTGGCGCTAGTTGTCAGTGATCAAGTCGCGCCAATTGGTGCCAATTGGCGCTAGTTGTCAATGGACAAGTCGTGCCAATTTCAGGATGTATGAAAATTGAGATTTTTTCCCTTAATCCTCCACCAGTGTGTCTTTCCCTTCCGGTCTTTTCCTTGTATGAGCATAGATTACATTACTCATTGTTTGGGATGTCTTCTTGCTATGATTGCTTGATGTAAAAGGGAATGAATGCCTTGTTTTGATCTCTTGCTTTGGAAGTCCTCTTTGTGTTTGACCTCATATGTCTTGTTGCCTTTTGAGGGATTTCGTGACAAAGTGTTTGAAACAACGATTGCATTCTTAGTGTTTGATTACATCTCTTTTGCATTCATCCTTCGTTAAGGAGATTTGTGTTCTTTTAGTTTTCGTCTTAGAGTTTGCTTTTCGTTAAGATGCATTAGAACACATTGCATTGAAAAGTATTTTTTGAGATTTACCATTGAACTTAGATCACATTGTTTAATGATTGAAAACTAAAAATCGCTTTGAGTGCATTCTCTTTCGTTAAAAGCATGCATTAAGTAGATTCTCATTTCATCGAAAAATGCATTGAATGCATTCTCGTCATTTGAAAAGGAAAGGAAATTGTGCATAGATTACAATTGCATAGTTTTCGGAAAAAAAGGGATTTTGCATAGATTACATTGCATTATTCGCATCGTTGAATGTTTGAAATTACTTTCGGATAGTGAAAGTCATCTAGTTTGGAAAAGTTTCGTTTTTAGTTTTGCTGCTTGTTGCATCATTGTTTGAAGCGCTTCCCCTAACTAGATAGCATTCATCGAATTGAAATTTTTTTTTTTTTTTCTCATATAGCTGCATATAGGAGGTTTTCATATCACATACGGTAGGGCCTGAAAACTTAAACATAATTGAAGATCAACCATAAAATTTACTCAATTTACCTAAGGAAGCATTGAAACATTAACGAAACATTTAGAGGTCTAGGCTAGAGACGTGTTCCGGCGTCTTTAAACCTAGTAGTTGTCGTTCTCATTGGTTTTTGTGATGGCTAGTACCTGACTCTGTGCTCCCGTACCGTCGCGTATATAAAGGGAGACCTCTAGGTTTTCAACTTTATCCAATAAGAAGTCGAGTCCGCCACCCTATACCCGGTGATACAACAACACAACATTCTGGGGGAGATTGCTCGCACATACTGAAAGTCCTTGGTCAATTTCTCTATCATTTTGAAAACCAAGGAGGCTGTAGTTCAACATTATTTATACACCCCATGCCTAGTTTGAGTAGTCATTTGATCTTTTCTCATTCCCTAAATTTGAAAAAGTCATCAAGCGCTTGTCCTTTCACGCTTATTTCCAATCTGAAAGTGATAGAGTCACCTTTTTCCTGTTTCTCGACTCTTAAAAGATGAAACGGTAGAGTTTTGTTTCAATGTGTTAAAAATTAACTGCCCATGAAATATTCCTGGTTAAAGTTAGTTTCCTTAGGGTGTTGTTCTAAAGATCGTTTCGATGGCAACTTTTCTGAGTTCACCAACCAAGGAATCCCCTCCAAAGGGAATCGGTCCTTTTCCTCCTTGGGGGAATGCTGGTGCTCCTTATATGGCAACGTTGTCCCTTCCTCGGGTTGACTGCTGCTCTGTTTGGCTGTTTTCAACTTCGTGGTCCCGAATGTCTCTTGCTGCTCAATCGCTTCCTCCGCCCGAACAACATCATGTTGATTCAAAGGTGGACCTCTCCCTTCTTCGCCCTCTTTTTTGCGTCCTCCTCTTCTACTTCGCTTGGTGAAAGTCTGGATTCAAGTAACCAGGTGGCTAAGAAGAAGAAGAAGAAGACAAAGAAGAATAATTTCAATAAGAGAGAGGCTAAAAGTGCAGCCACTGCTTCTGAAACACCTCCTCTTGATAAACCTTCCAACCCTCCACGAAAACTCAAATTCTCTTGCATCTTGTGCATGGGAGACCATTTTCTTCGAGACTGACCTGGCATTCCCAAGGTGCTCGAAGTATGGTCCGACAGTCGCCCATCGTTGTCATTGACTTCTGAGAGTCAGGTTGGGGGCACATCCTTAACTGGTACTGGTAAGACTCCTAAGAAACATGGTTAGCTCACCAATCCCTGTAAGTTGTGTGAAGCACACCATGCCATTCACCTTTGTCCGTATATGGATGAAGCCAAAAGAGTCTTGGACAAAAAAATTGTTTCTACACCATGCCTCCAGGCTGGCTATAAACAACTTTCTTTGAGTCCTATGCCAGCCGATCCTATGATTGGTCAAGATTCATCCTTGGTTGATCCCGCTCCCTCGAAAATTCAAATTCTGGAATCCATCCCTGTCCAACCATTGGTCATGGGATCGGTTGAGCTGGCTCTGTCCACGGTATGCCAGGTCCTTTCCGTTGAGAGTGGATCTCACACCACTCATGTCCTTCTAGTTTCTTCAGATTATTCAGACTTGGAGAAAGATTCTCCTGCCCACGTCCCTCAAGAAGAAGCTCCTTCACCTCCCGTGATGGAGGTCCCGAAGGTTACTCCTCCCACCTTCGAGATGGTGGTCGTGGAGACTGCTCCTTCTTCTGTAACATCAGGGGAAGACCATCTCGCCTCGATGGTAGCCCCTCCGAGTAGTTTTGGTCGCTTCCTTTGATTGGAATCACTGGAAGGTGATAATCGCCTTCCGTCTTATGTGCCTTCGCAGATCACGATACAAAGCTTTGGTCCGGTCGTACCCAACACCATTATAGATGAAGGCGCGTTCGTTAGTATTTTATCCTCAACTACCCGGCAAGCTTCGGTTCGGCCACTTGCGCCGTTGGCTACGTAATCTATCGGGTATTTCAATGTATGAACGGTAGTCAACCATTAGGGATCCTTCCAAGGTTACCTGTTACTTTGGGAGGTAAAACCGTCCATATGGACGTGATGGTTGTCCCAAGCCCCTTGGATTTTAATCTACTCTTGGGGTGCGATTACACCTATGCCATGGGAGCGCTTGTCTCCTCCCTTTTTCGTGTGGTCTGTTTTCCACATGAAGGACGGATCATGACCATTAATCAGCTTTCATTCTTTGGTCCCGATGTGGCAACTAGCCCACCATCATCCCTTCCTGGTTTTTATCCACCTGTTGTATCTGCCCCACCGCAGGTCAACTATGTGGCTACCTACCCCGTGCCTGTGCTCAGTGATGATGTTGTTGTGCATCAGGTGCTGGGGGCATTGGGTCCAGACTTCCAGGATGTTTTCCTTCCATCGGGAGGGGAAATCTTGGAAGCGATGACTTCTTGTTCATTATGATGAGGTTGTCGGAGCATAGTTCTTGTCTTGTGTCAAGCTCCTTAAAAAATGAAACAAGGTTGTCGGAGCATAGTTCTTGTCTTGTGTCAAGCTCCTTAAAAAATGAAACAAGGTTGTCGGAGCAGAGTTCCTTGTCTTGTGTCAAGCTCCTTAAAAAATGAAACAAGGTTGTCGGAGCACAGTTCCTTGTCTTGTGTCAAGCTCCTTAAAAAATGAAACAAGGTCGTTGGAGCAGAGTTCCTTGTCTTGTGTCAAGCTCCTTAAAAAATGAAACAAGGTTGTCGGAGCAAAGTTCCTTGTCTTGTGCCAAGCTCCTTAAACCATGAAACAAGGTGTCCTGAGGATAGTTCTTTTAATGTGTCAACCTCGTTAAAATAATGAAACACGTTCCCGTTCAATTCGAGTCTTTGATAAGTTCTCGTAAAATACCAGTCGAGTCTTTTCCTTACTCTCGTAACTTGAACCTTCACTCCATCTGCCTTTCATATGGATTGAAGCTTGGGGGGCATGTACCTCGAATTGAGTCACCATGCTGGGGGCATGCTTACTTTTCAAGCATAGTTTGTTTCCGTTTCAAGCTTGTGTAAAAATGAAACCGGTTTCAAGCATAGTTTATCTTTGTTTCAAGCTTGTGTAAAAATGAAACCAACTTCAAGCAGAGTTTCCTGATTTCAAGCTTGTGTAAAAATGAAACCATTTCCATTTTACCTCTTGTGATTGCCATTTTATCAAGCCTATTTTGCCAGTTGAGCTTTGGTTTTCTCACTCCATCGTCACTATCTGCTTGGCCGATCATATGCCTTCACTTGGTTGTTTTACCTATTCCTGAGGAACCGCTGCGATGAGTGGTCTTATTAGCCATCCTCTTAACCTTTACTTGTTTTGAGCAGTTCCACCATTACCGGAACCAGTTGCTACCCTTTATACCACTCGTTCCTCCAGGAGCAGTCATCTTTCAGCTCTTTTCTGACTCTCTAAACATGAAAAGATTGTCGAGGCCCTTGTCATTTCGATCTCGCTAAAATGGACACGAATCGACATCTACCCAATATACGTTTACCCCTTTTTCGGGCTGGGATAGATTGATTACAAAAAAGGAATACCCTAGCCTATCGCGACTAGGAGGTTTTCTCGGATATTGTTTTCTACCTTTTCGGATCTGAGGACCTATTTACGAAAAGGGACCTTTGGAGTTTACTTTTCTGCTGTCTTTTCAAACTCTCTAAACATGAAAAGACGCCAAGTTCTCCCTTTGTCAGACTCGTTAAACCCTGATGACATCGGATTCAGTCGAAATGACGTTCTCCGAGTTCCTCCTTCCTAGGGCTCGTTAAATGTACTAGGATGGATTCCCCCGAAGTGCGGACTTATATTACAAGCATATGCTATCCCCTTCAAGCTTGTTACCAAAAATAATTGGGGTACTCGCCAGAAATGGTGGGGAAAAATGGAACCGTCATCGTTGTCATCGGCAGTATGTCGCTCTTGGACATGGCACTTGTCTGCATTCGTGTCGGGTTGGGGACATATCATCTTGTTCTTTCACTTGCCTCCATGGGTTTGGGTAATCCTTTTTGACCTCTCCTCTGCTCACTGCCTTGTCACCATGACCTCTGATCCGTTGATGTCAAATATGCTGCCAAAACCACTATTTGTGCCGTTATATGTTCAAGAGAAGTTGGCCTCTGCGAATAACAACCTTCCCCTAATTCTCATACGATCCTGATTCACAACAAAACATTATGTTCCTCTGTCTCGTGTCGATGATTTGGGAAACATTATGGCCCACCTTCGATCAAGGTCACTTCCTGTCGACTTCAGCTAATTATCCAGGAAGTTGGTCTAGAGACTCCTTTATGGTACCTTGGAGCCTGCATGCCTTAATGGCAGGTTCGTCGCATTCGACGTGGGGTTTTCATCATTGGCCTCCAATCGAGTGATTCTGCGGGTGTTCGACGCCAGCTCATTGATTCACACGCCGTAGATTGTACCTGTAGTACCTTGAGGGCCATTGTCATTATTAGTGGTTCCTCTCGCTTCTGTTAACAGCTTTCATCATTGGCTGGTAATCAGACGATGTTCTTACATGTTCGACTTCAGCTCACATATTCACATGCTTGAACTTGTACTTTGTTTGGGTCGAGATGGAGCACAAGACCCTGGATTGTGTCTATTGTAATACAGGCTGTGATTGTGGATTATTATCATTATGTACATGACTCTTTGATTGGATGGTTGCGACCATACCTGAGTCTATTTATTTGATCCTTGCTGGATGGCTGCGCCCATACCCTGGATCCGGATTATAGTGTACTCTGTTTCGGATGGCTGCACCCATACCGCATATACATCATGTACTTGAGATATTAGTTGTATTTTTCTACGCAGGTTTTCCGACGACGGGGCTTCAGTTGAACATGTTCTCGTAAAGAATTTCACCCCTCTCTCTGTCTCGGGCCTCATACTTTAGGGGGCATCTGTTACACAGTAATTTGTCACCGTCCCTGCCATTCCCCGTCCCGCACAATGGAGGACCCATTTTGTGACTTGTGAACATTGTCATGCCTTGAAATCATCATCAATGCATTCCTCTAAACATGAGCTTCAATTGCCCTAAAGACATCTCCTTGCAAAAAATCATAAAAACAGCTCCTTTTGCATTGGCGCGGGCAGACAGTTCATCACTCGCGCTAATGGGGAAAATCCTACAAAGAGGTCGTGCCAACTGGCGCTCTGTCCCAGAGCAGTAGTCGCGCCAGCCAATTTAAGGAGTGTTTTTTAAATAAAGATGGCGGAAGTTGTGTTTCAACAAACTCAGAAACCATTGCCTATCTTGAGTTGGGAGGTTTGGCTGCGAGAGTTCCATGGAAGGGAAGTGGTTTTCCACCTCTCATGGAACCTTCCTTGATGATAGGGCCAATCCCACAATAATAGGGATCCCAACTCCCTCCTTCCCCATCTATAAAAGCTTGCCTATTGCCATTGCAAGCTAGTCTTGAAATTCCTAAGCTTTGAATCTCCAAATTCCCAAGAGCCTTTGTGCTGTAAGAGCCCTCTTTCTTCCCTTAAGGCCGACTCAAGTAAGGAGACTATCGTCGAGAGACTCTGGAGAGGTTTGCCCTTTCCCTGGCGAGCTTTGCGAGACGTGAACAACTGGAGACCCATCCGAAGGAGACCGTGACGTCAGAACATTGGTTGTACTCTCTTTCGATTGTTATTTAATGAATGATTACGGTTATGGTTCCACTCTGTTTTCACTTATGTTAATATGAGTTATATCCTTTCTGACTGATATATAGTTGCGCATTCTGGATTTTATGCTTGTATTCGTGTTGTTTCTTGCATGTGCAGGTGTCCATCCGCGGAGATCGTGGGAGGATCGTGATCTGCCGAGGCTGAGGAACGGGAACGCTCTCTTCTACGGATCATAGCATTGGATTCCAGGTAGGCCTCCATCTTTGGTCTTTTATTCGTAACTAGGAACTTGCACTGTAACATTTGATGATTGTTGCTAGACCCCTGCTGGGCTAGTAGGGATCGCCTATGTCCGCAGAGGGGATTTACCTCCTCAACAGTCACCATCGGGGACCACTTGACACACTTAACAAGGATTATTCTCTATCCAGTACAGTCAAGGATAGCAGAAATCAATCCACCTTGAGGAGGTATGCAGCCCACAAAGGAATCTCCTCCCCACTTTTGGGTCACTATCAATCTTGGGCCAAGAGAGAGAAGATAAGTTCAAAAATATCTATAAAAACTAGCCATGGGAAGAGAAAAAGGAGACACATTGTTATGATGGACAAATTACTCCATAGTAAACCAGCTTGCAAGTTTAGCAGTAGAAGGATTGGAATGACTCACATGTTGGCCATCCAACATCTCATCATGAGAGAGGACTTCACCATATGATAGCGATCGACATCCTTTTGAGAGATGGAGGAGATACTTGTAAGGAAATTGAGGAAAGGAGCCTCTCTTTTTCTGAGTATTTTAGCTCCATAGCCTAAAGGACTCACTTAAAGAGAGTTTACCATTATATTCTTCATACCACCAGCACCTAATAAAGGGAGAATTCTCCATTTGTCATATTGGGTTGTTGCTACATTTGAGCATTTGTATCTTGAGTATTTTTTGTTTTAGTTCATAGTTTTGTATGATTAGATTACCCTATGAGTTTTTTTTACATTGTTTATGTTGTTAACTAATAATAACATCATTCTTCTCTTTTTTCTTATGTAGATAGAAACCAACTGCTATAGAGGTGCATTTTGGTAAATTTGTGTAGAAAAAACACCACCACAGGAATGGCGACTCCACTGAATTCCTCTTCTTAAGTTAATGGTTGTCTTTTACAGGTCATTATCCTTGCTCAAGTCTACTATAAACCATCCTTTCATTCTCCGTGAGATTCTCATCACATTTAGTGATTGTTCCAAACAATAAAGAGTGAAATTTTATTTTATTTTTGCATGACAACACGCATCATCCTTTGATAGACGCACACAAACTAGCAAGCCAAGATTTGGCATATTTTCCATTTGTAAGGTGATTGGAAATCCCTAATAGCTTTCCATCACTTTGTTCTGCATTTTACTACTATTAGGACAGTTATTTGTTGCACTAAATCTCAATTAGCATGAAAGTTAGGTGCTTTTTTTATTTTAGTTAACATTTTCAAATTACAGATCATTTAAGTAGGAGAAAATAAAGTGGCCCTAATCCACGCATGCTTTCCGAACAAGTTATTTTCTCATAAAAATATAGAGCACATAGCTTAAATAGTCAAAAAATTAAGTGGCCCATAGATCTACACATATTTTAATAGCTAAGTTAATTCAATTTTTTGCATTAGATTCAGGACTAGGGTTAAAGTGTCGATAACGAAAGAGAGTAATATCTGTTTTCCTTGCACCTCTTGGTGAGCTTGGAAAAGCATATGAAAACTTTCCTAAGACAATTTTAACTACCATCTCCCTATAGGATAACATAGTATAATTAGGTAAAGTGTAAGCAACCCATAATCCGCACATCATTTCAAGTTTTCGCAAGGAACAATCACATAGTGTAATTAGAAAAGGACTATAAAGGATCATCACATATCCAAATATCATCACACTCTTGATTGTTCACTTCAAATACACATGAAGAATTGGTAATTTTCGAACCAAAAGGCACCCAGTTTTTTGGGACCTTTGTTCTTATCTTACGTTTGCTTCACAAAATCACACCCTAAAGAAAAAATTAGACTCCTTAAAAATAACAATAATTTGAACTCAGTAAGATCTCCCCACAGGGGCCACAAAAGAAATTATAGTTCAAGTTAGGACCATTGGAGGTAGGCATCCAATAAGCCGACGTGGTCATAATACATTTTGAAACATAGATGTTGACATTTTAGGGAGCTTTAAATCCATCCATTCGCCCACAGAACAAATATTCAAGCATTACAAAGACCTATTTCAGAGGGTGTTAAGCTTAGGCCCAATGCGTGCGGTACTCTTTGGGGCTACCTAACCCATCTTGTTCTTAATACTGGTAACCGATTACCAAGAAGCTCAAGACTCAAATTCTCATGTGGGACGACGCTACTTTAGTGGCCAAAACTAGGGCATCCTTCCATATAGGTGACAGTGCAGGTAACACTCAGTCCTCATACCATTACCTTAGTCGATTCTTCGGCTGCTAGAAGACTTCACCGGTTCTTTCGGGATGTTGGCCCCAATACCCATCAGAAGATATCTTCGCAAGACCCAGTTACAATGAGAGTGTAAGGACGAGTAGTTTTGTATAAGCTTTTGGTATCATATGCAAAATAAATTAAAAAACCTCATTTTTTTCTTAATTAATCACATAGTTTACATTTAAAGAGAAAATTTACCTTTTCATTTTTCTCTTTGTTTTATGCTTGTGATTATATTATTTATTTGATAGAAATAATCCTACCTCCCAAATCACAAATACCAAAAATAGTACGCTAATTGACACCATAGGGGACCCAAATAGACCCCGTCGATATAGGCATTTCTTAAACCTCCCCCCATTGAAGGGAGGGGTGTCAGGCCTCCCACCTTTCAGGCATAGAGGACATCACATTACCGTCGTTATCAAATCCTCCTTTATCGGGGCATATTTGATTGGAAATACCCAAGAGTCACCAACTACCACACAAGTGGAAACCCCCACAAGGTCACCACACTCAAATCTTCCTACGACCCCTCAAGGTCAAAGGATAGCTACCCCTCCAGGGAGTCAGCAAAATATCCATCAGGGTATGTCGTAGTGTAACATTCCCCAAGCACCTACCCTGAACTATCACATTCAAATACATGTTTCTCAACAGCATATGGTGGCGGTCAATGCACAGTTACCCTTCTTAACATCACTAAATCCTCCAGATCTAACTAAGTTGAGAAATGAACCTATTTCACATGGCCTTAACTGGCCCCCCATGCCCACAAAGCTCCCTTCTGATATACCAAAATTCGAAGGGAAGCAAGCGGAGGACCTCAGAAATCATATAATGACTTTCCACCTATGGTGTTCGTCGAATAGTATCAATGATGATACCATTCGACTTAGACTATTTCAATGCACCCTAACAGGGCCTGTGGCAAAATGGTATGTCGAGCAGCCATCTGCATCTCGAGGAACCTTTAGCACCCTTGCTACTACAATCCTTACTTATTTCCAGCTCCCAATTCACCATGACTCGGGAATGGAGCTTCTTACAAATTTCAGACAAACACCACCTGTGCATATATGATACCATCTCCACAAATGGTGGAACGTCATAGTTTGTGCAAAGAAAAACTCGACGACAAATTTTTGTTGGACTTATTTTTGAAAAACCTCATTGCAGAGATTTCAAAAGATGTGGCAACACAAAAACCTATCTGAGAGGAAGATGCCATCAACAAAGCCCAACAACTTGAACTCATTTACACCCAATCAGGATATATCTATAATATCCTTCCAAATGCCCCACCCCAGCAAACATATAGGGAGTTAACAAGCACATTGAATATTGTTGATGGCTTAATAGGGTCCTTAGCCCAAGGTCAACCAAACATTAGTTATTAATACCTGGGATACTCTTACGATTCTACACATAACGTATCACAACCCAGGTACCATCTAAGTTAGCCTGCACCTCTACATAACTTGACGAATAGGGAAATGCCATACCATCAACTAAAGGGAGGCCCATATCCTCCCTTGCAAGGGGACCAATACTTAGCTAGAAATTTTGATACAAGAGAGTCACCCCAACATTCATACACCAATCAGGGACAAGGGAACCAATACTCCCCTTTCCACGCATAGAATATACCACCAACACAAAAAAATGCACCGATGAATCTAGTGCAACCTTCCGAGGCTCAAAAATGACAATATTATGCCTAAGAGAATAACAATAATCCTCCAAAAATTGCAAAGAAGAAGCCAAAAAACAAGCAAAAGGGGGATTCATGACAGGGGGGCAACAGACAACAATGCCCCTTGCGATCTCAGGCTGGGGGAAAATCCAACCGAAATCCGAACCATGAGCCAAGTAATAACTACTAAGGGAAAAACAAGAGACCCAATATACAGAAAAAACATTCTTGCGCTATATCTGGGGAGTATAGTCATTACACCCGCCATTGTCTCGAACTTCCTGAGTTGAAAAAACTCCAGGGTAACCGAGGAGAAGGGGGGAAGAACAAGCAGCCTGCAATGACGCAAGAACCTTTCCCCCATCAGGGAGTGGTTAATACCCAGCAGCAACAACCACCCCAAAATGATACCAGAGGAAACAACCATAAAATCTATATGGATAGAGTGATTTTTCTTCCAAACACGAAATAGGAACTACAACACTCCCTCGAATACCAATCTGTCAAGTACAAGTACGAACACACCTACCACACCATTAACTATCTCCAAAGTACCTATTGAGTGCCTTCCAAGAATGATCAAAGGACCAACCAGGTACACAGGACATCATTCCAAAGTTGATCATAACTATAGTATAGTGGATGACTTGGCTCAATCTCCAACAACCAACACATCATTGGAAATCCTACAATCATGGCCAACACAGCGGAAGGACTTACATTCCACCTTAGGCGCAATCGAATATTTTGATTCTCGCCTAATTGTTTTTGATCTAGACAAGGTAGGCCCTAGGCTTCCTTCTCTAGTTGCTTTCCAGATTCCAGTTGCAGTTCAGAATATCACCATACACTGATGCACTATGGATAAAGGAGTATCCATGTGCAGCGTGTCCAAAACAGTTTGGAAAAATTTAGGATCACCTGAATTGAAACCATCTGACATCATGCTTAGACTATATGATGGGTGTCCACCAGCCCCTGTAAGTCTTTATCAAAATGTACATGTGAACCTGGCCGAAAAAAAATTCCTCATAGACATTGAGATCTTAGATGCACAATTAGACTACAATATCCTCCTCGGGTGGAGTTACATGTACACTATGACCATGGTTGCATCCTCTATTTTTAGGGTGATGATGTTCCCTCATGACGGTAGGATCATCACCATCGACCAACTCACATACTACAAAAAAGAAACCCATGCTCGCTTTAGATTTTTTACTACCATACATAGATACGAACATGGAGGCACTCACAGGGTATACATAATTTGGCCCAAGACAATTCAAACCATTTTCTATCCTGGGATCATACCCAAGATACCCCCCTATCATACTAGGGTAAGCCCCAGAAAGTACGGAGGCAGCGGTGTGCATGATGACCTCATCAAACACTGAAAGCAACCCAGAACCAGAAACTAGTAGCACGGACACCGATGCCATGGGTTCAACATTCCTACCTTATGCTATCTCCCAAACCCCATTCTTGGATCTCCCACCCTGTTTTATTTCAAGACAATTCATGGAAACTCTTACATTGCCAAATATGGATTTCGCCATACCAGTTTGGTATCTGGCTCCCCCAGCCATGTTAAGAATCCCAGGTATTACCTCTGCATGCATAACTCCTATTACCCCCCACGAGGCCATAATTTCCAAAGAATCCCCTGCAGTAATACCATCTAGTACTACTATAAGGGATAACAAGAAAGGGAAAAATTTCAAGACCCCTAGGATTGATAGGCATTACAACCATGTGTATTATGCGATAGAGTAGGCCATCCTTCTAACATTTTCCTAGAATTAGATGAGTTAAAACCTCTTCTACATAAAAAATAAATGGTGCGACCTCATACACCTGTAAAAAGAAAAAGGTCCAAAATACTCAAGGGAAATCATTACGCACCAACCATGCGTGTGCCATATGTGATGAATTTGGGCATGATAGGCATCATTTCCTAGAGATGACTCGATATAGGGATGCATTAAAAACCCTAGAATAATCCAATCAAAGGGACCCCTCTACATCTTCCATGAAAATAGAGGAGGACGGGTCCAAAACCATATTATATGTAGGAGAAGAGTCAGCATCATGCTCGTACTCATCCAAACCAACAACTCAAATAAGGTAAACATAATCCACATTGCATGTCCCAATTTGCGAATTGTGCGATTAACCCAATCACTTGATTGTGCAGTGCCTTGAATTAAGGGCTTTCAACTATTGGTAACCAATAACACATGTTGCCCAGAGCAACGTATCTCACCACAAAAGACACACATGTCACATATTTTTGAGAGACCATCATGTGTGTCATTGTCCCGACATCCATCACCTCTGATCAATGTTAGATTTCATGCAACATTTCATCACTGAAAATCTAGACTTAGCAAACTCATACACAGAATTCACGGACAATGCTACAACCCAAAGGACTTAAGCAAATAGGACCATATTATATATGTAGGAAGAGAGACAGTCACCATAACAACCATCTCCCCCCATAACCATCCTCAGCCTCAAGTCCAGCTCTGTGCATTATGCAACGAACATGATCATTTGATTGTGCAATGTTCAAATTTAGAGTTGTTTCAAAGATGGTGCCCGGTCAATCTGGTGTACTTCATAGGGTTACAAATCGATCAATATTCTTGTCATATATTTCACAATAACCACCATCTTCATCATTTTCCCTACGTTCCCCAATTCTGTTTAGCATTAGAGTCAGTACGCCTGGTCATAGCCAATCTCACCGAATTGGACACATAATATTGAAAGTCCATAGAAAGTTCCACAACCCAAGAGAATAAAGAGAATAGGTCCATCCTCTCTGTATCTAAATAGAGGCACCTAGAAAACAGGCAGCTTCCCACCCCCAACCCCCTCCCCACCCAACACCTAGTTCTAGCTTGCATATTGTGTGACAAACGTGACCATTTAATCACTCAGTGCAAAGATTTAGTATCATTCTGAAAATGGTACCCAATCACTACAATGGTCCAAAGGGATTGGAGAATAAAATAGCATTAGTGTTGTATAATTTTCCAAGATAACCACCACGCTCAACATTTCCCCTATGTCCCCCGATTTCGACTACTTTTAGACATCATGCGCTCATTTGTCACCAATAATCCAGACGTAGTCGATTTCGAGTTACCACAACATAAGAAGTCAGCAACAATGATGCCTACCCTGCGTTGTCACCAGCCACCTCAGAATACGAAGGCAACCCCTCGCCCCAGTAATGTAAGAGGCCAATCGAATATCTCATGTGCCCTATGTGATAAAAATGACCACATGGTCAATAAATGTTGGGAGCTTAATAATTTCACTAACAGTCTTTGCACGGTCACACCCATACCTTACATTCATCTCTCTAATCAAGAGAATATCACATGTTTCTATTGTCGAATTTGCTTAAAATTTCACCACACAATCAATTGTCAGTACCTATTAAGGTTAAGAGCGGCTAAAGAAGCATTAGAATAAAAACTCCCAAGAGAGCCAAATCACACAAATTCTAAGATTAGGAGATGGCAGAAACGCAAAAATATACACTCTCACAACCATCCCCCATCATCATCATCTAACATGATGAGTAGTACTTGATCACATACCATATACTCGAGGAGTAATTTTACTCCATGCAACATTTGCACGAGCCATGACCATGATACAAAGGAATTCCCTATGTTACGAACATTTTAGCACCTCTGAATTCGATAAAATATTCAAATAAAGGAAGATACTTGTACCCCTCATACACCACCAAGAGAGCATGAACCTCCTCTAGCCAAAATCAAAACAAACATTGCAGAGATTATTCTGCCATTTAATGTTGACGACACACAACATCATATACGATTCATCTCATCATCCCATGAATCGTGTTTCCTGCTCATATTTCTTTGGTGTCGAGACCACTGCAACTACTGTAATGGTAGTAGTACCTTCGACGATGCAGACCCACCTCGTTTTCACCCTGTCAACCTCATCTGGTTCTACGACATCAACCATAGAATCATATTCATGTCTGTCAACCAGCACTACTAGGCTCGAAAAAATTCCTCACACCCTCACACAAAATAATTCCCCCTTAGAGATCTTGTTTTACTCTAATGAGGATATATTATAGGTCATGACGAAACGAGATTGTCCATGGGATGCTATGCATCATCGCTTGTTTTTTCTTCCAGAAAAAGCGTTCGTCCCTAGCAGCACAAAATACTTACTGCCATCAAGGAAGGAATATTGGTTCAAGAACCGTATTCTAGCACCCGATGCAATCGAGGAAGGAAATATGTTGAAAATTTCACTGACCATTAAGGTGAATATCTCGAAAAAACATAGCAAAACCAAAGAAATATTGCTGGGGGCAGCATGCTCCCCAAAAGAAGTAACTGCATACATGAACCTATTACAAGAGTATAAGGATATATTTGCTTAGGATTATTTGGAAATGCCAGGGTTAAGCCCCACCATCATGGAGCATAAAATTGACACATGGTGTGACGTATCACCTATTTGCCAAAAATAACTTTAGTTACACCGATCTAAAGCGAAAGCGATCAAACAAGAGATAAACAAGTTTCATAAATTTGGATTCATCTATCTAATGGATTACACATCTTGGGTTTCTACCCTATACCCGTCATGAAGATATAGGGCACCATTCAAGTCCGTACCGATTTTTGAGACCTAAACAAAGCTTGTCCCAAAGACAACTACCCCACTCCTTTCATCGACCAATTCATTGATGCTAACGCTATTCATAAGGCCTTATCTTTCATGGATGGATTCTCGGGGTACAATCAAATTTGAATCCGATATACAGACTGGTAAAAGACTACATTCACTACCCCTTGGGGCACATTTTCATACTAGGTGATGCCATTCGGTCTTAAAAATGCCGGAGCCACCTTTCAGCGAACCATGAGTTATATCTTCCATGACCTGGATCATCTAATCCAGACCTACTTGTATGACCTCAGAGAATGATCGAAGAAGCGAAATGACCATTTGGAATATTTACGTTTGGTATTTCAATGATGTAGGAAATACAACCTACACTTGAACCCTCTCAAGTGTGTCTTCTTCATTAATGTAGGTATAATTTTAGGATTCATAGTATCCCAACAAGGAATCAAATTGAACCCCCTAAAGGTTCAGGAAATCAAAGCAGTACCACCACCCAAAACACTAAAGCAACTTCAAGGTCTGGAGGGAAAAGCCAACTTCTTACGGGGATTTGTCCCCGACTATGCCACTTGCACACAGGGCTTCCTGCATCTTCTTTGTTAGGAAATTCTGTTAAAATGGGATGATCAAGATCAAAATTCCTTTGAGACATTGAAAAACACCTTGTCTTTAGCCCCCTTGATCATCCCACCCAATTATGACAAAGAATACATCTTATACCTATCTGCATCAGATATAGCCATAGCCATGGTGTTAGTCCAATATGCACCCAACAACAAAGAGCATGTAATTTATTAAATCAGCAAGAACTTAGATGGGTTTATCTTGAGGTATGAGCTAGAAGAAAAAATAGCCCTAGCCCTAGTACACACACTACAAAAGCTTCGGCATTAAATCATTGTAGGGACCACAACAACCATAGCAACTATCAACCCCATGCGATATTTGATAACCCTCCATATGATGAACCATATGTACACCTAATGGATATTTATACTACAGACATTTGACCTACAGTTCAACTCCCCCAAGAGCAAGAAAGCACTCATCCTGGCCGAATTCATCATTGATCTCCCAAATGAGACCTAAGGATCCCTCGTTAATGACTCACTACATGATGAAATTTTTTTCTTAGTAATGACAAACGACCCTTGGTACAACAAAATTCTTCTTTTTCTGTGAACCCAAAAGTTCAAACCACAGCTCGCCCGTGATGATCGAATATGAATACGCTATCAGGCCCCTCGATATCTTCTACTTTGGATCAACGAATCCAAAATAGTAGATGGGTGGACGATCTACTAGTGGTATCGCAATTAAACCAAACCTTTCAAGTATGGGATTCACACATGTTTAGGAAGTACATGCATGCATGACAATTGGTCTGCCACTTTGGTCACATTACATTTAAACATATACCAAGAGATAAAATTCAGGTAGCCAATCGCATAGCTAACCATATCCTAGACTGGAATGCATCTTGTATAAACCATCATCCATAAAGAAAAATCCCATCATAAGCATAACCTCCATCATAAACATATAAAAACAACCATAAACACATCATAAGAGCTGTCAAAATACATCTCACATATATACATAAAAAAATATGTGTCCTAGTGTACAAAAACAAGTCCGTTGACTATCAAGTCAGTTAAAAAATACATATCTCCAACATAAGGAATCATCCTCATAATGGGTGCTTTCCCTGATCATGTAATGTATCTAGAGCTGAGCCCCGCCTAGTGGGTCCTCCAAACCTACGTGAACACCCAGCGCCAGTATCGGAGCAACAGCTACAGAAGCACGTACTACTCGACACAAAGTTGGGCAATGCGCCCTCTCCCACACCATCATTTTCTCCAACCATATATAGGTCAAGTTATCAACCCTGGTCGGTAAACCCTGAGTCAACCTCTATAGCTAACACCGTGAATCCGCCAAATCCAGAGCACAAGAATTTTCCGCCTTGACCTGCGTCACAACATTCGTCACTTGGGCCTCAGTGGTTGCTAGCTGACCCTCGACATCTATTGCTCAGGCCTCTCCTGCCAATACTCAAATATTGACAGTCGCAAGAAGCTCCTCAACCACAGCCACTCATGCCTCTGCACACACCAAGAAGGCAGCATCCCCACCAGCAGCTGCAGCGCTACTACCCTCCCCTGGAAGACCTCCAGCACCGACCTGACCCCCGAGTCAGGCCTGAACCATCCAAGGTGGATCCCTCCTCTTAGGCTCATGGCCTACCAAGAGGGCAGTGGGATGCCCTGACAACCCCACATCTGCAAAGGAAAACAAAAACAGTATCACTATCACCATCAAAGATCCCCCCAAAAATCCATCCCTGCATATAGAAACTCGAGGAATAGTTGTGGGTTTGACTCAAACCACGCCTCAACCATCACATATGAATACCTTCCTACCTCACCCCCACCACCGCAGGGCATCATAGGTGCCCATCGGCGCATCCAAGGATCCCTCAGAGGGCCCAAAGGCACCACCACAAAGGGTCGTAACTTCATGACTCACTCATACATGATTCTGAAATGAATGCTCGCATATACAAAAATATTCACTGAACCCCTATGTGCTTTGGCCAGCTGCGTGACCATGCGTTGATAAACATAACAGGCCTAATCAAATAAATGACCAGCATGTAGTCAACGCAACACCAAAATATGAGGTCTTGCTACTCGGTGGGTCGATGTCAACCCACATAAGTGAACAATCATAGCTAGACCGGCTCACTCAACCAAATTAGTAATGGAGCACACTCAAACACAACCTCTTATAATGGGGTTAGGTCCATAGTTCCCTGCCTCCTCAGCCCAATAATGAAGTTTCACTCCCCTAGGAGGTAGTGGATATATGAGAGACTCCCCTTGAGGCAACATGCCCGTCACAATGTATATATCAGTCTCAGGCTGGATCCTCACATTTCTTTCACGCAAGACAATAACATGTCGTCAACTATCCCAAAATTGGACCAAGTAGCATAAAAATGCATCCTGAGATCTCAATATGTTTCTCTCCAAGAACTTGAGCAATCCATATCAAGCCAATGTATCTCGAGCATGTGGGTTTTGGGCTGCCACCGTGCGCAGAGTAGGCCAGTCCCACTCTCTCCACAACATCCTGCTACCAAGGACACACCAAAAAATGTTAGTTTTTACACAAAGACCATCAAATTCACTAAAACATGACATCCTCGCGTCTTACAACCCTCTCTACGTGTTGACCCTGCAAATGTGCCAAACACATGCGTACAACACAACGCTTTTAAAATTTGATAACTGTGGGGTCTCCACGCAAAGGAAACCCTTTGCGCGGAGACTGCACGTGTTATCTTAGATCGCCCATGTGGTCCTACCGAAAATGAACATAAAATACGTATAAGATCACACTTTTATGACCCACCCAAACATGAAAATGACAAAAAATGAGTAACAGGAGGTTTTAGCTCCTACCTAACACTGTCCGCGTGAATCTCGGGTGCTCTGGCTGACGGCAATGGCAAGAAAAGCTCTATAAAATGGCTCTGACCTTAGACACTCAGAAAGCACAAATGACTTTAAAATGGGCCATATTAGCCTATATATTACCCTTTTTACCATTTTCAAAAGCCCATAATTGGAGCTCAGAGTATCCAATCACAAAACCGCGAGAAACAAAGTGATCAACACTTCATCATGTTCAATTTGGACTCCATAAATCCAAGTTTCAGATAAAGTCAACTTCGGACTCAACACCCACCCCCTCCATACTACAGTTCAGGTATGCCCTCTCGCATTTCCCTAAATTAAATTTATCTCAAAATATTTTATGAAATATATGATTTTACTTGGGGTATTGGTTGCAGATGTTGCAGACACGCCAAATCACAATACGTCCCAGACAACAAAAGTACAAGATCAAGTATCATTCTATCCTCAGCATGATAGGCTTCTCTAAAAATATTTGCATATCCTGACATAATTTTCTGAGAAGAAAAAACCCATAGGTTTCATTCACTCAACCATGTTTATCATCACCCCACCTTGCACATGATAAACACCCTCGTCGGTCGGTAGAGCCACACCTTTCATGGAATCCATCACTCATGTAGACCATATGTCGATATCTAGAGCCATGGCCACAAACTCCTACCTGGGAACCATTTCATATTGAGATATCCATGATCAAACATCAGTTAGTTTTACTCATCGCATGTCAAAACCCTATTCCTAGGCCACCATTCTTTACAAGAGGATCACCCAAAATGCATCACCGCATTTCACATTTGGCCTATCGTACCCTCATAAGCATAGCCCATCTGTGACATTTCATCTATCTCATTACCCTCGCACCGAAACAAACCAATGGGGCCCCCACCCTCAGCAAAACACCCTCCTCACATCACTGTGCAATATCATTCATGTTAATGGGGCACCCGTCTTCGTGCTTGTACATCTAAACCACTTTCATATTCTTTTGGAGATTTTACAAATATTCTTTTAGGAGAAAACTCCCCCCCCCGCCACCCCCTCCCCCCACCCATTTACATTTCTTACCTAGAAGCAGTCATTAAGCACCATTGGTCAGACTTGCCCACTCTTTACCACACCCAACCATGTCAATCATAACAAACATACACCTACCCTGGATGTCCTATTGACCCCAGGAATTCCCCCATCAAAAGTTTTTATGACTACCGCCACTTGCGTTTACAGCTACGACCTTGGTCCAATTAACCATCATCACCAATTTCAACCATCTCTCACCATCATGTCTTGTTAACCAATCACATCAAACCATATTTTCATCAAAAACAATGGTCCCTTGTACCAGTACTTATTTCTGATCGGTTGATGCTTCCTTCCTGTCGAATCCAACAACCATTATCCAGGAAGGAGGTAATACCTTGGATGATCCCCCACCATTAAAAGGGGAATCATCGAGTGGCACAGTGGGAATTAACATTTCCCATTGATGTCATTGATCCTCTTGACATTCAACATCAGAAAAGTTTTCATGTCAAGATGGTATCATAATTAATAATCATTGCACTCTGTTAGAATTATTCAAATACTCGTAATCAGTGAGCATCTCTATCAGAAATGCTCACATGGGAAGGTCCCCAACTGTTGAAGACCCATGCTATCACTAAGAATCTCCTTCATAAATTCCTTACCTAACCAATGCATGGGGGTACCACATTCAACTTTTCTATGCAAAATAAAATTCCCTTGAGGGCATCAGCTACTGTTGCCATCAACCAATAGCATGTCACCTACTACAATGTAACTTGACAGAACCAATATCTGTCAGATTTTGTTAACTAGTCAATATCACAATCATGGGACATGCCCCCCTCATAGAAATATTTATGTTTTTTGTCTCCTAAAGGTTTCCCACGGAGCATGGTGTCTTTTTTACTTCAGAGAAGAGGTCTCCCTACTTAGTTCCACAACAAGTTACTCTCTCTCTCTCTCTCTCTCTCTCTCAAAAGGATCACAGAGAAAAGAAAACATAATGTATTTCGGCTATACATTTCTTTCTAGACCTCGTACATCAAGGGGCAGCTGTTAACACGAGAAAATTGTACAAGCACAAGACATTATAAAAATTTAAAGCAGAAGGTACAGTTAAGGATTTTTAGAGAAGAAATACATTAGAAAAGGAAAATTTTAAAAATTCCTAAGGTCCAGTAAGGAAATTGGCGGGCAACGCACTAGCAACAAAGGGTTTTTGTGCACAACATGCCTATCCCTATGATAGTTGCATGGTCATGAAGATTGCGAAAAGTAACTATTCAGGACCACTTGACACACTTTACAAGGATGATTCTCTTTCCAATATGGTCAAGGACAACTGAAATCAAGCCACCTTGAGGAGGTATTCAGCCCACAAAGGAATCTCCTCCCCACTCTTGGGTCACTATCAATCTTAGGCCAAGAGAGGGAAGAGAAGTTCAAAAATATCTATAAAAACTAGCCATGGGAAGAGCAAAAGGAGACATATTGTTATGATGGGCAAGTTTCTCCATAGAAAACCAGCTTCCAAGTGTAGCATCAAAAGGATTAGAATGACTTACATGTTGGCCATCCAACATCTCAGTCTGAGAGAGAGCTTCACCATATGACAACGTTCGACATCCTTTTAAGAGAGGGAGGAGACACTTGCAAGGAACTTGAGGAATGGAGCCCCCCTTATTATGAGTATTTTAGCTCCATAGCCCAAAGGACTCGCTTCAAGAGAGTTTAGCATTGTATTCTTCATAACACCAACACCTAATAAAGGGAGAATTCTCCATTTGTATTATCAATTTGTTTCTCCATTTGAGCATTTGTATCTTATGTATTTTCTGTTTTAGTTCATAGTGTTGTATGCTTATCTTACCCTCTGAGTTTGTTTACATTGTTTTTGTTGTTCACTAATAGTAACATCATTCTTCTATGTGTTCTTATGTAGATAACAATTGGCTTCTAAAGAGGTGAATTTTGGTACATCTGTGTAGCAAAAACACCACCACAACTGCAAATTCATACCTTCATCATGCACTCAGGTGATCCTACGCGACTTCCTGCATACGATGCATGGTTCTTTGGTCCTCCTTGGTTATCGACTCCTTCACTCCTTCATCATTCCGTGAGAAAGATTTTTTCACAAAAGTCATCATGCCTGAAGTGACGGTAGACATGGAGTGCACAAGAATAAAATATGCACCATAGTTACCCAGTTTGCCCGTATTGGCCCAAAAAAAATCGTAAATTCAATCAATACGATTAGGTTTGGGTCATAGTATAATATTTTTAATAAAATACAAAGTTTTTAGGTTTATGGGTTAAATTGAAGTTGACAGTGCCCATGTTTATCCGGCTCTTATTGTTTCTCGAGTTGGAATTCAAACCGCCCACGACGATTAGAAGCAAGGAATTTCAGCAGAGGGCATGATGCCCTAGAACAATTTTTGAATCTCTTCTTATCAGTTAGTAAGCATCTAGGGTAAAATAGACAAATAGAAATAGCCATGTCACCAAGTATTTACCTTTTAGGGATGAAGTTACAATTTTTGGTTTATCAATAAATTAAAATTTCTATATTAAAAATTATAAAATAAATAAATAAATAAATAAATTATATTAAAAAATATTATACAAATTTGATAGTTAAAAAAGTGCCATTATAAAAAATAAGTTTAGTATTAAAAAGTTATGAAGAAAGGTAAATTTTATATTTAAAAACTATAAAAACTATAAAATAATGTTTTCCATTTTTATTTGGATGATAGTTATTAGCAGATTGTATAATAGCTATTCACTGTAATTGACAATAACTATTCATTGCAATTGTTGGCCTGGAATTCAATTAAAAGGGTTTATTTTTTGTGATCCACTACAAAGATTAATCTATATACACACTTATTGTTGAATAGATTTGGATTTGAAAGGCATAGGGATTGAGATATAAGTTTCTTAATATGTGTTGATCAATTGAAACCTATTTTTAATAACCAATAACTCATTTTTCACATTAAACTTCAAGTTTTAGTTTTTGTTATTCATATTATTATATTTGACTTACAAGTTTTCCAAATTTATAATATTAATAAATCTGATGCATTTTGGTTTTCATTAGTTTTAGATGATCTTAAATAGACCTAAAAAGTTAGTGTTGGAAATAAGTAATAAGGTATAGAGATGAAATATTCATTTCAAATTTTTTTTTTAATATTGAAAAAAATAATAATATGTTAATCTTTATAATATGTATATTCTTGAATTTTTCTTGTATTGAATTTTACATTGTCAATTTTATTTTTTTTCGAATTTGGATTCAAATTTGGTAACGATGTTATGCACGATATGCATATCCATCAAAATGGCAAGAGTTCCTATTTCCCAAATACAAATTTATTTTATATTTATATTTTTATGCCCAAATACATATAAAAATGTTTATACAAAGAAGTTTACAATGCTATCTAAAAATTGGTTAGTCCTTTGTAACTATGATATGCACAATATGCATATCCATCGAAATGGCAAGAGTTCCTATTTCCCAAATACAAATTTATTTTATATTTATATTTTTATTCCCAAATACATATACAAATGTTTATACAAAGAAGTTTACAAAGCTATCTAAGAAGGTAGTCCTCAATCGTCTACTTAAAGCCATTGCTCCTATCACACTTCCCCATACAATAACACATCCCATTCTCATTCCACCTTTCCATGAATCCCACCAATCCACACTTTCCACAAACACAATAAGATAGACAATTAAGGATGGTCCAAATTCCTAGCTCCTATCCTTTTTTATAAGCTTGATGGACTCACTATAAACCTTATTTTAATATTTTTTTTAGAAAAATGAATGCAAATACCATGGGAATATACCATGGGCGAATAGCATGGTAAATACCATGAGAAAATTCCGTCAGTTTTGACCATATCAAGAAAATGGGATATTACAAATCCTTCTAACAAATATTGCTTGCCCTCAAGTAATCCATTTCTATCCATACTAGAAGCATATGTACTTTGATATCAGGATCCCTTACAAACCATTGTGTTATCCCATGCCTCCATGCGAAATGATCATGAATGGATCCTTCGTTACCTGGATCCCAAACAATCCTTCGACCAATCCTTCCCTCAATAGTTCCACCTAGATCTCAATGCCTCCTAAGTTCTGGGATTTGTGGGTTATGATACCATCTCGATTCTCCATCACTATCTATACCTAAGAGCCCAAGTTGAAATATGACGTTGGCTAAGAGTATCCTCCTAAGAATCATCCCATCAATAGAGTTCCAAGTCATAATCTCTTGCCAATCCATCTTGTGGGAAGGATCTAATGCATGAATGCATGCACATGGAGAAAGGCTACTACACTGATACTGCTCGATGCTCAACTCATGTTGCTCCACTCGTTCACCCAACACAATCCAGTTGGAGAACTCTACCTTGCTCGCCCTAATATATAAAGGTGATTTGGTAGTGCCTCAAGCCCTATCTATGTACTCCTATAAACGGCTGCTCTGGAACTCCCAACTATGTGCCTCTTGTTTCCTTGTGAGGGACTTGAGACATTCTTCTACACTAGATAACTTAGTTGTTGACTCAGCACGTACCACTGTGAGCTCCTCATTTTTTCTATTCTCCTTTAAAACTACAGTGCTTCAAGCTATCTAGACTCTTTGCTCTAACATCATAAGATTTGTCTTGAAATACTTGATCTTTTCCTTGATACATCCACACTATTTATTCATTAAAATATGGACTTTTTCATGTTGTCTTTAGGATGAACCACATTACTTGTTGGAAACATCAATCAAATCCTAATAATGTGATTGATGTAAAAGACATTTATCTAATTTAAAATAATATTTTAATGTTATTTAAAAAAATATATTTTTTAAAATTTTAAAATTTTTATCTTTATATTATCAATAATAAATACTTTGCAATAAAATATTATAAAAACACACAAACCCCTCATTGTATTCCAACTTATATATTATTACTCATCTTACAACATCATTGATTAATAAAAATAAAATAATCCACATAATAACAGCCGACTTTGTAAAATGGATGTACCGTGTATAGTATATTCTCTTCATATATGCACAATCTGCATATCTATCAAAATGGGAAGAGTGACTTTGGCATTTAAGGTTCAACTTACCCAAATACAGATTTATTTTATATTTTATATTTATATTCTGTTAGGACCCCACATTACCTTTTTACCGCCATCTGTCTGACGGTATATTGGTCTTTGATTCTAATAACGGCAACTGCAATGAAAAGCAAGCGCTACTCAATGCATTTTGTTTGATTAACTGAAAAAGTTAGTGTGTATATTTTGTATATTTGGTGTATTGGAAATGGAAAAATATTTTATTTTAGAATGTGATGTAAAGATTTAGGAGAGAGTTATTCAATGTATTTTGTTTGATTAACTGAAAAAATTAATGTGTATATTTTGTACATTTGGTTAAGTGAAATCAGAAAAATATTTTATTTTGGATGTGATGCAAAAATATGAAAGAAAATTATGAAACTATATAAACATCTGTTTCTTTAACATTGTTTTTTTAATGATAAAAAAAATTAGACAATTCATTAAAAAAATTAAAATACAAAAAAAAACTAAAAGCATAAAACTCATAATTCCATACCCTATTTTTAATTTCCTAAATTTAAAATCTCATTTCACTGTATAACACCTAGCTAAAATTGAAAAGTGAAATTGTATCACCAGAAAATCGACACATTAATCCTTTGGAGGTGACATTGGAATTTCTTTTTATGGTCTTTAAAATTTGACCCTCCAATATACTCGTTCAATTACGAGACCCAAAGCGGTTAGACGGAGAGGGTTGTTTCCGGGAACTTCCTTTTAATCTTTTAATTTTTGACTTACTAATTTTGCACATTGCATAAATTTAGTATTTTCCTTAAATTTATTTATTTATCAGAATTGATTTTAAAAATAATATTGAAAATTTTATTTTTATTATTATTAGTATTATTTATTTAGTATCAGTTTATCTCTCGAAAAAGTAAGTTGACTTCGTATTAGTTTATTTTTTTAATTTTTAAAATATTTTTAGTTGTTAATTGAGACGGTATTATATAGTATTAAAAAATTATAATAAAATTAATTTAAAATAAAATTTAAAATATTTATATTTATATATTAAAATATAAATATTTTTCATATAAATTATAAAGCTATCAATTGTATATATTTATTGTTAGAGGATTGTAGTTTGAGTATTTTGATGAACAATTTGTTTTTCAATTGGATTAACATTCATTACAATAAACCAACTTCTTTTAATAAGCTGAAACCATATTAATAAGTTTAATTTTAAAAATAATTTTTCCAAATAAAAAGCTTCTTAACTAAATTATAATTATAATTAATGCAAATTTCAATCAAAATCCTAAAAATAAATTGCTTTTTTAATCTTTCATTTCCTAGTGGTCAAAATTTTATTGATATTCAAATTTCTTGTAAGGTTTGATTGATAAGTTATGCTTTAATGTATTGTAACTTCTTTTGTAAACATTTTATATCTGTAGAATATAAAGATAGAATCTAATCTAAAGATATTGGTAAACTTCCAAACCAATAATTAGATCTTCAGGTGAAAATTACGGATTTCATAAAAATGAGATGATTACTCCAACCAAACTATGCAATATTTATATTTTTATTCCTGCTATTCCAGATTCCCCAAATGATATAAAATGGAAAGAGCCCTAGTTCCATCTGTGTGTTTATTCCTGCTATTCCAGATTCCCCAAATGATATAAAATGGAAAGGGGCCTAGTTCCATGTGTGTGTTAATCCATCTTTCAAAACAGGTCACCAAGTTGTATTGTGTCTAGTTCCCAATGATATGGTATATGTGCAAGACTATGAGCCAGATTTCCGTGGCGACAGGGCAGTGTATAAAAATGTGGTTCACTTCTTCAGAAGAATGCAGGTAGAGCGGTTCACTTGCTCAGAAAAATGCACGTAGAGAGGACAGATGGTCGTTCCTGACAAAGAATGAGAGCGAAAAACTGGAGCAGAGGATTTCCCTTCTCAATATTCAAAGATAGTTAAATAGAGTACATTGTAAACATCAACAATAAATGACTAGAGTAGAACTTAAGTAAATGGAACTGTCTACGACACCTAGCAGTCAATAGAAATAAATGTAACTACACCTAACTGACAGTGAGATTAATATCTCAACATCCCCTCCTAATCTCAACTGTTACAAGTGGAAGCACTAATAATGCCTAATTTCTCTCTTTGAAATTCAAATACATTCTTTCCCAAAGGCTTTGTGAAAATATCTGCAAGCTGATCTTTGGAACCACAAAAAGAAAGTGTTATGTCCCCATCATTGATAAGTTCACAAATGAAATGAAAAAGTGTGTCAATGTGCTTTCTCTTCTTGTGAAAAACATGATTCTTTGATAAAGAAATTGCTGAACTGTTATCACAGTAAATTGGAGTTGGCTCCTTTTGAAAATTTGAAATATCTTTCAGTAATATTCTCAACCATACTGCTTGACAAGCTGCTGTATTTGCTACTACATATTCGGCCTTTGCAGAAGATATTGAAATGATTGACTGTTTCTTGGATGCCCATGAAATCAGATTGGTTCCAAGATGAAAAACATACCCTGAGGTACTTTTGCGATCATCTAAACTCCCTGCATAATTGTTGTCTGTATAACCTGAAAGTGAACAATTTTCAGAATGTGTATAAAACAAGCCATAGTCTATGGTCCCTGCAATATACCTTAAGATTCTTTTTGCAACCTGCCAATGAGTAAGCTTTGGTGACTGCATAAACCTGGAGACAAAACTTGCTGCAAACATAATATTTGGTCTAGTTTCAGTTAGATACAACAAACTACCAACTAGGCTTTTATAAGATGTGGGATCAACAGATGGTGCTACATCTTCTTTGTTGAGTTTGGTACCTTGAGCAATTGGTGTATCAGCTGATTTGCAATTGGTCATTCTAAATTTTTGAATGACATCAGTGGCATACTTTTGTTGACCAACAAAAATGCCATTATCAGATTGGTGAATTTCAATTCCTAGGAAATATTTCATGACTCCTAGATCTGTCATATCAAACTCTGCTTGCATTGCTGCTTTGAAATCTTCTAACATCATATTTCCTGTATAAAGAAGATCATCTACATAAAGGCATACAATAAGAATTTTACCTTCATGAGATTTGGTATACAAAGTGGGTTCATGGCTGCTTCTGGAAAAACCACTTTTACTGATATTTAATGATATGACTAGAAGTGTTTGAATTGTTTTCAAACCCATATAAAGCTTTCTTCAATCTATATACTTTATGTTCTTGTCCGGCACTTCAAAACCAGGAGGTCACTCCATAAAATTCTTCTTGTAATATACCACATGAAGGCAGCATTTTACATCAAGTCGATGAATTTCCATTTGAAGGAGTCATGTTGAGCTGCGGTGGACAAAATGGTTCTGACAGTGTCTAACCTTGCTACCGGAGCAAATGTTTCACCATAGTCGACACCAAACTGTTGTGAGAATCCTTTGGCAACCAGCCTTGCCTTATGTTTCTCAACTTTCCCTTTTTCATTTAGCTTGGTCTTATATACCCATTTTACACCAATTTTTGTTTTGTCTCTTGGGAGATCAACTAATTCCCAAGTCTGATTCTTCTCTATGGCAGCAATTTCTTGGTTCATTGCTTCGACCCAATGCTTTTCTTTGACTGCTTCTTCAAAATAAGTCGGCTAAGTTGAAATGAATGCAAACATATTCTGTTGTTCAGATTCATGCTCCTGTTCATATATCTCTCTGATACTTCTTTTTTTTTGTCCCTCTTCTGAAGATTTTTGATCACTGGCTGAATCAGTGCTTGATGATGTTCCATTTTCAGACTGTTCTGGTTGTTCTTGAACCTGCAATCTTGGAGTCTGTGGTAGATAAAAAGGCTGATTTGATGTTTCATCTACATGGTCAAACCAAGATTTATTTTTGAGAAATTTCACATCTCTGCTTATAATGAAATTTTTGGTAATGGGGTTATAAAATTTGTAGGCTTTTGACTACTCACTGTAACCTACAAATATGCATTTTTCACTTCTATCATCAAGCTTTTTTCTGATTTTTTCAGGAACATGAGAAAAAGCTACTGATCCAAAGATCCTAAAGTGTGACACATTTACCTTTTTTTCATCCCATGCTTCTTGAGGTATTTTATCTTGTAGGCTGGATGTTGGAGATCTGTTAAGAACATACACTGTTGTCGACACTGCTTCAGCCCAATAGTTATTTGTCAACTTCTTCTCCCGTAGCATGCATCTCGCCATGTTCATGATCGACTGATTCTTTCTTTCTGCTACTCCATTTTTCTGTGGAGTGTATCTGGTTGTGTACTTCATTAGGATACCTTGCTGTCGACAAAATTTTTTGAATTAATTTGAAGTGTATTCTCCTCCTCTGTCTGATCTGAGTAATTTCAAGAATTTTCCACTCTGTTTTTCTGCTTCTGCCTTGAACTCTAGAAATCTAGAGAAGGTATCTGATTTGTTTTTTAAAAAATACACCCATATTTTCCTGCTAAAGTCATCAATAAAAGTCAGAAAGTAGAAACTACTACCAATGGACAATGTCTGCATTGGACCACAGATGTCGGTATGGACAAGTGCCAAAGGCTATTTCGCCCTTGAGGTTGATGAGGGAAAACTATCTCTTTTATGCTTGGACAAGACACAAACTTCACAATTACAGACTTTTTCACTGATAGTAGGTAAACCAATGACTATATATTTCTTTTGAAGCAGACTGAGACTCTTGAGAGGAATGTGGCCATGCCTAGAATTCCATAGATGAGTGTCATCTATTCTTGATATATTATGGACTAAATATTGTCTGGTATTTTGGCTTCTAAGTGTCAATGGAAACATCCTACTCTTGGTCTTTTCAACTTTCGCTATCAATCTTTTATGAGGATCTTTTTCATATATATAATAGGCATTCTTTTGAAATAATACATCATAGCCATGTTCCATTAGTTGTCATACGCTAATGAGATTATGTTTTAACTGAGGAACATAATAAACATCAGGGATGTATTTGTTTTGATTCTGCTTAGTAAGAATAGGAACAATACCTTTTCCTTCAGCTTTAATACCTTTACGGTCTCCAAGCGTTATCTCTGATGTTATGGAAGCATCAAGAGAAGAAAGAAGATTCTTGTTGCCTGTCATGTGATTGCTGCATCCACTGTCCAGCAACCAAATATCTTCACTGTGTTTGTCTTATGAAAGATGGCATGAAAGAAACATGGTCTCTGAGAATTCTCCTTCATTGTTGGAGAGATTGATAATGCCTCTTTGCTGATCTGATTGTTTGTTTCAACAGTCTTGTTCATAGTTGCCAAACTTCTTACAGTAGTAACATTGGACACTCGATCTGTTCCATGATCTACCTCTCTTAGTTTGGTTTTGTGGAGGTCTCCATTGCTCTGTTGCATGATAATGATCTGATCTGCCACTGCTTCGGCCTCTGCCTCGCTTGTTGTTGCCTCTATATCCTCTACCTTTGCCTCTGCCAAATGAGAGTTGTGCTTTGAAGGCTTGTTCTGTGGAGTCTTCTGACAAGTTGAGCCTTGTTTTGTGTACCAAAAGTGATCCAGTCAACTGTTCTACTGAAAAAGTTTTAAAATCTTTGGATTCCAAAATGGCTATCACAATCATGTCATATTTCTTGGGTAGACTTCGAAGAATTTTTTCAACAATTTTCTGATCTGTAATGGTTTCGCCAATGAGTTTGATCTGATTCACTATTCCCATGACTCTAGTCATGAACTGATCCACATTCTCGGTGTCAGCCATCTTTAAGGTTTCAAACTGAGCTCTAAATATTTGCAATTTAACTGTCTTCATTGTATCATTTCCTTGATACGTAGCTTGAAAAATATCCCAACATTCTTTTGCTGTTGTCGCTCCAGTTATTTTGTCGAAAATATAATCATCAGCTGAATTTTGTATCTAGCATTTAGCTCTGTGCTCCTTCTTTCTGAGTTCAATCGCTACATTCCTCTAATTATTGGTCATGGTCGCCCATGCTTCTTGGGTCGGCTGTACATAGGCGATCAAAAGTGTATCCCAACAATCTTGAGCTTGTAGAAAAGTTTTCATTCTCAAATTCCAAAATTCATAATTTTTACCAAGCAGATTTGGTGTCTGTGGCAAAGAGCTTGAAGAAGCCATCTTCAACTTAATTTTTTTTTATATCTCTTTTGAAGACTTAGAAAAAATCTCTTGAATTCCTCTTTGTTAAATCTCCTTTTCAAAAAAAATATCCCTCTTTTAAAAAAAAACTTTACTCATACTCTTTTGAAACCTTTTTTTTTTTTAACTTTTGAAAAATTTAAAGGTTTTTTTTATATATAAAAAAAAAAAACTTTAATAAAAAAAACTTTATACCTTTCACCTTTTTTAAATCGAGACTTTTAAAATGAGTGCTTTTCCTTTTGATGAATGAATCAACTTTTTGAAAAGCCTTATGTAAAACTTTGAAAAGCACTCACCGTAAAGCACTTTAATGAGTGAAGATCACTTTAACGCACGTGATTAACTTCTGTCCTGCGTTATTGTTATCGGTGACGATCAATGCAGGCTCTGTGCCAGACAGATTGTGTGTAAGTGGATTACTTTTAACGCGGATCTGATCACTTGGTTCTCGTGTTTTAACGCGGAGCTGATTAACAAGATTTTCTTTAAAACTAACGCTAAGAAGCCTTCAAACCAGAGCGTTAGTGCAGGAGCTTTTTTTTTTAGAATTTAAAAAAAAAAAAACAAACAAACAAACTTTTTTCAATCACAGTTGCTCTCTACTATTTCAACTTGGCTTTGTTGCTGCTCTCTGGGGAGGCTTATGCAAGCTAGCTCTGATACCATGACAAAGAATGAGAGCGAAAAACTGGAGCAGAGGATTGCCCTTCTCAATATTCAAAGATAGTTAAATAGAGTACATTGTAAACATCAACAATAAATGACTGGAGTAGAACTGAAGTAAAACTGAAGTAAATGGAACTGTCTACGACACCTAGCAGTCAATAGAAATAAATGTAACTACACCTAACTGACAGTGAGATTAATATCTCAACATCCCCTCCTAATCTCAACTGTTACAAGTGGAAGCACTAATAATGCCTAATTTCTCTCTTTGAAAATCAAATACATTCTTTCCCAAAGGCTTTGTGAAAATATCTGCAAGCTGATCTTTGGAACCAAAAAAAGAAAGTGTTATGTTCCCATCATTGACAAGTTCACGAATGAAATGAAAACGTGTGTCAATGTGCTTGCTCTTCTTATGAAAAACATGATTCTTTGATAAAGAAATTGCTGAACTGTTATCACAGTAAATTGGAGTTGGCTCCTTCTGAAAATTTGAAATATATTTCAATAATCTTCTCAGCCATACTGCTTGACAAGCTGTTGTATTTGCTGCTACATATTCGGCCTCTGCAGAAGATATTGAAATGATTGATTGTTTCTTGGATGCCCATGAAATCATATTGGTTCCAAGATGAAAAACATACCCTGAGGTACTTTTGCGATCATCTAAGCTCCCTGCATAATCGATGTTTGTATAACTTGAAAGTGAACAATTTTCAGAATGTGTATAAAACAAACCATAGTCTATGGTCCCTGCAATATACCTAAAGATCCTTTTTGCAACCTGTCAATGAGTAAGCTTTGGTGACTACATAAACTTGGAGACAAAACTTGCTGCAAACATAATATCTGGTCTAGTTGCAGTTAGATACAACAAACTACCAACTAGGCTTTTATACAATGTGGGATCAACAGATGGTGCTATATCTTCTTTGCTGAGTTTGGTACCTTGAGCAATTGGTGTATCAGCTGATTTGCAATTGGTCATTCTGAACTTTTGAATGATATCAGTGGCATACTTTTGTTGACCAACAAAAATGCCATTATCAGATTGGTGAATTTCAATTCCTAGGAAATATTTCATGACTCCTAGATCTGTCATATCAAACTCTGCTTGCATTGCTGCTTTGAAATCTTCTAACATCATATTTCCTGTATAAAGAAGATCGTCTACATAAAAGCATACAATAAGAATTTTACCTTCATGAGATTTGGTATACAAAGTGGGTTCATGGTTGCTTCTGGAAAAACCACTTTTGATTAGATAGGTGTCGATGCGACCGTACCAAGCTCTTAGAGCTTGTTTCAAACCATATAAAGCTTTCTTCAATCTATATACTTTATGTTCTTGTCTTGGCACTTCAAAACCAGGAGGCTACTCTACGTAAACTTCTTCTTGTAATATACCATTAAGGAAGGCAGATTTTACATCAAGCTGATAGACTTTCCATTTGTGTTGAGCTGTTGTGGACAAAATGGTTTTGATAGTGTCTAACCTTGCTATTGGAGCAAATGTTTCACCATAGTCGACACCAAACTGTTGTGAGAATCCTTTGGCAACCAACCTCGCCTTATGTTTCTCAATCTTTCCTTTTTCATTTAGCTTGGTCTTATATACCCATTTTACGCCAATTTTTGTTTTGTTTCTTGGGAGATCCACTAATTCCCAAGTCTGATTTTTCTCTATGGCAGCAATTTCTTGGTTCATTTCTTTGACCCAATGCTTTTCTTTCACTGCTTCTTCAAAATGTGTCGGTTGAGTTGAAAGAAATGCAAACATATTCTGTTGTTCATATTCATGCTCCTGTTCATATATCTCTCTGATACTTCTTGCTTTTTGTCCCTCTTCTAAAAATGTGTGATCACTCGCTAAATTAGTGCTTATTGATGTTCCATTTTCAAAATGTTTTGGTTGTTCTTGAACCTGCAATCTTGGAGACTGTGGTGGATAAAAAGGTTGATTTGAAGTTTCATCTACATGGTCAAACCAAGATTTATTTTCGAAAAATTTCACATCTCTGTTTATAATGAACTTTTTCATAATGGGGTTATAAAGTCTGTAGGCTTTCGACTGCTCACTGTAACCTACAAATATGCATTTCTCACTTTTATCATCAAGCTTTTTTCTTAGTTTTTCAGGAACATGAGAAAAAGCTACTGATCTAAAGATTCTGAAGTGCGACACATTTACCTTGTTTCCATCCCATGCTTCTTGAGGTATTTTATCTTGTAGGCTAGATGTTGGGGATCTATTAAGGACATACACTGCTATCGACACTGCTTCAACCCAATAGTTATTTGTCAACTTCTTCTCCCGTAGCATGCATCTTGCCATGTTCATGATGGGCTAATTCTTTCTTTCTGCTACTCCATTTTGCTGTGGAGTGTATCTGGTTGTGTACTGCATTATGATACCTTGTTATCGACAAAATGTTTTGAATTCATTTGAGGTGTATTCTCCTCCTTTGTCTGATCTGAGTACTTTCAAGAGTTTTCCACTCTGTTTTTCTGCTTATGCCTTGAACTCCATAAATCTAGAGAAGGTATCTGATTTGTTTTTTAAGAAGTACACCCATATCTTCCTGCTAAAGTCATCAATAAATGTCAGAAAGTAGAAACTACCACCAATGAACACTGTCTGCATTGGACCACATATGTCAGTATGGATAAGTGCCAAAGGCTCTTTCGCCCTTGAGGTTGATGAGGGAAAACTATCTCTTTTATGCTTGGACAAGATACAAACTTCACAATTACAGAATTTTTCACTGATAGTAGGTAGACCAATGACTATAGATTTCTTTTGAAGCAGACTAAGACTCTTGACTGGAATGTGGCCATACCTAGAATGCCATAGATGAGTGTCATCTATTCTTGATATATTATGGACTAAATATTGTTTGGTATTTTGGCTTCTAAGTGTCAATGGAAACATCCTACTCTTGGTCTTTTCAACTTTGGCTATCAATCTTTTATGAGGATCTTTGTCATATATATAACATGCATTCTTTTGAAATAATACATCATAGCCATGTTCCATTAGTTGTTCTACACTAATGAGATTATGTTTTAGCTGAGGAACATAATAAACATTAGGGATGTATTTGTTCTGATTCTGCTTAATAAGAATAGGAACAATACCTTTTCCTCTAGCTTTAATACTTGTACGGTCTCCAAGCGTTATCTCTGATGTTATGGAAGCATCAAGAGAAGAAAGAAGATTCTTGTTGCTTGTCATGTGATTGCTACATCCACTGTCCAGCAACCAAATATCTTCACTGTGTTTGTCTTCTGAAAGATGGCATGAAAGAAACATGGTCTCTGAGGATTCTCCTTCATTGTTGGAGAGATTGATAATACCTCTTTGATGATCTGTTTGTTTCTTTTGATAGTCTTGTTCGTAGTGGCCAAGCTTCTTATAGTAGTAACATTGGACACTCGATCTGTTCCATGATCTGCCTCTCTAAGTTCGGTTTTGTCGAGGTCTCCATTGCTCTATTGCATGATAATGATCTGATTTTCCACTGCTTCGGCCTCTGCCTCGCTTGTTGCTGCCTCTATATCCTCTGCCCCTGCCTCTGCCAAATGAGAGTTGTCCTTTGAAGGCTTGTTCTGTGGAGTCTTCTGACAGGTTGAGCCTTGTTTCGTGTGCCAAAAGTGATCCAGTCAACTGTTCTACTGAGAAAGTTTTAAAATCTTTGGATTCCAAAATGGCTATCACAATCATGTCATACTTCTTGGGTAGACTTTAAAGAACTTTTTTCAACAATTTTCTGATCTGTAATGGTTTCGCCAATGAGTTTGATCTGATTCACTATTCTCATGACTCTAGTCATGAACTGATCCACATTCTCGGTGCCAGCCATCTTTAAGGTTTCAAACTGAGCTCCCAATGTTTGCAATTTAATCATGTTCACTATATCATTTCCTTGATATGCAGCTTGAAAAATATCCCAACATTCTTTTGCTGTTGTCGCTCTAGTTATTTTGTCGAAAATATAATCATCGACTGAATTTTGTATCCAACATTTGGCTATGTGCTCCTTCTTTCTGAGTTCAATCGCTGCATTCCTCTGATTATTGGTCATGGCTGCCCATGCTTCTTGGGTCAGCTCTACATAGGCGATCAGAAGTGTATCTCAACAATCTCGAGCTTGTAGAAAAGTTTTCATTCTCAAATTCCAAAATTCATAATTTTTGCCAAGCAGATTTGGTGTCTATGGCAAAGAGCTTGAAGAAGCCATTTTCAACTTAATTTTTTTTTAAATCTCTTTTGAAGACTTGAAAAAAATCTCTTGAAATCCTCTTTGTTAAATCTCCTTTACAAAAAACATATCCCTCTTTTTAAAAAAATCTTTACTCATACTCTTTTGAAACCCTTTTTTTTTTTTTAACTTATGAAAAATTTAAAGTTTTTTTTATATTAAAAAAAAAAACTATATACCTTTCACTTTTTTTAAAACGAGACTTTTAAAATGAGTGCTTTTCCTTTTGATGAATGAATCAACTTTTTAAAAAGAGAGTTGTCTACCGAGGCCGCGTTTTGGCCCGGACGGCAGAAATCCACCGGAATCCGGTCAACTAAATTTGCAAAAATCAGGTAGTTGTAGTGCTTGGAATCCATTTTTGATAGTGGAAATGGATTCAGCACTATCAAAAACCCCTGGGGCACTCAAAATACTAATGTTTAACAACTATAAACAAGTTTCTGGCCAAATCTTTGTCGGATTTTCTGAAAATCGTTCCCGGATTTTGGGTCAAAACGCGGCCTCTTTAGACTACGCTTTTAAAAATCTTTATGTAAAACTTTGAAAAGCACTCACCGTAAAGCCCTTTAATGAGCGAATATCACTTCAACGCACGTGATTAACTTCTGTCTCACTTGGTTCTCGCGTTGTAACGTGGAGTTGCTTAACACGCTTTGCCTTAAAACTAACGCTAAGAAGCCTTCAAACCAGAGCGTTAGTGAAGGAGTTTTTTTTTTTTAAATATAAAAACAACTTTTTTCAATCGCAGTTGCTCTCTACTGTTTCAACTTGGCTTTGTTGCTGCTTTCTAGGGAGGCTTATGCAAGCTAGCTCTGATACCATCACAAAGAATGAGAGTGAAAAACTAGAGCAGAGGATTGCCCTTCTCAATATTAAAAGATAGTTAAATAGAGTACATTGTAAACATCAACAATAAATCACTGGAGTAGAACTGAAGTAAAACTGAAGTAAAACTGAAGTAAATGGAACTCTCTACGACACCTAGCAGTCAATAGATATAAATGTAACTACACCTAACTACATCTACACCTAACTGACAGTGAGATTAATATCTCAACAGTTCCAATGAAACGTTTACAGAAGAAATTTCCGGAAGTAAGAATTTTGTCGTGGATGGTGTTGTGGATGATTTTGTCACCCTCCTAGAGACAGCCTAGAGTTGCCATAGACCAGTGCCTAGGACATCTTAATATAGCAAGGAGTCCTTTATAGTTTGGGTTGTCAGTCCAAGGGACTCACCTACTATCTCTTGTTCTAGACAAGGAAATTAAATTAGATTGAATTGGTCCAATTTCTCTCTCAGGGGCTGATACAAGGATAGGAGTAATGTAAAGGCATCATGTAAAACTTCAGCATGAAAGTATCAGACAGTTAAGAGACCGCTTACTGTAAAGAGGGCCGATTCGAATAATATATCACAGAAATCAAGTATTAAGAAGTGCAGGCAGTGAAGAAACATAAGAAGATATTACTGGCAGAAGGGCGCACCAATTTACGAATCCTCAAGCCACTAATATAGCAGAAATTATGAAAAGAGTGAACATGGAACAGCATATCACTTCTAGGCCTATTTAAAGCGCTTGACTAATTCCAGAAAGGGCACCACATAAGATGAATCCTTACTGCAAACTAGTGAGCCACTCGCATTCTAGAACATGATACAAGAAGAAAATTTGCATGGAAAGAGATGATATATTAACACATAAGAAAAGTTACATACTGTGAGATACCAAAGACCAGAATCCTCAATACAGTCATAACCCCTCCTCACTGAGACCCTACGGGCTCTGAAACTTCATACAGAAATGTTACAAGATGAATACAGTAGTCTTCTCGCTGCACCGTTTGCTGACCGAAATCTGGAACCTCTACAATGTCTTATTTTTGAGTATTTATAGAGAAGACAGAAACTTCCTGAGGAGGAGGAAAACGAGGCACAATTAATGACTCAGTTTGAAACCCAATGGCGGAAAACATTCGCGCCTTCTCTTATGAATGACTGGCTATAAATGATGGTACTGAACAACCAGTTCAAGAAATAAATGCTAGGAGATAAAATCTCCTTATATACAAGATGGGAATAATAAAATATATACAATTTGTTGCCCGCGGCTGAAAGAAAATCTGCTGCCGTAAGAGATTTGGAACAATCTGGATTTAAGTACTGTACTCTCGGCCTTCGGCTATGGATTTGAATCCTGGATTTTTAATGTGGGGCGGACACTTCCGGAGAGTTCTGAGAGTTCATATCCTTGTCTTCTTTAATGGTGGTCATCTCTCCCACCTACCCTCAGCTCCTTCCTTTAATTGCTGCCAGTATGATCTGTCCTTTGTTATGCTCTAGATTTTTCAATGGAGGCGGAAAGTTAAAGCGCCAACGAAACCAAGTTAAAACCTGCAAAACCCGCAAATTATTAGAGAAAAACGACTCGGCGATATGGAGTGTGGTTACAACAGCGGCCATGAAGTCGGTAATACATTTTAGAAGAGACATTTGAGAGGATGCAGGGTGACAGGAAACAGATGAGCACAATGAAGAAATGGAGAGTGACGAGGCATAAAACAATGGGGCGATAATGAATAAACGGGCTAAGGGTTCATAAACCATGACACGTCATCAGGACACACGAATAGTGGAGGAAGAATGCAGCGTACACTTGTGAAACATGATGACACGGCCACAGGAGGTGGGACCCGAATCGGCAATCGGAATCGGAAAGCAGAGTGGGTAGAGCGGGAGTGGCACATCTTTTATGTTCCGATTGCGATTGAAAACAGGGCTGCGATCAACCCAGAACCATTCGATCTTGAAACAAGATCGATGGCTGTGCTTGCATCGAAGGGAAATAAAGTGGTGGAGCTACGAAAACCGCCGATCGACTGCGCGCGGACCCACCATAGATGTTAATTGCCGCACCGTCGATCTGAGCTAGATCGGATGGCCAATATTGCGTCCGATTGCTAAAACAGTAAGCCCCTTCTTGCTTTGAATTGTGGTTCTCTGACCTGGGTCATATGGAGGCCGAAGTGGGAGGGAGCCAAAATCTTAAAGGATCGGCCCGATTGTTTAAATTTGAATTTTGAACTATTGCGATGCAGGTTTTCGGGCGGAGATAATAGCGTCAAGCAGGGTCATGGGGTTTTAGGCTACGGCAGGGATGCATATGTACAACAGATGGCTAGCCATCAGAAGAATTTGAATTTTCAGATCTGCTGAATCCAGTATGGAGCGGCTTCTTGTAACAGAGCTTATATTTTGTTATTTGCACAATTGTATTTGAGCTTATTGTGTGTTTAATGATGAAATCCATAGCAAAAATTATTTTGTAAGTTGTAATTTCGTGATAACTTCTCGTTGCAATGTGTGATGCGAGAAATGTTTTGGTGTAGGAAGAGTAATTCTCTAGCTTGTACCAAACGCTGGTGGTTGCTTAATTCCTTTAAATTTTCAATTTCAAATCTCATAATTTAAGAGAACGGCTTTAAACAAATGGCGGCAAAGTTAGGAAATTTTATAGTTTGTTTATGGTTTTATAGTTTTATAAATTTAAACGATTTTTTTGTTATTTTTTTTTGGCAATTAGTAATTGAGTGAGTATTTTTACTTGTGTGATATAAGGTTTATTCCAACAAGGGCTTACGTAGCAGCGTTAGTCCCTGCCGCTAAATAATTATGTCAATTTAACCATAAATAACTCTCTTCTTGTTGGTAGACAACTTTACATTTGTTTGGCATGTTGGCCCTCTGCACCGGCAATGTTTTCATTGCTTCCAAAACAATTGTAGTTAAGTAAATCACTGCAAAAGATACCATGCTTCCAAAACAATTGTAGTTAAGTAAATCACTGCAAAAGATGCCATGTACAACACTAAGAGGATTGTTAAATTCTGTAACAACACTTCAAATGTTTATAAGTTACAAATTAGATAAATAACTCCATCTAACAACAATTCTCACCTCTAACTCCATCAGCCAGGTATATCCACCAGATGGTGAGATTTCTTTCTCGTACTCAAGGACTTCCAGATTTTTAAAATGACGGATGTCTTCACGGAGATGTCTAAGTTTTTTCAAATGGACATCCAGTGCACAGAGATATTGATGGCGAAGGAGAAGTTATATTATTTGAATGTATAAATAATATTATATTATTTGAATGTATGGAGGGTGGAGTTGGGACAAATATGAAAGCTGAAATTATGGCATTGTGGGGCTTCATGTGGTGGGCATCATTTCTCGCATCATTTCTCCGTGAAGATCGCATCATTTCTCTGTGAAGATTATATCTGGATTGTGGGTGAGTCGAAGGTCTTGGATTGTGGGTGATTCGAAGGTCTTGATTGACCATCTGAATGATTCGAAGGTCTTGATTGACCATTCGAATAGATTCGAAGGTCTTGATTGACCATCTGAATCAAGAAGCTAAAATGAAGATTATATCTGGATTGTGGGTGAGTCGAAGGTCTTGGATTGTGGGTGATTCGAAGGTCTTGATTGTGGGTGAGTCGAAGGTCATCTGGATTGTGGGTGAGTCGAAGGTCTTGGATTGTGGGTGATTGGAAGGTCTTGATTGTGGGTGAGTCGAAGGTCTTGGATTGTGGGTGATTCGAAGGTCTTGATTGACCATCTGAATCAAGAAGCTAAAATGAATCAAGAAGCTAAAATTAATTCTGGTTCTCTTTCACATTGGCTTTGCAGAATTGAAACTTTTGAAACTTTAAAATCTGTTTATGCAGGTATTTCCTACCATCGTATATTTCGTGAAAAGAATACTGTTGTAGATGATTTGTCAAAGCAAGGGCCGAAAGCTGAATGGAAAGATTCATTATCAGCTACATAACATGCAGGGACTACAAGCTGAAGGGACTAGGGACTACATAACATGCAGGGACTAGGGACTACATAAGCTACATAACATGCAGGGACTACAAGCTGAAGGGACTAGGGACTACATAACATGCAGGGACTACAAGCTGAAGGTTCTGTTCCCATTATATAAGTTTGGGGATCATGGCTGCTGTGTTTTTTCGCCTTTTCAGGTTTATTGTGTTATGTTTCAAGTCAAGGTTCGTTCCCATTAGGGACTACAATGTCGGTTCGTCCCATTATATAAGTTTGGGGATCATGGCTGCTGTGTTTTTTCAGTTTTCAGGTTTATTGTGTTATGTTTCAATGGCAGTTTAAACTATGTTGTCTCTTTTTTGTTTAGGCTGTTTCGAAGTTTGGGGATCATGGCTGCTGTGTTTTTTCAGTTTTCAGGTTTATTATTGTGTTATGTTTCAATGGCAGTTTAAACTATGTTGTCTCTTTAACTATGTTGTCTCTTTTTTGTTTGGGCTGTTTCGAAGTTTTCCTACAGTCACATTTTGACTTTTTGTTCATAGTACTTAATATAAATCAGGGTATTTTTCTTACTGAAAAAATAACTTCCTCAGATTCGTTAATCCAAAAACTATCGTATCTGGTAGTGCCTCCAAACGGTTGAAATTCGCAATCAGCTCTTCCCACACGGCAGAGATAAAGCTCTTCCCACACGGCAGAGATAAGAGATTCAAAGAGGCATTGAGTACGTATGTGGTTGGGAATGTTTGAAACGAGAGAGGAGGCAGCCATGGCCTATGATTAGGCCACCTTTCCCAACTTCCCCCTCGAAATTGCTGGCAAGTCCTTCAAGCGTCGTCACAATCACTCCGGTGTATCTAATCCACTTACTTCCAACCTCAACTTTTCCAGCGGCTCCTCTGAAATCTCCTCAGGCGTGACCACATCCAGTAACCAAAAATACCACATCGAGTTGCCAACTTTCTGACTGCCATAGCCGGATCTAGCAACTCGGTTAATATCATTCCAATACTGCTACCAAAACGTCCACAAATGTAGCAAAACATTACCAATGGAGATATTTGAGGTGATTTGAAGCAACATCCAAAAGTTAAATTGTTTTTACTTCCATAAAAGTGTAAATTTTTTGCATATCCATAACAAAAAAAACTAAGAAATTAAAAATCAGATAAAAAACTCTGAACCTACTTGCAATTTTGTATACTCTCTGGAAAAGTAACAAGCACGCTCTCATAAACAATTAAGGTTTTAAAGTTCAAAAGTCGGCCGATAGAATTGGGGAGAGAATTGAGGTGATTTGAAGCAACATACAAACTTCTAAGATTCACCAGGCGTGATTTGAAGCAACTTCCAGACTTCTAAGATTCACCAGGAGAGTCACGCATTTGGAAAAGCACTGCAATGGCCATGAACCTATTTCATTCCATATTGAATTAGTGTCTGGTTGAATCCATCAGTTTCAGATCATTGCAACCTATAGCCAAATTTTGGTTTGCACCTCAGGTTGAATACCAATCTTCGGAATTTTTAGTTGTTACCGTGAAAGAATTTGTTAATGCAGGAAGACACGGCAGTGTGATATAGGAAAAAGTGACGCGTGGATGAAAAGAGGGCGGTGTGATATTGGAAAAAGTAACGCGTGGATGATAATTGGCGTCAACAAATGGAGTGGGAAACAAGTGCCAGTCTTAATGAAATTTATTAAACTCCTGTGTAAGAATTCCATACAAAACTTTGCCTCAACCACCAGAGTTTGGATAAAACTATATTGTAGTTATATTTAAACTTTGCCTCAATCACTACACTGTGGTTAAAACATATTGCCCCAATATTTCTGCATTGCGCTGCGAGTTTTAATGAAATTTATTAAACTTGTGTATAAGAAGATGATACAAAACTTTGCCTCAACCACCCGACTTTGAATAAAATGATATAGCTGTGATATTTAAACTTTGCCTCAATCACCAGAGTTTGGATAAAACACACTGTCACATATTTCTGCTACGTGAAGATTGTAATAAGACCTCAAATATTTTTTACCAAAAACTTTGTTTAATTTTTTTGTGAATGAAATTGGGAACAATAAACTTCGATTAAAACTCCAGAGAGCTTAAAAAAATTTAAAAAATGGTCAAAAAGTGAATTAATAAACGGTCAGAAATCGCTATAATCTTGCTGGAGGCGAGGACTAATAATTACTGTTATAATTTATAAGTAAACCAGACTGCCTTAGCTGGTGACCCATTACTATACTAAAAGTAAGAGATTTGAACTTGGAACATAATTATTCATTTTCACAACAAAAGTTAAATTAAAATTTTTAATTTGATATAAAATGTATTTATTAGAGTGTTTTAAATAAAGTGTTTTAATTTTATATCTTATTTTTCTTTATACACAAACTTTTATGTTGATTTTTAAGATTATTAGAAAATAACAAATGCAATGTTTTTTGGTTTTTTCATTTAAGATTATATATTTTATGTTTTCACTCCTTCCAGATGAGTCTCGAGCCATTAACATGTTTCCTTATATCCAAAAAAAACGAACTCTTAGCCAAACAAATTATTTTTTATAACATACTCATATTTTATGTTTTTTTATAAAACATATTTACAATTTATTTAATTTTTATTTTGTTTTATAAATATGTAATAATTATATTAGCTAATTTTTTTAATATATATGTTTTTTCTTTAGTTTTTGGTGGATGAATACTCTGTAATGACAATATGAATAATTATTACATGTTATAAAAACCAGCTTAGATCCATCTTAACTCCGGATCTATCAAGCCCGGAGAGGGATCAAATCTCTTGAGGTGAAAAACTCTTTTTTGAATGCAAAACTTGAGAAAATGTTTGCACCTGGAGAGATTTGATCCCTATCCACGCTTGATAGATCTAGAGTTAAGATGGATCTAGGCTGGTTTCGGCCAAAGAAAATTATTTTATCAATAATATGTAAATAAATCTAATATTAATATAACCATTTTAAATATGTTAAATATGTCTGAGATTTATAGAGTCATTTTAATTTTAAATTTTCTTAGTTACCTAAGTTTGTTGAGATGATAAATATTTTAAAATAACTTTAATGATGAAATACAAATTTTGAATGAAAAGTGACAATGTAGTAATATTGAATGATAGAAAATGAGCATAATAAGAATGTAGTCAATTACAAATAGTCTTCATTGTGATCAATCTCAAACTATTTTGTTCTACTATTTAGTAATGTCACCCGTGTTAGTTTTGTCATCTATTCATATATATTATAAGAAAATGACACTTGGAATCATAAACCATTTAAACATCATACTTTGTATCTCTTTCTATCCAATGTTAATAGGTTTAATTACTATAACACAAAAATCAATATACATTGTCAATAAGCTTTTTGTGCTTACACTGAAATGAGTGGCACTATTAATCCCATGACTTCAAAATTAATGTACCATCATACATCCAATTACATCAAATCATAAATCAACATATACGTTGAAGTCAATGCATCTAATGCAAGAAATCAAATAAGATTAGAAAACAATATCTACACTACATCTAATGCTAATCAAATAGGATTAGAAATCAACATCTACACTCAAATCAAGGCATCTAGTACAAGTAGGAAAATAAGATTAAAAAAAAACATCTACACTGAAATCTATTCATCTAGTGCACGAAATCAAATAGGATTAGAAATCAACATCTACACTGAAATCAATGCATTTAGTTCAAGCAATCAAATAAGATTAAAAATCATCTACAGTGAAATCAATGCATCTAGTGCAAGCAATCAAATATAATTAGAAATCAACATCCGCATTGAAATTAGTGCATCTAGTGCAAGCAATCAAATATGATTAGAAATCATCATCTACACTCAAATGAATGCATTTAGTGCAATAAAGAAAATAGGATTAGAAATCATTTACATTGAAATCAATGCATCTAGTGCAAGAAATATTCTTCTCTCTCTCCCCCCTTCATATATATCTATATCTCCCTCCATCTCTCCTTCTTTGTCTCTGTATCACATCTCGCGAAACATACACACTCTCTCACTTCATATCTATCGTTATCTTTGTCCCTCCCTCCTTGTCTCCATCTATCTCTTCTTTCTCTTGACCTTCCATCTATATCTCTATCCCCCTCTGTCTATCTATATCAACACCAAAACACACACTCTCTTTCTACAATCTATCTATCTATTAGCCCCTCCTCCTCTCCCTCTCCCTCCTTCTATCCTCCCTCCCTCTCTCTCCATATTCCTTATCACTCCCTCTCTCTCTATCCACCTTTAACTCTTTATGTCTTTATTCTTACCTCCCTCTCTCTCCCCCTCCATTTTCCCCTCCATCTCTCCCTCCTTCTCTCCATCTCTCGTTGTTTGTCTCTTTATCTCACCCCCAAACATACACACTCTCTCTCCATCTCTCCCTCGTCACTCTCTCTCTCTCTCCACTACTCACTCTCTATGTCTTAATTCTTCCCTCCCTCTCTCCCCATCCATATCCATATCTCTATCCCTCCCTCTCTCTGCCTCCAACTTCATCTCTTTATCCCTCTCTCTCTCCTCCTCTCTTTCAAGTCCCCTCTCTTTTCCTTCCTCTCTCTCCCTTTCTATTTTACCTCCCTCTCTCTTCCCCCATCACTCTCTCTCTCTCTCCCCCTACAATCCTCTCTCTTACCTCATCACTCTCTTCCTCTCTCTTCCCCCATCACTCTCTCTCTCTCTCTCTCACCCTCCTCGCTCTCTCTCTCTCCTTCATCTCCCTCCCCCTTTATGTGCCCCCCCCTCGCTCTCTCTCTCTCTTTCTCTCTCCGCCCTCCAATCATCTCTCTTCCCCCATTGCTCTATCTCTCTCTCCAACTATGTTACTATTCCCTCCCTTTCTCCTTCTATCCCCCCTTCTCTCCATCATTCCTATATCTCTTTATCTCACCCATAAACATACACACGCTCTCTCCATCTCTCCCCTATCACTCCCTCTCTATCAACTTCTCACACTCTATGACTTTCTTCTTCCCTCCCTCTCCCCCCCTCCAAATCCATATCTCTATCCCTCTCTCTCCTCCTCCTCTCATCCTTCCTCTCTTTCCCTTTCTCTCCTAACTCCCTCCCCCCCCCCCTCTATGTCTCTCTCTCTACCCTTCAATCCTCTCTCCTTCTCCCTCCCTCTTATCTTCTCTCTATCCCACCTCCATATTTATGTCTCTCCTTTTGTTCTCCTTTTCTCTACCTCTCTCACTCCTCTCCATCTCTCTCTATTCATTCCTCCTCTCCCTCTCTCTTACTTATCTCCATCTCTCCCTTATCACTCCCCTATTTCTCCACCTCTATCATATGTCTTTGTTCTTCCCTCCCATATAGATCTAGAGTATATATATATATATATATATATATATATAATACAAAAAAATTAATATTGTATTAATCTAAAGTTATTAAATTTAATAATATTAATATGAATATTAGATTTAATAATAATAATAATAATAATAATTTAATATTAACATTAGGGTTAATAATGTTTTTTTTTTTTTTTTTTTGCATGGTATTAATAATAATTTGGTCAATGGTATTTGGGCCATAGACTTCATATATAATTAGATGTTGATTTATAACCCTATTTGATATATTTTTTATTTATTTACCTTACCTCTGTATACCTCTTTTATATTTATTTATTTACCATACCTCTTTTATAAATATGGTATTTAGCCCATGGTATTTGTCCCATGGTATTTGGCCCATAGGATTGGCCTAAATAAAACCTCTTTTTTGAGTTTTTGTAAATATAGAGGTTTATGGAGTAAATATAAAAAGAGGTTTTATTTATTTACCATACATCTAGTTTATTTATATTTTTATTTATTTACCCTAGCTCGGGAGTAAGTATAAAAAGAGGTTTTATTTATTTACCATACCTCTAGTTATTTATATTTTTATATATTTACCATATCTTTTCTTGAGTGTTAGTAAACCTATTCATATTTTAAATTTATATTGTTTAAATTTATTTTAAATTTTAAATTGTTTATTTATATGGTTATGTACATTATTGTTTACACTGACATTATTTAGATTTTATTGTTTAATTGTTCTTTAGTCTTTTTATTTTGGCTTCCGACATGCTGATAGATCAGGATCATACTGGGCTGTAGAATGCGCCTCGGCGCAAAAATAACTTTATATTGGTGGCATGTCATTAATATAGTATTTTTCAAGTATCAAACCTTTTGTCAATATAATTTAATTATTGATTTTTTTAAGAAAGTTGAATATATATAAATATTTAAAGATCTTGGCGGTCTTTATCAACCGTGCCAAACATAATTTTTATACCAACATTAAAAACAGTGGCCTAGTTATTTAATCCTGTTATTTATACAATTATACAGATTATAGGTTGGTTGGGAAAGCATTAAGACCATACACTCTTCCAATAATTAGTATATAAAATGATATATATACTCTTGAATATGTAGCAGCAACAACAACAATATGTCAAGAAATTTGGATGAGAAGGATGCTAAGGGATTTATGTCATGAACAAGACAAAGGAAGCACAATTTTTCTGTGATAACAACTCAGCAATTGCATTGTCAAAGAATTCTATTTTCCACAAGAGAACAAAGCATATTGATGCCAAATACCATTTCATAAGGGAATTAGTTAACAATGGTGAAATTGTGTTGCAGCATTGCAGGTCAGAGGAACAGTTTGCAGATATCCTCATAAAGCCATTGGGCAAAAAAGTTTTGTTTATCTTAGGAAGTGTCTGGGAATGATTGATGGCGGCAGTTGTGATTAAGGGAGAGTGTTGGAAATGCTCCCAACCACCGCCATGAATAAAGATTGGCAGCAACCACACTCACATTGAATTTTGTTGCAGGAAGGAAAAAGCACAAATCCAAATCCATAAGCATTTGTTCACGCAAAATCAAAGAACAGAGTACCCGAGCAACACTCTGCGTTTAAATCCTTAACCACCGTATTCACCTGCCTTTTTGACTGCATGTTGCAGCGTGCAAGATTCAAGTGTTACCTCTTAAGCCTTTCGTCGAATGTTAAGTTTTCGCCGATGCAATATCAGTGGGACCCAACAACCTTGTCGTATTACCAAACCACTGCGAACCTTTGTTTTCCGCTTATTCTTTACTTTTCGTTTTTCGCACTCCCCGCCGCTTAACCGCTCGCATACCGCACTTCACATGATTTAAGTTTTAACTTTTAAGCCCTGCAGCAAAAGCTTGCGATGTTGTGATGCGACATCGTCATCGCACATTGCAAAACTTAGATTTCGCATTTCACATGTTTTTCCGTATACCTTTTTACCACCCGCACTTCGCACTTCGCTTATCTTATGACTTACCTTTAGCGCCTCGAAAATTGTTTTATTTATGTTGCAATGCGATCATAATCGCACATCGCAAGCTTGGGAGGATAGCGCACATAAGTGCCCACAAACTAAAATATTTAAGTTGCGATGTGATAGTGCCATCGCACATTTCAATCGCAAGGATTTAAGGTTTTCTCATATGTGCCAGTTAAAAGTTAAGACCGTCGAACTGCGATTTGTGATGGAGGGTGAAGATGCGATGTGGTTTCGAAGCCGAAACCTATAAAGTTTCAAGTCCGCATTTTTGTGTTTTGTACGCAGTTTCATGTAGAAACTGAAGAATCGGGCTTTCGCAGCAAAAGGACGATTCTGTGGATTTTCGTCCCGTCTAGCATCGAATTGCATTAACTTACATGCTTTGGCCATTTTGTATTAAGGGATTGTAATTTTCATATGTCTTTTGAGATGAATGAAGAAAATTTTTCCTCTCATGTTTTTCTGTGTGTAAATTGTTTATTTCCACGTATTTGCATTCTCTATGTTGTGGGGGAAACACATCCCTTTGTTGTTTGTTTTATTTCCAATTTTCAACAAATTTAAATGGGTTAGTGGTTTAAAATAGTAATTACCTTTGAACCATTTTAATTTTGTTGCTTATTTTTCATTGGGGTTTCAATAACTTTGGATTTAGATTTTATGCATTGAAAATGATGACACTACGTTGATATAGGTTGACTCTATGTTTTGAGATTGATCCCATGAAGTAATAGTCATTAGAGGATGATATTTTTGTGTTAGGATTGTTATGATTTAATGTATTGTATATTTTCTGTTAAAGAATGGAAGTGTGGAGCTAATTTCTCTTTTTATCATTCTCAAACAACTATATATAGATTATATAGGTAACAACTTAGACTAGAATTCAACTCAACTCAACTAAATATGTCTATGGCACCTAGCAACAACTAAATGGTGGTTGGAATTACTTCTTCCAGCATTGTCTTTAGTTTTATTTTAGTTATGGATGAATTTTCTTGAGTATAGTGATGGAGTTTGATCATTTTGATGATTGTGTTATCTTTTTGGTAGATAGATTTTCTTTTAGTAGTCGTGGATATAAATTATAGTTAAGAATTTTGAGAGATGAACTTGCATTTAATTGAGCTTATTTTTTAGTATGACTAGGCAATATCCTTCAGGACTGGATATGGGAGTATGGGGTTGGACATTGCACCCTTAAATTAGATCTAGAGGAGAGAATAAGTCTAATCCATTTTGGTTGGTTACAACTATTATGCATTTATCTCTAGATAGTACTTGTCAACCATGAAATAAATCAATAGTCAATCAACAACATGTGTCAAGGCTAATGTGGGTATATTGACAAGTAATTTATAGGTGTTACCTCGATTATTATTTTTCTATAAATACAAAATAATTATGTTGAGTTAATATCTTTAGCCATTTAAAAATATATATATCTTATTTAAAAATAATAATAATAATAATAATAAAGTAAAAAATAAAAATCATTTTAAATTTTAACACTTAGTGTTGAGTGGATAAACAACTTGTAATATAACAATAATTATTAATTGGCAATCAAATATAAGTAAAAAACAAATCAACAATAAATTTTATGTTGGTGAAATGTCATAAAAAACACTATTTTTTTAATTGTCAAACTTTTTATCAAATATAACATTAAAATTAATAAATTTAAATAATTTTATATATTTAAAGATTTTTCAAAATCTTTACTAACAAAGTCAAACATTCTCTACAACCCATTCAAACATCCTTCTTATACAAACCATTAAAACAATTGCCTCATTATTCAATCTTACTATTTTATATAATTAAATACACTTAATTAAATACATCATTGACTCGTCAAAAAGGCACAATGACCATACACTCTATCAATGATTATTCTTTAAAACACTTAGAATGTGATATTTCACAAATCATTAATACAATAAATTATAAATTACTTTTAAACTCATTTTAAATACTTTTATTCTTGTATAAAATGCTTTCATTCTTATATGATTTCAGTGTTACTTCACCTTTCATTTTCTACATCCAAAACATTTATATAAGTTAGGTATGACATCCTCACATGAAATGAGGAAGTGAAACGATGAAGAGTGTAGGAAACATAAAATACACGAGGAGCCTAATAATGTTTCACAAAAGCTAGCCCCTTGGTTGCCTCTCAAATATAATACATAAAAACAAGGCCGCAGCCCAGCCAGAAAACATAACGTGAAATTTCAAGTTCAATTGTCTTAATGAGAAATAATGAAATTGGAAGGGTTAGTGTTATTTTCAATTTGTTTAATTTATTTTTAATTTGAAGGGTATATATTTATCTAGCTTTTTCAGAATGGAAAGCTAAAAGAAATTATATTTTAATTGCCAACAATATATTATTTTTAGGAGTTGTCTACCGAGGCCACGTTTTGGCCTGGACGGCAGAAATCTGCCAGAATCTGGTTAACTAAATTTTAAAAAATCAGGTAGTTGCAGTGCTTGGAATCCATTTTTGATAGTGGAAATGGATTCAGCACTATCAAAAACCCCTGGGGCACTCAAAATACTAATGTTTAACAACTGTAAACAAGATTTTGAGCAAATCTTTGCTGGATTTTCTGAAAATTGTTACCAGATTCTGGGTCAAAACGTGGCCTCGGTATACTACGCGTTATTTTTATATATATTTTTTTCCAATTTTTTTTTTTTTAATTAAATAAATTAAATTTTTAAAAATAGATGATTGTTAGAAAATATTACATTATGACAATTTCAAATAAATAATATAATGAGATCTAAAAATTATAAAAAATGATTAGAATTACAATTTTTTATAGCTGAATTTGCAATTTTTTAATAATAAAATGATTTCATTATTCTTAAAAATCCTCATGATATTCAAATTATGCATTCTCAATAATTAATATATGTATTTTTAGCCATTATTCTAAATGTTAACAAAAAAAATTTCAAACAATAATAAAAAAAACTGCACATAAAACCAATTGACTAGTCTAGTTGTGGTTGATGGCTATGACTGAAAATTTTAAAATTACCTTGAAAATAATATTGAATGAACATGTTATTGTCATTATACCTATGAATGTGGCAACGAACTATAGCTTTCATAAAACAAAACATGCATTTCCATTTATTGTGGTTTATGGAATCTCCCACATACAATAACAATTTGTCTCTCAACATTTCTAACATTGAAAGCCATTAAACCTCGACATTACATGAAAATATAAGAAAACAACATTTAAAAACATGTGAAGAAAAACACTTCATGAACAAATAAATCCCCTGAAAAGTTCACAATCTTAAACCTGCTACTTTATTTCTATCTTTCTTAATTGAAATCCATTCTTTTGGCAATAAAAATCAATGCTAACATAAAAGCAAGGCCTCAGTAGATATAAAACATATAATTCAGCATACATCCATCTCCCCTTAATAGATCACACTAGGGCTGCATTCTTGTTGAAGGACATGTAAGTGCCCTTGCGTCCCATGGGCACATTATTAACACTCTTGTTACTTGTCCTTGGATTCTAGACGCTGAAGTGCCCCCACGCAGCTGACCTTTATTGACACCTAGGGAAATGGGAAACGACAACAACGTGTACTATTTTCGCTACTATATTTCTCACCACGTTCAAGTTTACGTTATTTCGTGTCCTAAACATTTAAAACATCATAACAAGTTATATCATTTATAAATAAATTCAATCATATTAAAGACATTCGCAACATTTTGTGTTTATCCCTCTCTATTATTATTTTGTGTGTTTTTGTGGACGTACTTTGAGAGAGTATTAAATATAAATAATTTAACATTAGAAAAGTTTTATCATGTGAAATAAAGTAAGAAAATTAATCATTTGAAAATGAAAAGTGAGATTTAGTTGAAGAAAAGTTATTAAAATTTAATTTTAATTTTAAAAGTTGGTTTAGTTGTCAATTTTTCTAATATATTTAAAAAAACATTTATATAGTTTTTAGTTATAATTAAACATTATTAAAAATTTATGTTTTCTAAATATAAATTAAAATTATTTGAAAATAAGTTTAACATGTTTAATAAAAAATTTATGATACAATTAGTTATAAAAAATATATATTTAAAAATTAATAATATGCATTTCTTTTCCAAAGTTATAAATTTAAATAAAAATAAAATAAAATGAATTATATTTATATATAATAATCACATTGTTGTTAAATATTTTTTATTTTGTACCAGAACAATTTCACTCATCAATTTATTATATATAACATAATCTTAATCTTAAAATTAGTTAAACATTATTAGTGATGTCGGTTATATTTAAAACATCCAATCAAATGCATCCTAGTTTTAAGACTAGAAGAATATTTCATTTCTTATTTAAAATTATGTATATTTTATTTTGATAATTTAAAAAATATATTATATTATTTTTAAGCTTTTAAAAATAAAATAGAAATAGAAAAAAATTATAGAATTCTAATTGATATAAAATAAATTTTTATTTATTATTTATTCATGAAGTAAACTAAAGAACATTTGTTGCATATAACTTTTATTTAAATTGTATTTTTGAATGCATAAATGGATACAAAGCCTTGAAAATCTAGTTGGTCATTTAAATCTTGTAGACCACTTAGCTTAAACTTGGAATTCCAACCAATGTTTATTGCATTTCTTATGAAATTGATAAAAAAATTATATAGTCTATTGAGGGTCACCCCTAAAATAGTGGAAATTCCAACATAATTTTGCTAAAAACTGTTATAAGTTTTGGAATATATGAGTTATAGTTGTCAAACTCCAAGATTTTGGGTGCCGAGGGGTTTTTTTTATGGCGTTCAATCTATTTCACCATTAAAAAAAATTATTTTAAAAAGGACGCTTGTTAACTCCACATGAGTATGGAAGAGATCGCACATTTCCTTCATACTGAGTTGTAGAATGCTTAGTGGATGATAGTGATTTAACCTCTACAAAATATCCATGAAATATTTTCAATAGTAGTCATGATAGAGGGTTGGATTTATTTTGATGATAGTTATGCTCTTTTTCAAAAAATAATTATAAGATAAAATTTAAATTATATATATAGAGAGAGAATTTATAGTCTTTTTGGGCATGTGGTATTGATAAATTGTGATATTTATCCATGATATTGTAAGAAAATCTATTTATAGGTTACAAATCTCCAATAAGATGGGAATGAATTACCATGGTTATGAATGTTGTTACATAATTTTTTACAATTAGGATCAATTGGAACGAAACATTTTCTCTTGTAAGATTAGATAATATAAGGATTTATTTGGACTTAATCTCTTAATTTATGTGTTTTTTTTAATTAAATATTAAATAAACATTTCTAAAAAATTTATTGGATGACAAAGTGTTTGTAAAAAAACCATTAAGTTAGGAAATTGCAAATCAAGAAGACCAAGTTTAAAAGTTGAGGAGCACTCTATATGTACATAAACAATCTCTAAGGGTTTAAAATGGAAAAATATATGACCACCTTCATGAAAATGTTTAAAATCCAAAGTGTTTGCAAAGAAACCATTAAGGTAGGAAATTGCAAATCAAAAAATGTTTAAAATCCAAAGTGTTTGCAAAGAAACCATTAAGCTAGGAAATTGCAAATCAAGAAGACCAGGTTTAAAAGTTGAGGAACACTATATAGACATAAACAATATCCAAAAGTTTAAGATGAAAGAATATATGACTACCTCATGAAAATGCTTTTTTTAAAATGTGAATTGATTTGCACTAGAAATAATGGGTTTCTATAGTAATGAAAAGTAGATCTAAAATAGCTAATTTGAAGTTAATGCAAATTAATGCAATAACTTTGTGTTGAGAAATATATGATTAATTTTATTGTTTTAAAGTGATAAAAATACTATGATTAATTATATTGTTTCACATAAAAAGTGTTAGGTTCACCCTAATAATTATGAATTTTCAGTGTTAGTTTTAAATTCACCATAATAATTATGAATTTTTAAGTTGACTGTACTAGATTCCACCCAAATTATAAAACTTCATTATAAAAAATAATTGTAAAAAAATGATATATATATATATGATTTGATTTGATGGGAAGGAAATATCCATCGACGTGACAAAACCTTGCCCAGACCAACCAATCGAATGGGCCAAACTTAAAGGCGATGAATTTGCATGGGTGACACAACCTTACGATATCAGCAGGACAACTAATCAAATGGCGAAACTTAAAGATGATCGATCCTTACACGTCTGTTGTTTTTTTGCATGATATTTTTGTTTGTAGTTTTTAGTGTGATTTTTCAGAATTTTTAGTAAAATTTTGATTTATGTTATTTAAGTAGTTTTTTTTATTGTATATATAGATTTAATACTTTTAAATTTTTTTAGGACACTAAACGAAATTATTCATCAAATTTTTGTTTTCAATAAATTCTTAACCAAAAAAATCAACAAAACAACGTCACAATCAACATCACAGTCACAATAAATACAACTCCTTTTTTTTTTTTTTTCGCTAATGAGTATACCATTGACTTCTTGGTCATCCTCCAACCAGAAAAAGACAAAGAGCTAAGTTGGTTTGCAATGAGGCAGAGCCACGCGACATGACAAAAAGATACAATGAAGTTTAGAAAAAATGGAAAACAGCCACAAGCACCCTAGTAAAAGCATAATAGGAAAACAACCACAAGCATCCATAGTAAGTTGCGAAGCTTTTTGCATCTCTCGATGCAATTGCACCCTAGTAAAAGCATAATAGGAAAACAACCACAAGCATCCATAGTAAGTTGTTGCTAGGCTTTTTGCATCTCTCGATGCAATTGCTAGTTTACTTTCTATGGGAATGATTTCATTCCCACGAGATCGATCTCTTCGCACGGATGAGTCTGTCTTTCTATCAGGTTTGACTGAGCTTCTATTTCCAATTGTTGAGGTGAGTAATATCTTTCTGGCATAAATCAGAATGATAAACACATACAAAGCCGAGAGGCCTCTCACCCCGACAAAATCAAGCATGCAATCTATACCCTTGCAACAAGGAGCATGGATATTAATGGGTATTCTGCAAAACGAATTACTCCGTTTTAGCATTTGGATGTTCAGTTGTTGCGTAGTTGTGTCGTGCATTTGCACAGGTGTTTCTGGCAATGTCCGTGATTGTGTCAATCGGGATATGCAATCTGATCTCTTGGCTTTTAAAAGGAGCTTGCAAGATCCTGCAGGTCGTTTGGCTTCGTGGAATGTTTCCTTCAGCTGTTGCGACTGGGAAGGTATCTCCTGCGACAGCCGGACCGGCTGTGTGGTTGCATTGGATTTGCATAATTGCAATTTGAGTGGTATCTTGCGCCCTGCAGCACTGTTTAACTTGACGGCGTTGGAGCATTTGGATGTTAGCTTCAACAATTTTACTGGCCTACCTATTCCTACAGAGATTGGTCTTTTGAAAAACTTGAAATACCTCAACCTGTCCACAGCTGGATTTGCAGGTACCGTTCCATGGCAGCTCGGACATCTGAATAACTTGACAGGACTCGATCTCTCTTCCCCTGTTTCTGAGTTGACAAGTCCTGACCTCTCATGGCTTGCTAATCTCACGGCCTTGACAAATCTTTCTCTCAACGGAGTCGATCTCTCCGCAACATCATCGTCATGGGGACAATCAGTAAGTCGTCTTTCCCAACTCTTAAATGTTACAATGTCAAACTGCGGATTGACGGTTCCATTCCCCCTTCCCTGCAGAAACTTAGATACCTTCAAACTCTCCATCTGGATAGAAACACCTTTCACTCCGAATTCCCTACTTGGTTAGCGAATATGACTAGTTTGGTAGATTTGCAGATGAGCAATGCAAATCTCACTGGATCTCTTCCGTTTGATCAGCTCTCTCAGATGCCTCGCATAGGATGGATTTCCTTGGCAAATAATAAATTATCTGCCAATGTTTCCCAGATTTTTCAGGGCCAATGGAGGAGCCTGACCTTTTTCCAGATGCCAAACAACTCATTGTTCGGATCACTACCATCTTCTATAGGAAATATATCATCTCTGTCTCTGCTACAACTGCACAGCAACAATTTGAAGGGAACAATTCCAGAGTCATTAGGCCTCCTCCGCTTGCTTACTGTATTAGACCTGGGCTACAACAAACTGACAGGACCTATCCCTTTGTCTCTTGGATCGTTGTCTAAACTGACCTATATCAGTCTTACTCACAACGCTTTGAGCGGAGCAATCTCAGAGTCACATTTCCAAAGTCTGAACAATCTGAAATATCTTGACCTATCCAGTAACAAATTAGCCTTCGAAATCACCTCCAACTGGACTCCACCATTTGATTTACAAGTGTTGATATTATCTGCTTGTAAAATAGAGCAGGCGTTTCCTCTTTTTCTGAAGACTCAAAGTTCTATGACGACAATGGTTCTGTCAAATAACACCCTGGCAGGAGAAATCCCTTCATGGTTGTGGAGTCTTCCCAAGCTGGAGAGATTAGTGCTATCGCACAATCAGTTGGAAGGACCGATGCCACCTCAGCTATATAACTCGTTGACTTCATTGAAGCAGGTAGAGCTAAGGGACAATCGGTTGCATGGCAATCTTCCCAGTCCCGCAGGAAGTTCCGATGCAGCCTTCCTTGGGGAACTTGATCTCTCTATTAATGGCATTACTGGTCCAGTCCCACAAGAAATCTGCACAATGTTGCATTTTTCTAATTTCTTATCTTTAGCATCGAATAAACTGGAGGGGCCGATTCCTGCTTGCGTCTGTGAGAAAGCAGAGAACCTCGAGGCTCTGGATCTTTCAAACAATAATCTCTATGGACAGTTGCCTTCCAGTTTCAGTAATTGCTCTTCTCTCAAGGTACTTAATGTAGAAAATAATAATTTGGAAGGAGAGATACCGGTGGAACTTGGAAAATTGAATAAGCTTCAGGTATTGCACATCAACAACAACAGGTTAATCGGGGAAATTCCCTCGTCCCTGAGAAATTGCAAGATGTTAGAAATTTTGGACTTGAGTGGAAATAGCATATCGGGCAGAATCCCTGAATGGATTGCGGATCTTCCAAATCTCCGCATACTCGTTCTCAGGTCAAATAATTTACAAGGTGAGATACCAATTCAGATTAGCTACCTACAGAGACTCCAAATTCTTGACCTGGCAATGAATCAACTCTCAGGCTCCATACCGCCGCATCTCTCAAATTTAATAACATTGAGGAATGGATATTCGTCGATCTCACAGTCCACTGATCTTGTATACGCAAATTTCTACAAAGAAGAAGTTAACCTCATGGTGAAGGGTCATATATGGGCATATAAGTACATCCTTTCGACTTTTACTAGTCTGGACCTCTCAGCAAACAGCTTTAGTGGTCAAATCCCAGAGGAGATGGGAAATCTCAGGGGTTTACATTCTTTGAATCTATCGCACAATCACCTGTCCTGGCACATTCCCAACAGTCTTGGGAAGATGACAAATTTAGAAGCTTTAGATATCTCATACAACCACTTGTGGGGAAGTATACCTCCAACATTAACAGATCTGGATTCACTGGGCTATTTAAACTTATCGTATAACAATTTGTCAGGTAGGATTCCAGATGTACGGCATTTGCAGACATTCGAGGGGTCTTCTTTCTTCGGTAATCCGGAGCTGTGTGGGCGTCAATTAGTTCAAAGAAAATGCAACGATCATACCCGTAATTCCGCCGAGGGAGACGAGAGTGTGCTGCATTGGTGGGATCTGTGGGAAGTTGGAATGGGAATGGGGTTTGCAATTGGCTTTGGAAATGTGGTCGGAATGTTAGCTCTCAGCAGGCGATTAAGGACGAAATACTATCAGTTTGTGGATGGCACTGTCGAACTTTTCTACTGAGCGACCATACAGATATGCTTTTCAGCGCTCTTTAACCTTACCTTTAAATTAGCTATTGATAAACTATGGACGATAATGTATTCTGTGTTATTTGGAAAAGACTCCCTCAAATTTAATTTTGTTTTTGGAATTTTCAATATTGTTTTTATTTATTTAAATTTGTATATAAGTATATTTTTCAATACTAGTTTTTTTATTTCTTTAAATTCATATTAATGAATGTATTATACATTTTCACATTTATTTATTTATAATGATAAAAATATAATTATAAATTTATTTTATATCTTATCCAATAATAGAAGATATTATGATTTTTAAAAGTAGTAGATGTATAGGCTACATATGCAAATTCTCTCTACATTTTTCAGACATATGTTAATTAATTAGCGGTGCTATACCAATAGATTATGTGTTTTAGTTTGGACTTTTTATTATTTTTTCAAAATAATATTTTTCTAGTCTAAATAAATCTTTATATTATCCAATTTTACTAGTTTAGATTCATCTTAATTCTGGATTTATAAAGCGTTAAGAGGCATCAAATCTCTCGAGGTGAATTTTTTTTTTTAAATGCAAAATTTGAGAAAATGTTTGCACCTAGAGAGATTTGATCCCTATCGGCGCTTGATAGATCCGGAGTTAAGATGGATCTAAGCTGCAGCCAAGGAAAATCTATTGATAATATGAGGAACATATGATTAATTTTATCAATAATATGTGAATACATCTAATATTAATATAACCATTTTAAATATGTTAAATATGTCAGAGATTTATCGAGTCATTTTAATTTTAAATTTTCTTAGTTACCTAAGTTTGTTGAGATGATAAATATTTTAAAATAACTTTAATGATGAAATAAAAATTTTGAATGCAAAGTGACAATGTAATAATATTGAATGTTAGAAAATGAGAATAATAAGAATGTACTCAATTACAAATAGTCTTCATTGTGATCAATCTCAAACTATTTTGTTCTACTATTTATTTAGTAATGTCACCCGTGTTAGTTTTGTCATAAGTTGGAACCATAAACCATTTAAACGTCATACTTTGTATCTCTTTATGTCCATTGTTAATAGGTTTAATTACTATAACATAAAAATCAATATACCTTGTCAATATGATTTTGTGCTTATTAATCCCACAACTTCAAAATTATTGTGCCATCATACATCCAATTACATCAAATCATAAATCAACATATACGTTGAAGTCAATGCATCTAATGCAAGAAATCAAATAAGATTAGAAACAATATCTACACTGCATCTAATGCAATATCAACATCTACACTCAAATCAAGGCATCTAGTACAAGTAGGAAAATAAGATTAAAAACGAACATCTACACTGAAATCTATGCATCTAGTTCAAGCAATCATATAGCATTACAAATCAACATTTACACTGAAATCGATGCATTTAGTTCAAGCAATCAAATAGGATTACAAATCATCTACATTGAAATCAATGCATCTAGTGCAAGCAATCAAATATAATTAGAAATCAACATCTGCATTGAAATTAATGCATCTAATACAAGCAATCTAATAGGATTAGAAATCATCATCTACACTGAAATGAATGCATTTAGTGCAATAAAGCAAATAGGATTAGAAATCATTTACATTGAAATCAATGCATCTAGTGCAAGAAATATTCTTCCCTCTCTCCCACCTCCATATATATATCTATATCTCCCTCCATCTCTCCTTCTTCGTCTCTTTATCACATCCCATGAAACACACATGCTCTCTCACTCCATATCTATCGATATCTTTGTCCCTCCCTCCTTTTCTCCATCTATCTCTTTTTTCTCTTCACCTTCCATCTATATCTCTATCCCCCTCTGTCTATCTATATCAACACCAAAACATACACTTTCTTTCTACAATCTATCTATCTATCGGCCCCTCCTTCTCTCCCTCTCCCTCCTTCTATCCTCTCTCCCTCTCTCTCCATCTTCCTTATCACTCCCTCCCTCTCTATCCACCTTTAAATCTATATGTCTTTATTATTACCTCCCTCTCTCTCCCCCTCCATCTGCCTCTCCATCTCTCCCTCCTTCTCTCCATCTCTCCCTCGTCACTCACTCTCTCTCTCCATTACTCACTCTCTATGTATTAATTCTTCCCTCCCTCTCTCCCCATCCAGCTCCATATCTTTATCCCTCCCTCTCTCCGCCTCCAACTCCATCTCTTTATCCCTCTCTCTTTCCTCCTCTCTTTCAAGTCCCCTCTCTTTTCCTTCCTCTCTCTCCCTTTCTATTTTACCTCCCTCTCTCTCTCCCTACAATCCTCTCTCTTACCCCATCACTCTCTTCCACTCTCTCAAGTCCTCGCTCTCCCTTTATCTCCCGCCTCCCTTTATGTGCCCCCCCCCCACACTTGCTCTCTCTCTCTCTCTCTTTCTCTCCACCATCCAATCCTCTCTCTTCCCCCATCCCTCTATCTCTCTCTCCAATTATTTTACTATTCCCTCCCTTTCTCCTTCTATCCCCCCTTGTCTCCATCATTCCTATGTCTCTTTTTCTCACCCCTAAACATACACACGCTCTCTCCATCTCTCCTTTGTCACTCCCTCTCTATCAACTTCTCACACTCGATGACTTTCTTCTTCGCTCCCTCTACCCCCCTCCAAATCCATATCTATATCCCTCCCTCTCTCCTCCTCTCATTCTTCCTCTCTTTCCCTTTCTCCGCCCCCCCCCCCCCCCCCTCCCCCCGCCGCCCTCTATGTATCTCTCTCTACCCTTCAATCCTCTCTCCTTCTCCCTCCCTCTTTTCTTCTCTCTATCCCACCTCCATATTTATGTCTCCCTCCTTTTGTTACCCTTCTTTACATCTCTCACTCCTCTCCATCTCTCTCTATTCATTCCTCCTCTCCCCTCTCCTTCAGTTTATCTCCATCTCTCCTTCATCACTCCCCCTATTTCTCCACCTCTATCATATGTCTTTGTTCTTCCCTTCCATATAGATCTAGAGTTAATATATATATCATGATATATTAATATATATTATAATATAAAAAATTTAATATTGAATTAATCTAAAGTTATTAAATTCAATAATATAAATATTATAATATATTAATATGAATATTAGATTTAACAATAAAAATAAAATTAATAATAATTTAATATTAACTTTTGGGTTAATAATTTTTTTTTTTTTTGCATGGTATTAATAATAATTTGGTCAATAGTATTTGGTTCATAGTCTTCATATATAATTAGATTTTTATTTCTAACCCTATTTGATATATTTTTATTTATTTACCTTACCTCTTTATACCTCTTTTGTATTTATTTGTTTACTATACCTCTTTTATAAATATGGTAATTAGCCCATGGTATTTGTCTCATGGTATAATAATAATTTGTCCCATAGGATTCACTTAAATAAAACCTCTTTTTTGAGTTTTTGTAAATATAAAGGTTTATGGAGTAAATATAAAAAGAGGTTTTATTTATTTACCATACATCTAGTTTATTTATATTTTTATTTATTTACCCTAGCTCAGGAGTAAGTATAAAAAGAGGTTTTATTTATTTACCTTACCTCTAGTTATTTATATTTTTATATATTTTCCATATATTTTAGTGTTAGTAAACCTATTCATATTTTAAATTTATATTTTTTGAATTTATTTTAAATTTTAAATTGTTTATTTATATGGTTATGTACGTTATTGTTTTATTTATATGGTTATGTACGTTATTGTTTAAGCCGACATTATTTAGATTTTATTGTTTAACTTTTTTTTAGTCTTTTTATTTTGACTTCAGACATACTTATAGATCGGGGTCACACTGGGCTGTAGAATGGGCCTCTTGGTGCTGTAGAAAAAAAATTATGTAACAATATTGATAATCATGCTGATCCATTCCAATCTCATTAGAGATTTGTAACCTATAAATAGATTTTGTTACAATATCATGGATCAATATCATAGTTTATCAATACCACATGCCCAAAAATACCATAATCTCTCTCCCGCCCTATATATATATATATATATATATATATAATTTTAATTTAACCTTATATTTTTTTTTCAAAAAGAGCATAACTATCATCAAAATAATTCTCAACCTTCTATCATGACTACTATTAAAAATATTTCATGGATATTTTGTAGAGGCTAAATCCCTATCATCCACTACCCATTCTACAACCAAGAATGAGGAAAATGTGTGATTTCTTCCATACTCAATGTGGAGTTGGCATGTGTCATTTTTAAAATAAAAGTAAAATATTATCTCTAAAACATAAAGTTTGGTGCTTAGGAGATGTAGTAAATATATTTCACTCTCACACATAAATTAAATATTTAGATATATTCATGTGAGGTAATGTAATTTTATATTAACTTGAAAGAAATAAAGTAATGTGTAAAACCAATATATAATTCTTAAACTTTAAAAAAAAAAAAATTATATCAAGTAAAAAAATTCAATTAGTTCTTAGTGATATATATATATATATATATATATATATATATATATATATATATATATATATATACCGAGGGATATAATTGGTATATATATATATATATATATATATATATATATATATATATATATATATATATATATATATATATATATATATATATACACACACACTAAGGGATAGCTCAATTGGTCGAATTCATGTTGATAAGTATCTCTCTCGACACCCTTGAGTTAGGTCATTGCTTCCCATGGATGTAGCCTCCACCCACCATATATATATATATATAACAATTTGGCAATTTTTTTTTCAAAAAATATGCTCATAGGAGTGTTTGAATTGCTATTTTTATCACCATCAAAAAAACCTTTGGGCACTCAAAATCTTGGAGTTTGACAACTATTTTATCACCATCAAAAAACCCCTGGGCACCCAAAATCGTAGAGATTGACAATTATAATCCATATTTCCCAAAACTTATGACAGATTTTAGCAATAATCATGCTAGGAATTTCCACTTAGTTTTTTGGGAGAATTTCTAGCCTCAGTAGACTATATATCTTTTTAACAATTTTGTAAGAAATGAAATAAACATTTGTTGGAATTCGAAGTTTAAGCTATGTGGTCTACAAAATTTAAGTGACCAACTAGATGTTTAAGGCTTTGTATCTATTTATGCATTTAAATAAAAATTAAATAAAAGTTTCATGCAACAAATATACTTTGGTTTACTTATGAATAAATAGAAAATAAAATTTTATTTTATATCAATTAAAATTCTATAATTTGTTTTCTATTTTTATTTTATTTTTAAAAACTTAAAAATAATATAATATATATTTTTTAATTATATAATTATATGTAATTTTAAATACGAAATGAAGTAGTTTTCTATCGTCTTAAAACTAGGATGCATTTTATGGGATGTCTCAAATATAACTGACATCACTAATAATACTTATCTAATTTTAATATTAAGATTATGCTATATATAATAAATTGATGAGTGAAAATTTTCCTAAAATAAAGAATTTTTAGTGAACAATTTGATTATTATATATGAATATAATTCAGTTTATTTCTTTTTATTTAGATTTATAACTTTTTAAAAAGAAATACATATCATTATTTTGTAAATATATTTTTATAACTATTTATATCATAAAATTTTTCATTAAACTTAATTTTAATTATTATTTAAATTTTTTAATAATATCTATTTATAGTTAAAAATTATATAAATATTTTTTTAAATACACTAGAGAAATTGATAATTAAATCACTTTTTAAAACTAAAATTAAAATTAAACTTAATAAAAATTAATTTAAAAAATTAAAAAATGTTAAATTTTAATGACTTTTCTTCCCACTAAATCTCACTTTTCATTTTCAAATACTTTTTAAATGAATAATTTTTTTTCTTTTATTTCACATCATGAAACTTTTCTTAATTTATATTTAATGTTCTCTCAAAGTAAGTCCACAAAAACATAGAAAATAATAATAGAGATAAATTTTCTCTAAACAAACTTTTAAAATTAAAATTAAACTTTAAAAACTTAAAAATTTTAAGTTTTAATGACTTTTCTTCCCACTAAATCTCAAAGACTTTTTAAGTGAATAGTTTTCTTGCCTTTATTTCACATCATGAAACTTTTCTTAATTTATATTTAATATTCTCTCAAAGTACGTCCACAAAAACACAGAAAATAATAATAGAGAGATAAACACCAAATGTTGTGAATGTCTTTAACATGATTGAATTTATTTATAAATTGTATAATTTGTTATGATGTTTTCACTGTTTAGGACACGAAATAAAGTAAACTTTAATGTCATGAGAAAATAGTACATGTTGTTGTCGTTTCCCATTTGCGCTACCGAGGTGTCAATAGTTTTCTTGCCTTTATTTCACATCATGAAACTTTTCTCAATTTATATTTAATATTCTCTCAAAGTACATCCACAAAAAGACAGAAAATAATAATAGAGAGATAAACACCAAATGTTGTGAATGTCTTTAACATGATTGAATTTATTTATAAATTGTATAATTTGTTATGATGTTTTCACTGTTTAGGACACGAAATAAAGTAAACTTTAATGTCATGAGAAAATAGTACATGTTGTTGTCGTTTCCCATTTGCGCTACCTAGGTGTCAATAAAGGTCAGCTGCATGAGGCCCCTTCAGCATCTACTTCTTTAGAGATTTGTGTAACCCTTTGCCCCCCCCACTTATGTTACATAACTGGCAAGAGATTTCCTGTTCTGTTTTCTAGCTGCGCTGCCACCCTCTGTTTATGTATTATAATTGTGAGGCAACTGAGGGGCTAGCGTTTGTCTTACAATATTAGCCTCCTCGTGTATTCTTCATCGTTTCATGTGAGGATGTGGGTGCCTAACTGATATAAATATTTTGGATATAGAAAATGAAAGGTGAATTAACACTGAAATTATATAAGAATAAAAGCATTTAAAATTAGTTTAAAAGTAATTTATAATTTAGTGTATTAATGTTTTGTGAAACATCACATTCTAAGTGTTTTAAAGAATAATCATTGGTAGAGTGTATGGTCATTGTCTTTTCTCAACCAGTTGACAATGTATGGTATTTAATTGTATAAATAGTAAGATTGAATAATGAAGTAATTATTTTAATGGTTTGTATCAGAAGGATGTTTGATTTTATCGAAAAATATTTTCAAAATTTTTAAATATATAAAATTATTTAAATTTAATAATTTTAATGTATAGATAGTTATTATATTGATAAAAAATTTGATGATTTAAAAAAAATAAGTGTTCTCATTAACATAAAATTTATTGTTGATTTTTTTTATTGCTAATTAATAATTATTGTTACATTATAAAGTGTTTATTCACTCAACACTAAATGTAAAAACTGTAAATGAACAAAAAAAAACTATAAATTTAAGATATATATATTTTTAAATGGTTAAAGATATTAACTTAATATAATTATTCAGTAGTTATAGAAAAAACATAATTGAAGCAACATTTATAAATTGCTTGTCAATATACCTATATTAGCCTTGACTCATGTTATTAATTGACCATTGATTTAATTCAGGGTTGACAAGTACTATCTAGAGGTTAATGCATAATCATTGTAACCAACCAAAATGGAATAGCATTATCCTCTCCTCTAGATCTAATTTAAGGGTGCAACATCCAATCCAATACTCTCATATCCAACTCTTAAGGATATTTCCTAGTCATATTAAAATATAAGCTCAATTAAATGCAAGCTCACCCCTCAAAATTCTAGAATATAACCTATATCCACAACTGCTAAAAGAAAACCTATCTACCAAAAAGTAATGCAATCATCAAAATGATCAAAATATTTATATTATCAATTAAATATTTATATTAATACTAATATTATATTTAAATATTATTAATATTAAACAATCATCTATATTAAACATCATCTGCTAGTGCTTTACACAACCTTAGTTGTTGAGCACTTACTTTCATTCCATGTATGGCCATTTCACCAATATCTTGAGAAACATGTCATTCCAGATGAAATTCCGAAACTTATGATAAAATATGCATTCTTGACCCGTAGCCTATATGTTTATCATATGTTTGACGAAATGTCAATTCTTGATTAGGCATGGCTAGGTCCAGTTCTTGTTCAAGTTCTGAATGGTTAGCATTGTTAGTATCTTTTTTTATGTTTCTCGAAACTACAGGCGATTTTTGGTAGTGGTATGAAAGCTAGCCTAGAATAGTGACTAAAATCTAGAAATATAACCACATACTTGAGGTGTTATGGGTGCACTTATGGAGTTAGGTCAGTGTAAATGGGTTTGAGCTCACACATTGACCACCTGTGGGGGTTACCTAGCTAGTGAGTGGTTTGTAGTTCCTAAGGGATGTCATGAAGTTTTCAGTTTGTAGGTCCCACTTCTATCATTGCAACTTGGAGGTCTAGACATGTCTTAGTAACACTCATATCATGTTTATTCTCATGAATTTGTAAAGCGAGTAAATGTAGAATAGCCACTTACATGAAATAAATATCAACTTTCTATATTAACTACTATTAAAAATATTCCATAAATATTCGATGCATATTAAATCTATCCAATCTACTTAATAATTATTGATAATAAATATAAAATTATAAAAATATTATTATAAACTAAATAAATCTATTAATATTATTATTGATATATACAAAACTTAAAATCATAATATTTCTTTATTTTAATTTATATTATTTAAATATCAATTTGATGATGAGAATATTATTAAAAAATCGTCAAATTAATAGATAAGTGCCCCAAAAAATAACCATATCCAATACTCATGGGAAGTCGATTAAAATCATAAAAGTGGATCTTAAAGCCTCATCCTTTTTTTTACTAAGGAAGTTTTTATGTATTTTTTATATTAAGGAAGTCTTTACCTATTACTTATTGACTCATTTTAAAGCATGTTATTCAAGAATATATATATATATATATATATATATATATATATATATATATATATATATATATATATAAAGTGTTTTTTGTTGAGTATGTGGTATTGATAAATTATAGTATTGATATATAGTTGTGTAACAAATTTTATTAATAAATTAAAAATCTCTAAAATAAAATGAAAATGAGTCTTCATGATTATGAATCTTATTATATTTTTTTTAAATGTATATATGTTTAAGTCATATATTTTTTTTAATAATTAAAACAATAATAATGTCACAGCTGGTTTAAATGTTAACTAGTTGATTATGCTATTTAATTTTAAGTGACAAAACATTTATGTTTTTGAGAAAAGGATTATCTGATAACAAAAATAAATTATGTTTTTGGGATGAAATTAAATTTATTAATGGAACAGAGATTTCCATAAAAAGTTAAAATGCTGATGGTAAAAGTATTCCAAGAACTGAGAGTAGTTGAACAGAAACAGCTGAAGACAATTACCTCTCCTCTAGGGATAAAGGGTGCATCCCAGTGAGGAAGAGGGTTTATGTGCTAAGACTAAGGAGGAAGAGAGTGGAGTATTCCCGAGCTGGTGTTGACCAGTGGAACACACTCAACATTCCCTATTCCTGGAAAAGAAGAAGTGTTGGGCCCAAGGGCCTTGATGTCTCTTCTGTAAAATTTTTGTTAACCTATTGGACTCAGTTTGGAGCACAGGGGGGAGTTGAGGACATGATGTCCTCACTCATGGCAGGATGGAAAACCTCAGCAAATTTGGAAAAAAAGGTAAGTATTCATTTACTGGAAAATTTGGTATGGGACATGATGTCTAGTTATTTATTAATTTACTGTCACAGTCTAGATATTTAATGATGAAAAGGAGTATTTTCCCTTCTAGAAGTATAGTCAATATGTTTGTTGGCAATATGATGATGAGTGTTGTCCTTGATGGCAACCCACTTGATGAAGATAATGGCAATCTGCTTAATGAAGTTGTCCTTGATGGAAACCTACTTGATGAGTTGCCTATGATAAGCAACCTATGTGCTAAAGATGTAAGAATGATGTATCTACAGATCAGTTCAGATGTGACAGAGAAAACATTTCCAGTAAGTGCCAAAAAAATGATAAATATAATATGTCACAATGTATACGCTACTTTTGTGAAGGCAACCCGCGTATATACTCTACTTTTGTGAAGGGAACCCGCGTATACATTCAGGGTTAGCATATACACAGTTTTTATGAGGCAAAGTTGTGTATACACGCGAATACGCACGTTCAAAGTCGCGTATGCCTTTTGCGCTCTAAAAACTATGATACCTAGGGGCATTACCATGGTATTGACCCATTGTATTGAGTGTTGGATTATCTATTTGATCCCGTCCAGGAATACCATCGGAAGTTGTGTGGTTTTGGCTCATGGTATTGATAAAGACAAATCTATTTAAAGAGAAGAAAACCATAGTGCAAGGGTGTGCATGAGTAAGGGTTGTGAATGAATAAATCTCTCTAAGGAATATCTGCATGGATGAACTCTGTTCTTGATTGATAGATCTGAATCTATGATGCACCTATGAAGAAAATGATGAAGAGGGATCTCTAGATCTGAAATGTATATGTATTTTCTAGATCTGATTATGGATTGTTTAGATCTGAGATGAGGCGAAATACTCTCTAAAGTAAGGGATGATATCTGAGTTTTTTATCTGATCTGAAGAGCTGCACAGTCCTGAAAAGTTACAGATGTATACGCATGTTCGCTTCAGCAAAAGCGCGTGTATACGCGGGTCTGATTAAGGAAAAGCGCGTATGGGCAGAAAGGATTTTCTGAAGAATGCACTGAAGTATACGCGGGTTGGTCTATATTAAAGCGCGTACATACGCAGGTTCAGTGAAGTAAAAGCGCGTATGGAATCTAGGGTTTTACTGAAGTATGTGGTATGAAATATCTGATCTGTTCTGTTGTTTTACTGCTATCTGTCAATGATGTATTCATACAGAACTGGGTTGTTTGAATGATGAATATGTTGCTGATTATGTTAATTGAAGATCAAGTTGTTGGTTGACTGGTTGATGATTCAATGAATGAATTGATGGGGTTATAAGTTTTAGTTTGATGAATTTTGAGCTTAAATGTGTGGAGTGGGTCCAGTCTGAAAATATGATGAAAAGTGGCCTGCAAGTTGTGCTCTATTGAAGCTGTTGGATCCAGTGTGAAAATTGATGAAACGTGGTCCATGGTGGTGCTGAGGGTTGTAGCCTTCAGTGTGGGGTTGTAGCTCTCTTCCAGGTGAGGTCAGGTAAACAAGATCGTGGGGTCGTAGCCCCTTCCGTAGAGAGGCTGGGCCGGGTAAATGAGAGCAGGGGTCGTAGCTCCCTTCCAGAGAGGGCCGGTGGGTGGGAACGAGCGTTGTGTGGTGCCTGCCGCAGCCGGGTAGGAGGTCGTGCCGGCTGATGATATGTCAGGAAGATGCTTTCTCTATAATAAAATATTGAAGGTCGAGATAACCCGCAAAGGGTAGGTTTTCTCCCGACTTGGGTTTCCACCTAAAATCCTCGGTGTTCATGTGTGATGCTTATGTGTGATGATTTATTTCTTAGTACCGCACATGTCTACTGATATATAAACATCCGATGAATGACCAAGGATCTAAGTAAAGAAATAGATCAGATATTAAGATCTCTCGCACATACGCGAGTTTAGTAAAGGGTATCCGCGTATATACGCGAGTCTGATGAAGTAAAGTAGCGTATGGGTTTTAGAGAGTGGAAAAGTAAAAATATTTGAGTATCCCCTAAATACTGATTCACCCCCCCCCCCCCTCTCAGTATTTTTCCCAACAATTGGTATCGGAGCAGGTCCTTCTGCAAAAGCTTGATCACTTGAAGGAGATCCGTCGCAATGGGAAGTCGTGAAGGAGTATTTTCTATAAGGCCACCTCTATTCAATGGAAGTAATCTGTTATTCTGGAAAATGAGGATGAGATCCTATCTTCAGTCTATGGGAGCAAATGTATGGGCCATTTTTGAACAAGGATATCAATATCCAACTGCTACACCAACAGATCCAATTGAAAGGAAGAATTATGAATCAAATGCAAAAGCGGTCAATGCTATAACAGGTAGCTTAACTGAATCAGAATTTGTCAAAGTCATGCAGCTGAATACAGCAAAGGAAATATGGGACAAAATCATCCTAAGTTATGAAGGTGATACAAAGGTAAAAAGTGCAAAGCTCCAAACCCTCACAATTGAATATGAAAATTTGAAGATGCATAGTGATGAGAGTATTGCCAATTTCTTCTTACGTCTAGATGATATTGTAAATCGAATGAGAAATTTGGGTGAAACCATAACTGATACTACTCTAGTAGAAAAAGTCTTAAGATCTTTGACTTCAAAATTTGAATCTAAAGTGTCTGCTCTTGAAGAAAAGCAAGATCTGCAATCTCTAACTATTGTTCAATTACATGGTATTCTGACTGCTTTTGAAATGAGAAAAGGAGGTCCCTCTCAAATCAAAGAAGCTACTTTTAAAGCGTGTGCAAAAGGAAAAGACAAGGAAGATGTCAAGGAATCAGATTATATATCAGATGAAGAAGAAGTTAATTTTGTGAGAAAACTCCAACTAGGAACTGGAAGATTCAAAGGTAAGCTTCCCTTCAAGTGTTTTACTTGTGGAAAAGTTGGTCATTATGCTGCTAAATGTCCCTATGAAGAAAAAAATGGTAAATGGAAACAATTTGAAAAAGGAAAGAGTTATTATACAAATGAAGATAATGATGAAGTGTCTAGTGAAGATGAAGAAGTTTCTGACCACGGTCTACAAATACTCATGGCATCCACTATGGAAGATGATAACTTCACAAAAGAAAGGGATCTGATTGGTAAGGGTTACTTTCATGGATGTTGCTTCTATTGTAACTCATTTGGTCATAAGGCCACTGATTGCAGGATAAGTATGATGAACAGATCTGATAATTTCCAACACCCTATAAGAAATCACAAGCAAAACTGGAAAAAGAAGAGGCACCGGTCAAAAACGTAGGGAATGATGACCCTACTGCAGTCATCCGATTCTAAAGCTTACTTCTCTGAATGACTGCAGAAGTGATGTGAGATAAATTATAGGGATTAGTAATGTATTGTCACAGGGGGAGCAATGTATGATGATTCTCATGGTTGGTTTGGTTATTCTGGTTATGTTTATTTCTGACAGAACATCTAATGTGAAGAAGACAGGTACAGGTGGTACAAATTCAGGGGGAGATGAAGGAATGTGAAATTTTCAGTGTTTCACTTTCCATACGCGGGTTTGGTGAACTAAAGTCGCGTATACACGCTAGTTTCAGCAGACACAGTCGCGTATGCATTAATGTTAAGAGAATTGGGATGACAGCTGAAGATCAGGAGCAGAGGTTCAGGGGGAGCATCAGTCTAACTGCTAATGATTGTACTGTTAGCATTATTCTGGTTATACTCATGCTAATGAAATGATACATGGTTTCTTATGTTAAAGATTATGGATGAGCCCGGATTGCTTGTTTGATGAAGAATATCTTTTGGATATGATGGAAGTCTTATGATTCAGAGATCTGGACAGATCATGCAGAGATTGTTGCTGATGACTTGCTGTTAAAAGTATTCAGATTGCACAAGCTAAGGAGGAGCCTTGGACATATGGAAAGGATGTTTGGATGCACATTTTCAGGGGGAGCACTAGTCTTGCTGAGTATAATGCATTGTTGGCATTATGATGATTCTAAAATATGATCTCTCTCTTGAGGTCTTTCTGAAAGTATGACTTTCTGGTATTGGTCATAAAAAGTCATACTTGTAATTTGATAAAAAGGTCTTGTTGAGACCCATAATGTAAAATTGTAATATTTAGTCATGTAAGGACTTGTCAAAATTTGTAAACCCACTTGGTTGGGTAGCTGAGTCAAATTTGTAAACCCACTTGGTTGGGTAGTTGAGTTGAGATGTGTAAACCCACTTGGTTGGGTATTTGAGTCTCATATGTAAATCCACTTGGATGGATCTTTGATGTAAGTATGAGGCATTGGTGATAGGAAGGTCATAGAGTCATGTAATTCATTGAAAAATATGTTTGTAGGTTCAGCATGAACTCAGGGGGAGCATGGTCACTTCAGTGTACATCAGATCTGCAGAACGCTTCCTTCTACAAGAGGAGAAAAAACCTTGTGTTGGTTTTGGTCCGCCCTTTTCCCTTGATGTCAAAGGGGGAGAGTGACATGGTGTTTGAATAAAGAGAAAGAATGGTGTCAAGAGTGACATGGTGTTTGAATAAAGAGAAAGAATGGTGTCAAGAGTGACATGGTGTTATTGTATTCTTAATGTATCTATCTGTTGTGGTGATCAAACACCATCGTGGTTGCCATCAAGTCCAAAGGGGGAGATTGTTGGCAATATGATGCCGAGTGTTGTCCTTGATGGCAACCACTTGATGAAGATGATGGAAACCTACTTGATGAGTTGCCTATGATAAGCAACCTATGTGCTAAAGATGTAAGAATGATGTATCTACAGATCAGTTCAGATGTGACAGAGAAAACATTTCCAGTAAGTGCCAGAAAAATGATAAATATAATATGTCACAATGTATACACTACTTTTGTGAAGGCAACCCGTGTATATACTCTAATTTTGTGAAGGGAACCCGCGTATACATTCAGGGTTAGCATATATGCAGTTTTTATGAGGCCAAGTGGCGTATACACGCGAATACGCACGCCCAAAGTTGCGTATGCCTTTTGCACTCTAAAAACTATGATACCTAGGGGCATTACCATGGTATTGACCCATTGTATTAAGTGCTGGATTATCTATTTGATCTTGTCCAGGAATACCATCGGAAGTTGTGTGGTTTTGGCTCATTGTATTGATAAAGGCCAAATCTATTTAAGGAGAAGAAAATCATAGTGCAAGAGCGTGCATGAGTAAGGGTTGTGAATGAATAAATCTCTCGAAGGAATATCTGCATATATGAACTCTGTTCTTGATTGATAGATCTGAATCTATGATGCACCTATGAAGAAAATGATGAAGAGGGATCTCTAGATCTGAAATGTATATGTATTTTCTAGATCTGATTATGGATTGTTTAGATCTGAGATGAGGCGAAATACTCTCTGAAGTAAGGGATGAAATCTGAGTTGTTTATCTGATCTGAAGAGCTGCACAGTCCTGAAAAGTTACAGATGTATACGCATGTTCGCTTCAGCAAAAGCGTGTGTATACGCGGGTCTGATTAAGGAAAAGCGCGTATGGGCAGAAAGGATTTTCTGAAGAATGCATTGAAGTATACGCGGGTTGGTCTATATTAAAGCGCGTACATACATAGGTTCAGTGAAGTAAAAGCGCGTATGGAATCTAGGGTTTTACTGAAGTATGTGGTATGAAATATCTGATCTGTTCTGTTGTTTTACTGCTATCTGTCAATGATGTATTCATACAGAACTGGGTTGTTTGAATGATGAATATGCTGTTGATTATGTTAATTGAAGATCAAGTTGTTGGTTGATTGGTTGATGATTCAATGAATGAATTGATGGGGTTATAAGTTTCAGTTTGATGAATGTTGAGCTTAAATGTATGGAGTGGGTCCAGTCTGAAAATATGATGAAAAGTGGCCTGCAAGTTGTGCTATAAAGGAAGCTTTTGGATCCAGTGTGAAAATTGATGAAACGTGGTCCATGGTGGTGCTGAGGGTTGTAGCCTTCAGTCAGGGGGTTGTAGCTCCCTTCCAGGTGAGGCTGGTAAACGAGATCAGGGGGTCATAGCTCCCTTCCAAGAGAGGCTGGTAAACGAGAGCAGGGGGTCGTAGCTCCCTTCCAGGAGAGGCTGGTAAACGAGCGCAGGTGGGTGCCTGCGTGCTGGTAGGAGGCTGCGCCAACACATATGTTGTAAGATGTTTTCTCTATAATAAAATATTGAAGGCTGAGACAACGGCAGTGGTGGTTTTCTCCCGACTTGGGTTTCCACCTAAAATCCTGGTGTTCATGTGTGATGCTTATGTGTGATGATTTATTTCTGTTAGTACTGCACATGTCTGCTGATATATAAACATCTGATGAATGAATTCAAGGATCTAAGTAAAGAAATAATTGCATATTAAGATCTCTACACATATGCGAGTTTAGTAAAGGGTATCTGCGTATATACGCGAGTCCGATGAAGTAAAGTAGCGTATGGGTTTTAGAGAGTGGAAAAGTAAAAATATTTGAGTATCCCCTAAATACTGATTCACCCCCCCCCTCTCAGTATTTTTTCCAACAATGTTATGTCTGTGTTCTTTTTCTAAAGAACATTGGAACTTAGGAAATACAATAAATATTTGGAATGGTGTGACTTTAACTTATTTTTGTAAATATGAAAAGAACTGGTGTTTACTATAAACTGGTGGGGCTTATAGACAAACTTATTACTACAGGGATACTAACTCAGAAAATCATTAACTCCTAGTTTAGGGCCGAAACTCCAAACTCCGAGTTGGTCGTTAACTGCTTCTATAATAAACACAGACAGAATGGTTCGGACATATATTAAGAAGTCAATAATAAATTCTGTGCCAAATTACTTTAATGGTGTACTGCTACTGTAGAATGTGAAAAGAATAGAAGGAATTAAATAACAGTGAAATCATGTATAGTAAACCCCATAATCAACAACGGTTGTAAAAAAAACCATATTTAAATATAAATCTATAGTAGAACAAAAAAAAGTGTCTGTCGGAGAAAAAATAAAAATAGCAAAGAATTATATTCAACATTCAGAAAAATACATTTTGTATTATGTGAAGAAATTTAGAATATACTGTACAAATTTCCTGATATATCCAACAAAGAGCGAAAACAGTCCATTAAAATAAATATCAATAGTATTTGTAAGAACAGAGAGTCCCGAAATTAGACAATGCATAAGTAAATTACAACTTTTGAAAGAACAGGGGAAAACTATAGAGTCAATGAAATTATGGAGAGCGTTTCACTCATAATTTCGAGCCAGAAGTTACAGTTATCCTCTCAAACAATTAAAGACCAGAATAGAATTATGACATAGTCATAAAATATGATGTTCACGAGTTGGGAAAAAGCCCCTCATTCCGCAGAGAAATTAAAATAAATACTACCAAGGCATGCAAGCCTGAAACTATACTTTAAGAAAAATGCATGAAGCCGGGCAACTCTGAAGTCCAAGTCAAGGGCCTCCGTCATTAACACTTATATAAAACTTGCAACAAGGATTCGGTACTTGAAATGCAACCGAAGGGAATCAGGTTCAACATGTATCAATACAAAAACCCACAAGCTTGACTTCAAGGGACAAGTCGAGCTTCACCTGCACAATAAAAAAGAGACAGGAAGATTTGAGAGAGGAAGCATGCTAGCAAGCTAGAAATGTAAATAAAGAGGGCTCGAATAGGAGGAGCATTAAATTGTTACCTGAGCGCAAGAGCTCTCTTGCAGATTCGTTGGGTGGAACCCTATAAACAAGTCACAAAGCAAAGAATCAAACTTCCTAAGAAGAGATGAATTAACCTACACTTCGTAAACCATGGCTTAATTTAAAACCTACACCTAAAAACTCACCTGTAGCTCAATGGAGGAGCTCGTTGGAGAATCAGACTCTGCGAAAATCTCAGGGTAAGCACCGGCCTGTCGAGACAGCAAGAGCGCCATGGTAGAACCCTGCAGGAAGGAGAATATACCTACGGTGGAATAAGAAACCCGTGAAAAAAACTGGGAAGAAAATGGAAATGGAGCCAATAGAACTGAACAATCTTCCATAACAGTCAAGTATGGTGTTACCTGCGAAGATGTGCCCTGGGCCGGCCAAGCAGAGCCGGCATGGAGTCAAGGGAAACCAGGCGACGGAGTCTGGCCGCAGGGTGTAGAGCAGCGCAACGAATAAGCGGAAGAAAATGACAAATACGGTTAGGGTTTAGGGAGCTCTATACCCTAAACAGGTCCTCCGCCAATCTCCACTGTCGAATCCAAACCCTTCCATCCAACAGTGAAAGCCCATACAACTTTTGATCGGATGGGTAGGTGGTACGGGGTCATTAAGAATCAAATCGATGATATCCAAAATCTCCCAAACGTAACCCATGCACATTAAATCAATCATAATCAAATTTACTAACAGTCTGATCCAATACGATGGAATCATGAGATTTGTGTCCTTCCGTCAATCAATTAAAAACATATTCATTCCAGAATTATGTCGAAAGTTAGAACCGCTGCCAAGTGGATAGCAAGTGGGACAGATGGAACGTTGGAATATGTGATGGAATGAATTCCATTATATAGGTGTTATAATTATAAAAGGTAAGAGTAAGATTGTTTCGTATATGTGTTATGATCATACAATTTAAGGTGTAGTATTGAATTCGAATATGTGAAATATTTAATATATCTAGAGTGTGAAAAATACAAGTGGTTAGGCTTGTTAAAGTGAAAGTAATTTTTTTTTTTGGGTTAATGTTGTGATCCAGATTTATGCAGGAACGCAACAAAATATAGAAATAACCATAAACATAAAGATGCAGTGGAAATAAGGCTTCATTTCATTAATAAAAAAAATATGCTTACAAACATAATGGAAATAAAATAGCTAGGGTGCTGGTAGCGAATCTCTGAGAAGAGATGTGGCGGCTATAGACCTCTGAACTGTGTTACAATGAGGCTCGAGGGCCTATTTATTATGGAGAAATAATGGAGAACTATAAAGGTCCAAAAACCCAACCCTAGGAGATGAAACTCCAAAACTATGGGCCCCGTTTGGGTAAATTGGTGTTTCAACTTCCCAGGGACGTAACTTCGGCATACTATCTTTGTTTGACGCACATGATACATCGTTAGAAAGATCTACTGAGGACTACAACTGTCACCATGAATATCGATTCCGGAACGGAATCATGATTCATATTCGCTGCAAAAACGATGCCCAAAAAACGTCGCTTAAGGCCTCAAAACGGCCCCGGAAGTTCAGGACCCGAAAAAATGCTAAAAATAGTAAGTTGTGAAAAAAAATTGAAAGAGACAATGGTGGGGCCCCAAGTGGAATAGGCGGGTGGCCACCAATATCCACCTATATCATTCCTCCCCCCTTAGGAAGCAATGGTCCCCATTGCGTTGAGTTCCTCCATGAGATGAGGAAACTTCTACTAAACTTGGTCCCTGGTGAACCACTTGCCTTGGTGGAGGATTTGGCCAGCTTTGACAACCCAATAAAGTTGGATCTTCTATTGGCGAGTGTTCTTGATTTGCATGTCCATGATATAGTCTGTGGTGGCTTGTTCCATGCGTCTGGGTTTAACTCTTTTGGTGTGAGTTCTTCTGCAATGTGAGAGGTGTCTAGTAGAGGTGGGAAGTAGGGACGAAGGCGGTCTACATTGAATACTGGGTGCAGACCAAGGAATGGTGGAAGACTGAGCTAGAAGGCATTTTTCCCTACAGCCTTGGTGATGGTGTACGGCCCATATCAGAGCGGGCGAAGCTTGCAGTGGGGTCCAGTGAGGCGCTCCTTCTGCAAATGTAGCCACACTTTTTCGCCCACCTGAAAGTTGTGTGGCACCCAATGTTGATCATGTCGTTGCTTGTACTTAGCATTGGTTTTGTCCAATATGTCATGAACCAGTTGGCGGATGTGCTGAATGCGCTCGATGAAGTTGTTTGCTTTGTCAGCTTTAGACTGGACATGAGCCGAATCGGCCTGAGTAGTCACAAATGGCATGGCTACGTCAATGGGACATAGTGGCTGGAATCCCAAGCCCACCTGAAAGGGGCTGTGGCCGATTGAGCTGTGGAGAGCCTGGTTATAACTGTGTTGTACATAGGGGAGGCTCTCATCCCATGTGCGTGGATGCTGTGAATTGTACATGCGTAGAATGTGTACAATCATCCTGTTGACGACCTCTGTCTCGCCATCAGTTTGGGGATGGAAAGCTGTGGACTTGGTGAGCTTGGTGTTCAACATTGACCAGAGGTTGGACCAAAATGTGCTGAGGAACCTGCTGTCGCGATCTGATATGATAGACTGTGGGATCCCAAAGTGCACCCACACTCGTTCAAAGAAGAGTTTAGCAGTGGCTTCTGCTGTGATATTCTTCTTGTAGGCCGCCCTAATGGCCATCTTAGAGAATCTATCGACGACCACGAAAACACAGTCATTTCTATGCTTAGTAGAAGGAAGGCCTGAAATGTAATCCATCGAGATGGATTCCCAAGGTCGACTAGGGGTAGGTAGCGGAGTATAGACACTAGTAAAAAATGATGAAATTAATGACTAGGTGACTAAAAATGTTAGTCGCCGCAATTATTTCAAGTGAATTACTACTAAAGTTGAGCAATTTTAAGTGATCAAACTAAAAATGACTAATTTGGTCTTGGAATAAAATATATGACTAGATAATCAGTTACTAAACTAAAAGCGACTAACTTAAATGACTAATTTAGTCTAGGGATAAAATGTATGACTAGATAATAAGTGACTAAACTAAACACGACTAACTTAAATGACTAATTTAGTTTAGGATTAAAATATATGACTAGATAATAAGTAAACCTTTGTTTTTTTGTAGGTCATTAATTAATTATTTTTTTAATGATGTATGAACCTTTGTTTTTTTGTAAGTCAATGTTCTATTCATGTAGGAAAAGGGAGTACATATAACCACTTAGAAAATAGGTATTCTCACCCCGTCTAGGTTTGTTGACAAAAAGTTGCATGAGATGCAAAAAAATACAAAAGAGAGACTAGGGACATTGTCCATAAATGGTTGGGCTAGAGGCACCAAAACACATATAAAACATAAAGAACACCAAATAGCATACTAGGTGTCCAACGTGATGGATGCAGGGTTGTCTCGGGTTGTTCCTAGATGTGGTGGAGGATAAAAGTCACACTGACCGTGCCCTTCAAAGTGCGTCAACCAAGTCTTCAGATTTTTTACTTTCTCAGTGCATTTATTTTGGCCTCACTAAACCACTACCAGTCTCTCCCGGACTTGGCATTGTAAATAGTGCATTCGGCCCAATTTTTCCATCTTCTCTGCATGCTCCTCATGACAGACTCTCTCAATTGTGTCCACTCTTTCCATCAGGCCGTTGATAAGTGCATGACAATTCTCTAGGAAACAATGTTGGATAACCTGCCCCTCATTTACCTCGGATCAATCAAACCCACGATTGCCCTTGCCACCACGACCTGCTCTGCCCCGACGACTCTGCTTTTGAACCCTCAAACCCCCAACTCTGTTATCCCCCTGCTTAACTCCTCCACGACCCCCATGCACACCCACACTAGCGAGCCGCGCATGCCTCACAGTCATTCCACCCCGACGTGGAGCCGCCATGATTATTTCTAAGTCTGCCACCCCCACAGGGCCATGGATGACAAGGGAGTGAGAACACCCACACCACACCAGGGGCTTCATAATTCGCCAAGGTCGAGGAACCCTGGTGTGTGTAGAGTCTAGATTCCAAAACCCCCACCATAGAAAACAAACACCGGAGAAAAAGAGCCAAATGTTGTCACCCACCACTGCAGGGAAGCACAAAGAAACCTCCCACTACCAGATAAAGACTGCCACCACCAAGAAAACCAAATACCATCACCCACCAAACCAACACAGGAAATTGAAAAAAAAATGATGACATGGTAGTCGACGCCTGAGCATAACTTACCCCAGGGCAGTGACTAGCGACCACACACCAATCCACCAAACACCGTCGCACCCACATCGAAGGGCATGAAGTTTGGAAAAGAAACTAGTTTTCCGCCACCACCCTTGAGGTTACCCGGACTGCATATTATAGCTTCCTCTCTTAGCATGAAAAAACAGGCTCACCGAAAGCCAAGAAAAATGGAAACGAGCGTGCTCACTTCCCTTCAACTTCCTATCATCAACCCAGATGCAGACAATGGCTAAGAAACTGAGCAACAGGGACCTGTTGAACACATCGCACCAGCAAATTCCCACGACAAGCACATACAAGCCACTCCCTTTGTAAAACTTCATGCGACGTTTACGCTTCCTCTCTGGAGGCAACCATCGGGGCCAACACCAAACCAGTGTGAGGAGTCTAATGTCGGGCTCCCTCATCTTCCGTCGCCTTATCCTTTCACCACCTCCAAACTCCAATGCCCAGTTATTTTTCACATGAACTTCCAATGTGAAGCCAGTAACTCTCCCACTACATGCGTTATGGTGAACGAACCACCATCCCTCACCCTCACTCCACTTATATTTACTCATGTGAGACACCTTCCATGTGTTGCTTAGACCTCACCACATTTGATATCAATTTGGAGAATTTTGACAATGCAATGAATACCGAAACATGTTAGATGATTGGCACTAACTTTGATTATTTTTTAAGATTAAACAGTAGATCCTGGAAATAACAGTAAAATATCCACAATTCTTAGCTAATTTTCTACCGTACGAGAGAGATTTCATAGGGAATAGGCCTAGTGATTTCTGTTTCAATGGAAGGATAACAACCATTTTTTTGGGTAACCATGGAATTTAATTCGATTTCAAATCATAGTGTAAGAGCGGATTTGATGTGAGAGAAATTATTATGGTTGCTACTCTGTAGACTTGTCTGAAGTGTTGGAGGAAGTGGAGGTTGTCATGTTGGGAGGAAAAATGATACCAATGTTTTGCAAGAGACAATGAAGTGTCGTTCTAATGTGACTGGCGTAGGTGTTAGATTCAACCACATGATGTTCAACACGAGTGCGAGCCAACTCTAGGTCCCAAAGATGCATAGCCAGTAAATTTTGTACAACCCAGAGCGTGTCACCAATTCTTCGTCTCTCAACTACTTCTAGGATAACTACATTACGCCTGATATGCTGAAGGATGTCATGGTCAAAGATAATAATGTGGTCATAGCACTATGGAGAGGTGAGAGGGTGACCTCTGCCCTTGCCACCGTGTTGAACATGGCCTTGTTCCCTCACCATGACAGTGTGCTAGAGAACAAAGATGTTAGGGATGTGGCCTTAGATAACAATAGTAATGGAAGCATGGTAAAGCCGACTTCCCTGACTTCAGAGGGCCGCAAGGTGGAATGCAGGATATGTTGGTCGAGCAGAGGAGTTAACATGGTGGCGAGCATTAAGTTATGTGTGAGGCCGGACATGAGAATTAGCACTAAGAGGGTGCAGATGCAGAGGGCTCGATTTCTCTTTTGAACATTTAAGTTATTCACATGTTGATAAGGAGGTGGAGTGATGTTGCATAACTGTCAGTTGTTGATGGTGGTCATGTCAACATTAAATTTCTTATTAAGATGCAGTTGGCAAGTGAGCACCTCAATCTAGGTGGAAATTTCACAATTTAATTGTTGAATTTATTTTTAATACTTATAAATTTATACATACATTCAAAACAAGAAGAGATTCAACAATTTTTAAATATATTTTACTAAATAAAAATCAATAAAATATTATTTAAAAAAGAAATAAATAATATATATACATTAAAAAATGACTCAGTAATTTCTAAATATAATTCACTAAATAAAAATCAATAAAATATTATATATACATTAAAAAATGATTCAACAATTTCTAAATATAATTCACTAAATAAAAATCAATAAAATATTATTTAAAAAATATTATATATATATATATATATATATATTATTCAACAATTCCTAAATATAATTCACTAAATAAAAATCAATAAAATATTATTTAGAAAATAAATAAATCATTTTGTAGTTATTTAAATCATCTTTCCAAATAAAACGCATACAACAATAAATATAATAAAGAATAAAGGCTTTTTCAAATTCCATGTTACGTTGATTGAAATTTTTTTTATGAGTTAATAAAATAAAATTTCATTCCATTAGATCTTGAGGAAATCCAAGGATCTTAAATTACTCCCTGTTCTCCAGGTCCCATACAATTTAAAAAAAAGCATGGTTGGGTTAAATGCCGCGAGGGAGAAAGTCAAGGGTTCTTTGTCCATTTTTTTAATTTCTTCCAATACTCCATCTATTTGTGTGCGATTGGGCGGGAGTCATTTTTAATCATGAAATTTTCAAATAGGTATTAATCTCAAACAAAGGGTTGGGCGAGAGTAATTTTTTATCCTGAAATTTTCAAATAGGTATCAGTGTCAAACAAAGGGTTGGGCGGGAGTCATTTTTCATAGCGAAATTCTCAAATAGGTAAACAAAGGGTTTAGTACTTTACATTGTGTGGTTTGATTTATCCAGCTCGCACTGTGATATCACCTGCGGCCATGAATTCTACATATCAAATGGAGTTTTGGGGGTGTGGAGATAAGACCTGGGGAGGTTCACAGCTGTGATCCTAGAAATGGTAGGATAAATATCTCCACTTATCGCAAGCAGCCTGAGTCAGATTCAAAATCCAAAAGAAAGCGAGAGAGTTCTCCTCAATGTTCCTGATGATAACAAGAAAATTGTGCTTGGTACACTTGCATACGGGAAATGCGACCAGTTTTCGTTGGATATTAGGTTTTTTAAACCGTTCAATCTTTCACACAGTTGCACCACGCGAAGCATCACACAGGTATATTTTGTATCTATTTTTCAAAGCTTTGAAACCTGTTTTTTTGCCATCAGGAATTTAATTTTCCAGAAGGCACCAACATCTTCTGTTTTGCAACTAAATCTAGTTGTATGTCTCTCCTTTAATGCTCAACATCCTTGCAAGGGATTTCTTTTTCTTTCTTTCATGAAGACCTTAGATGATAAAATCATTGGAGGGGACTAGGTCACATGAATCTGAGCTCTAATGGCTTCTAGCTTCTTCTAAGGAGCATCATGCTCCCAAAGAAATACATTAGAAAACAAAAAACACAGATGTCGTTTTCATGATGATGTGAAACCCCTAAATCCCAACTGTCCATCTGATAAATATTTACTGTTAACATTTTTTAACTCCTGTATTTAATCTACAGTTCCGCTAGAAATGCATCGAAGTAGTGGCCTAAAATGTATGATCAATACGGAAATAATACAGTACCGTGTGGTCTATGGACCTTACCCTTACGAATACTGAGCTTACCGAGTCTCTTTTGGCACCATTGCAGATGATCTGTAATGATCTTGGATATCCTCAATGTCCGGGAGACTATTTTGATGTCCAAAAGGGCCATCTGGATCTCTATCCCTTTCCCTCTGGCCACAAGATCAAGCCTCTTTATCAAGCATCTCCCCCTACTTTCAAGCTCTTGCACCTTCACCTCCATACAATGCACGCTTCTCCTCATGAAATGCAGGAGAGTAGAGTCGTTGGAATCCTCTACCTCTTGACTTATGCACACAAATTTCAACATTTGGTGCTGCACCAAACTTTTGTGATGGTCAGACCTAACAAAATCCCAGAATATCATTATGGATTCCTCCATGATACTAACCAGTTGAGCTTCTAGTATTGTATTTACTTCTGTCCCTGCTTCCTTCATGGAACGTTTGACCAAATCCTGGGACCTTCAAATCTGACCATTCTCTAAGAACCTCTGCAACAAAACTTGAAACCGCTGAAACTGATCTGCCACGTGGTCATAAAACAAATCCTTCTCTGATCCATACAATGCCGCCTCCCGAAACTTTCTGTATTGCCAATGCAGGGCTTCTCAAGGTAAACAAATTTGGCTGACATACATAGTCTCCAGGTCCTGTAGCACTCTCTTCAAGGATTCATGGGAAGCATGTGTGAAGTCACCCCTTCAGGCTTTCGAGTTTCATGGTTCTAAAAAACTCCTAATGCTTTTTGGAATGATGATGGAGAATCTGCCATTGAAGCTCCACTCTCGCTCTCCCAAACACTGGACTTGGCTAGATCAGACTCGATTTCTTCAGGTATAATAGACAGATTGCCCACCCTGAGTCTTCTTATTTCTGAACGAAATTTCTCTATAAAAAAAAAATCATAATCCTCATCATCTTCATAATCTTTTAGTGATGGATTACCCATTAGCAGAAGCCTCATGACCTCGGTCCTAAATTCTTACATACTCCTCATTCTTTTCCATAGTCGATGCATATTCATTAGAGAGTTGTCTTTAGTTACATAATATTCACATGATGCATATTCATTAGAGAGTTGTCTTTAGTTGCAGAGGATATTTGGCTCGAAGATGTAATTAAAAAGGGTTATGGAGGGGTGGATTGTGTGGAGGCAGGGGGTCTACTCGCAGGAGCCGAAAAACAAATATCACTGCATTAATGAGCACGCAGTTGGGAAGGGAAATATTACTACATCTATCTCTTTGGAAGATTCTAAACTGAAAACCCCACCACCCTATCAAAATATCTATCAATGAAAATGCGGCATTCCGAGAATTGAACTTGGGACATCTCGCACCCTAAGCGAGAATCGTACCACTAGACGGGCATGACTAGAAATCATGTGGGCTTTGCCCGCGCAGGTTCAAATCCTGCCGTCCACATTTTATCAATTTTATCTTCTTTGGCTAAATTGATTGAATCGTCTCGTTAGATCTTCCCAACATTAAAGTTCGAATCTCACTGAAAAAACCACGCCCTATCTTCCTGGTAGTAGTTACTACTGCTCTTGATGCCGGTTTGGTAGCTACCCATCTACTGGGAAAGAAGCTAAACTTGTGTAAAATGACGATTTTTATTTTGTTTTACAGATATAGAAAATTAAAGAGTCCTCAAATCATACCACTAGACGGGCATGACTAGAAATCCCGTGGGCTTTTCCCGCGTAGGTTTGAATCCTGCCGTCGACGTTTTATCAATTTTATATTCTTTGGCTAAATTGATTGAATCGTAGCGTTAGATCTTCCCAACATTAAAGTTTGAATCTTACTGAATAAACCATGCCCTATCTTCCCGGTAGTAGTTACTGCTGCTCTCGATGCCGATTCTGTAGCTACCCATCTACTGGGAAAGAAGCTAAACTTGTGTAAAATGCCGATTCTTTTTTGTTTTACAGATATAGAAAATTAAAGAGTCATCAAATCATACCACTAGACGGGCATGACTAGAAATGATGTGGGCTCTGCCTGGGCAGGTTCAAATCCTGTCGTCGACGTTTTATCAATTTTATCTTCTTTGGCTAAATTGATTGAATCGTCTCGTTAGATCTTCCCAACATTAAAATTCAAATCTCACTGAAAAAACCACGCCCTATCTCCCCGATAGTAGTTACTGCTGCTCTCGATGTCGATTCTGTAGCTACCCATCTCCTGGGAAAGAAGCTATACTTGTGTAAAATGCATATTTTTTTGTTGTTTTACAGATATAGAAAATTAAAGAGTCCTCAAGTACCTGTGGGTACATATAATTGTGTATAGGTTCAGGAAGACTTATGTAAAATGTCGATTTTTTTTTACAGATATAGAAATTTAAAGAGTCTTCAAGTACCTGTGGGTACATATAATTATGTATAGGTTCAGGAGACTTATGTAAAATGCCAATTTTTGTTTTACATATATAGAAATTTAAAGAGTCCTCAAGTACCTGTGGGTACATATAATTGTGTATAGGTTCAGGAAGACACATGCAAAATGCTGATTTTTGTTTTACAGATATAGAAATTTAAAGAGTCCTCAAGTACTTGTGGGTACATATAATTGTGTATAGGTTCAGGAAGACTTATGTAAAATGCCGATTTTTGTTTTACAGATATAGAAATCTAAAGAGTCCTCAAGTACAAGTGGGTACATAGGATATTCACATATTTCAAGGTAATTATAAATATTTTTCAAATTAACAACTTTATCTCACCCTCCTGCACATAAAAGATAATTGTGGAACCAATTAAATGACCAATAACTCAATAATAAATTAATTTGATGCTTGCAAGCCATAGTGATGGGAGGATGATATTGTGATTGCCTGTATCATTATGCACTCGATGCCTTTGAGTTTCTAAAATTGGATCTTCCTTTTTGTATCCAATGCAATGTCGTGGATGCTGTCAATTTATAGGGAGAAGAAGAACTATGAATACTAACATCATGCCCCTTCATTAATACCGTGGGTGAATATGATGAAATCATAGGTCCATCTTCGTGAATACTGCAGTTGAATGAATAAATGACAAATCTATCTCTTTGATGATGTGGGCAAGGTGGTAAATGACACTGTTGATTTTAGAATTGAAGTCATACAGGTCTGTAGGAGTTGAAGTCACTGACGATGTCATTGGAGTTTGTGGTATAGAAGTGACAAAAAATTGAGTTGAGTTGGGATGTTTGCAAAAAATTTGGTGCTGCTGTTATGTGTTTGAGACAAGATTGGGCATGAGTATCGGCGACAGAGGGGGTGGGATTTCAGATTTTTCAAGAATTGATGAATGGGTACCCAATTCTGTCTTTGGATTCTAAATTGCTGGGGTTTGGGATTTCTCATTATTTGATGAATGGGTACTCGAATGAGAGGCTTAGATGCTCAAAAGGACAACATTGTGATAGCAAGGGCTGTTGCGAGAATATGTGTATGATTTGAAGCTGATACAATCTACTATCAGGCTCTGGGGATTTAAAGTGTCTGTTTTTGCGAATATGTCAGGTGTTGCTTGTATAGTATAGTTAGAAGTTTCTTTTTTTTATGAGCCTTTCAGTATGTATGTGATTGAAATGCCATGGATGGATAAATTATTATGGTCTTCAATCATGAGATGGGGAATAGGATTGGATATATGATGGTTTTTACGTATTTGAATGGGTGGTTTATTAGAATGAGTGGTTTATGAGAATTGGTAGTCTGAATCATGTTATTTGATCTATATGTGGTAGTTTAGTTTATAACTGAAGTGGTTGGTTAAATTTGAAGGTTGTTGCTACCTTCTATTGTTGGTCACAAAGTTTTTTTGATTTTCTGTTTTCAATTTGTTGTGCAAAATTTCAATTTATTTGCATGCAATTGTTAGGTTCAAAAGTCATTTTTTTATTAAACTTGTTAGTGCCCAAATCATGTTACCATAAATGGAATGGCAAGATATTTTTCTAAAATATGGTCAAGACAGAAGAGTATTTAAAAACATCTATAATAATATTTTTAGAAGTACCATAGTACACAATAACATTGAGTACTATCATGGGAAAGGAATGTTTGGATGTAAGTTTGGTTGCATTGTAGGAGGAAGGCTTTACTTTAGAGTAGCCTTGAGCCGAGTTGTTGATTGGATTGTTTGGACTATATAGAAAAAAAATTATCTTACTTTTTGCTTAGATTATACATGAAAATTAAAAATTCTAACATTTAATAAAATCACAAATCTCACATTCTTTTATACCATCTTTTGTTCTTTCAAGATTCTTTTCTTAGTAGTGACTATTGAGTAGTCTATGGATGGAGGAGAATCGAGATTAGAACTTGAAGGTTTGAGTGCTAGGTGGGGAAGTTGTTGCTGTAGATTGTGAAGACTTAAAGAGTTTTCATTGTATAATGCAAAGTTGTCATGACTTGCTTGTAAATTGAAATCATGAAGACTCAACATATTGTTAGGATTGTTACCATGTCTTTTGAGAGGATGGATTAGAGCATTGACCATTAAGTGGATTTAAGATTGCAAATGGGAGGTTGGATGATCAAAATGGTAGTTAGAGACACCATTGCCTTTCAAAGTTAAAATCCCCAAATATTTGTACTATGTAGAGTAAGGACAGAGCTAATAACTATAGGTAGAACCAATTCTCACTCGATTGGAAACTATGCTTGATCAAATTTTCCAGACTTGAAAATAACATATTCAACAATATCATAGGATCATATCAACATACATCAAAATTTCCAAGGAGCATGGCATGAAGCTGTGAACTAAGATGGACAAATTTCAATTTGTCCATTATTAAGAGTCAAATCCAAAATCATGTTTCAAAATATGATAATACACAACAAATATAATAGCTTAGGAATAAGTGGCAAACAAGGCCCTCATGCTTTTGTGCAGTGTTACTCCAATTTCATTAACTTATTTTTTTGGATATACTGGATATTGGGCCTCTTAAAATTGCTAAGCAGTCCTTTTGAGGTTGCATCTAGGTTGCCCATGTTAATGATAATAAGGTAGATGTCTAGTATGTGAAATAGTCATGATTTTAGTTTGTCTCGTCAATCATAGTTGGTTTTTTCTAGAAGTGATTGGGTCAAGCATATGTGAAAAACCAAACTCAATATTTTCAAGATTTGTTTTTAATTTGTTCCCTAGGTATTGACAATATATACAAACACTGATAAATTCCAAACTAGTATTGGAAAATGACGACATGAAACCAAACTACCATTTTGGTGACATACATAGTGGTTGGGTTGAAGTGTGGGAACTGTGGGATAACAAAAGGATCTGATCTTCCCTAGAGGACCCTCTTTAAAATATTTGGGACAGTAATCCATATAAGAAAATTGAATAATAAAGAAACCTTCGGAGTATAGATACACTTCATAGTAATTTTTTTTTTTTTTTTATCAGTTTGAATAGATCCACTTGTACAGTTCTAATATAGGTGTTGTGAATCAGACTTCAGTGCATGTGATTCATAGAAAGAGAGAAGGTTTGCGACCTCTTGCTTTGAGAAATCTACCATTGTGACCTTTATAGCTTGGGCTCATAAGGAAACATGCACATTTAAAGTGCATGTTAATAAAGGGCATTTATTTGCAACATGTTTTGTGGTTTTTTCTTGACCCATTAATTAATGACACCTATGATTAATAACTCTTTGGTAATTTTAAATATTGTAAACTTGATTACAAATTATATTCGTTGAAGTGGAGGGGTTTATTTGAGACCTTATCCTTGAAATAAATAGTCTCTGAGGATGAAAACACATGCTTTCCCATCACTCCTTTTTCTAGGCACAACACCAAAATTAGAATAGTGCCTTTGCATATGTAGACAATAGATGATGGTCATAAAGTTGGTTTCCTTCAAACAAAGTTATTTTTGGTCCACAAGGATCATATGCATGAGCTCTAATTTTTGCTTTTTATTTACTATAAAATCAAGAAAGTTCACCCAAAATATTAAGGTTTTCCCTATGATGGACTTAACAATAATTTGAAAGCTTGCTTTGATTTCAAAGCCCTCCCAAATTAAGGTCCCCTAACATTTCCATTGTTACCAATTTTTTTTTCAAATACTTTTTGTTCAAATATTTTGTTGAACACTTGCCATGAAACCTCAGGTCCAAAGGAAAGATTTTGTTTTTGGCCTAAGTGATCTTAATTGAAAAGTGTTAACTACCGATCTATTTATGAGTACATCCTAGAATATTACTTTACCATACCCCTAATAACACATCTAAGACATTATTTTTTGTGCTTGGACCATCATGTTAGTCCCTAAAGAACAGTTTGGGTTCTTCCATTGCTAATAGAAATAGTCATAGAGCTCTTTCCATATGAGCGATGTTGACATATTTTCAAGTTTCTATGTATGTCAGTTCCTTTGAGCAAACTCAAACCAAAAATAACCTACTTGCCTCTGTTTGCACTACCTTTAATCTCTGACACTTTGTGATTGCCACTTCAAGGCATTCCTTCATTTTGCGAGGCGAGGGATGTGTTAACTAGTTAGTGAATAGTAAACACCCCAATATTTGTGGTGTTCTTGGCCTTAATAGCTTTAGTAGAAGGCTTAAAAATTGACCTTTGCCTAGAGGAATAACCATAAAGCTCTAGGAAAGTTTTGCAGTCACTTCCAAAGTTCCCTCTATGGCTCAGGCTCATAAGGAAACATGTTCATTTAAAGTCCACGATAATAGAGTTCATTTCTTTGCAATAAGTTCTATGGTTTTATCTTGACCTCTTAATTAATGATATTTATGATTAATAACTCTTTAGTAAAGTTTAATATATTTTAAACTTGATTACATTAAATTTTAGAATTGGAGTGTTAATACTCTAATATTATGCACTTGGATAATTCATTATATTAAAAGGCACCCCTTCAATGCTATTTTAGGGATGTCTTTGAGAAAGTGGCATTCATGGGACACCTACCTACTGGTAAAGATGTGTCCTTGACCCACATGTGTTTGTATGTGTATGTATGCGTTAAAGGGGCCCAATATGAGGATGAGTTGCATTACCCTTGAGATGCATTATCCAGTCACTTATAAATATGCACATTTAGATTGGGTTACTTGTTACATGGATGCATTTAGTTTGATTTGTAAATATTTTTATTTTCCCCAATATTTCACAACTTCATTGTGTTTTTAACAATTTTCATTATAGAATAAGACAAATTTGTATGGTTAAACTGTATTTTTTCCAAGGAAAAAATTGAACTCTTTATATTCATAAAAATTTAACGCTGTACATACATTTAAGCATTTCTTGGGAGAGATTCGAGCTCTTCCCAATTTGTGGCCAAAAAAGTTTAGCCCATTCTCATAGCCCCATCCCAAAAAAGGATGTGAATGTTCGGAATCTTCCCTTGTTCAAGGGAAAAACAACCAATTGTTCATCGACCTAGTGTAAAAACCACAAAAGAAAATCAAAAGCGTTTAACGACCCAAAATAGAAATATAGATCCTGATACAAGTAGCATAGTAACCTGGGTTCCCGGGCCTCCTCTTAAGAGGAAAAACAACCCAAACAAGAACATATAACTAGTTTAAAAAGTTATAAAGAGGAGTAACAGAGGATCTAATCCTCAACCAATTTTTGTGGTACATACATATTATAATTTTCAGCAATAGAAAGTGAGAAGTTCCGAAAGCACATTAACATATATAGAGAAAAAACAACTGAAGACCACTCAAGCAAATGGAGGATGGTTCGAATCCACAGAGCCTTCCGGCCCTATTTCTCATGTCCTCCAACTGCTCAAATCTTGCTGTAAACCCTCCTTAGAAAAGAGGTTTGTAGCGGAATTCCTTTCCCTGAAAATATGACATAAATCAATGTGAGTAAAGTAGTCCTTCAATAACCAGCATTCTTCAAGGATAGGTCGTAAAACATAATTTGAACAAACAAATTCCTTGTTAAACCATTTGATGATGTTGAGCGAGTCCCCAAATAACTGAACAAAAGTAATATGCTGGTGTGAAAGCCATCATAGGAGGAGGTGTAACGCTTTGATCTCAGCATAGTTGTTTGTGCCCTGACCAAGTCTGATAGAGGCTTCCAGTCTTCGAGAGTGGCTTAGGTGAATAACAATTCTAGCACCACACATGTTCATTGGATCTGATGCTCCGTCAAAGTAAGCCCAAGGGATATCACCCCTGATTTTCTCAGGGGTATTGACCCTTTTCTTTGTTGGATTTTCTTGTTCAGGGAGAAGGGCATAGATGGCTGCTCCGCCCTGAGCGATGATGTGGAAAGGGGTATCTTCATTCCTAAAGATAGCGTGGTTCCTGGCAAGCCAAATTCCCTAGGCCATAATCAGGGGTATCGATTTTTGTTTTTTAGTTGGGCAACTGTTCCACCAAGACTACCAGGCCTCCTTAATCGAAGGACCAACCCATTGATGTGTGCAACCAACTAGAATTTAGATCCCTTCCCATGCCTTTTGACTGTAGGAATAGAAAATAAATAGATAGGCCACCGATTCAGAGTCTTGTTTGCATAAGAGGCATCTCCCTTTCCCCTCCTTCCTTTTTCGAAGATTTTCCCACGTGGGGATCTTTTTTTCCATCAGGCACCAAAAAAGAGGTGACCTTTAGCAGGGCTATTCAGTTTCCAGAGGGGTTTATTCCACCATTCAGCCTCTGCCCAGCCTTTCTTCCCCATAAGATGAGAATACCCAGTCTTTGGTGAGTATAAGCCTGAAGGTACAAATCCCCATCTAAGTGTGTCAGGGTCATCTCGAATGCATACATTTTTTCTAGGTAGTTCATTAGTGTATAGCTTCCAAGTTTTTTCCCATATTGGGTCAAGCTGGAGATCGTACCCATTTTTCCAGCGTTGCGCCTAGATGGACATGGCTTCGGATTTTTCGACTTGACTAAGGAACAAGAGACCTTTGTCTGTGAGGTGAGCTCTGCAAGCCTCTGGAAGGAAAAAAGCTCCATTACAACCGACCCAAGGGTCCAACCCTAGTCTAATCTGCTTCTTGTTCCCAACCTTCCAGACCAGACCTTCCTCAATCAGGTCCATGGCTCCAAGGGTGGCTCGCCAAACCACCGACCCACCCTTGGTGGACTTGATAGGGTTCCGAACCCAATCAACAATGTCTCCAGGGTCATTGTACTTCCTTCTCATTACCGTGGACCAAATGGAGTCCTTGGTTAGCAATTACCATCCCATTTTATCTGCAAGGGACTTGATGAAGGAGGGTAGCTCCTTTTTACCCCATCCTCCCCATTCTTTTGGCCGAGCTATTTTCTCCCAAGCCACCCAAGACAGGGAGTGGTCCTCTTTGGATCCTGCCCACAAAAATTTATGACAGATTTTCCAAATGCGCTCCAAGATCCCCCTTGACATCCATGAGAGGAGTGACCAAAAGACTGGAATGGTCATTAGAACATATTTGATGAGTGTGAATCTCCTTTCTCTGGACAACCATTTGTAACACCAACACTTAACTTTTTTTTTCAATTTTGGCCACCATCCACATCCAATTAGCTATACGGTAAGAACCCAGCTTAAGATGGAACCCAAGGTATCAGAGACTATCAGAAAACTGTTTGACCACAAAAGGGAGGGAGTCAATGGCATTTTTGGATTCCTCCTCCATAAGTCTTGTAACCATGATTGAAGATTTGTGATGATTGATGCTCATATCGGTGGATTTTAGAAATAGATCCAAGGAGGCTTTGAGATGGACAGAGTCCCTGCAACTGCCATTGCTAAAGAGAAGGATATCATATACAAAAAGTAGGTGTGTGATACTGAGATTTGTAGCTACCTCCACCCCTTATGTCCCCTTTCCTTTTTGCCTCTAAAATCAGTTGGTTTAAGCCTCTAGCTACCAGCAAAAGGAGAAGGGGGGAGAGGGGACATCCTTGGCGTAGGCCTCTTTTGTTTTTAAAAAAGGGGGAAGCAGCCCCATTTATCAGAGCAACAAAACTAATGTCAGTGCTACATCCCATCACCCATCTGATGAAGTCATAATGAAAGCCTAGATGGGTGAGCAAGAGTCTAATATACATCCAACTGATCTTTTCATAAGCCTTTGAAAGGTCAATTTTGATGATCAACCCTTTCCGTCTGTGTCTCTTCATACTGTGGAGGACTTTTTGTGCCACCCCTATGGCTTCATGAATTTGTCTTCCTTCTAGAAATCCATATTTTTCCTTAGAGAATTTGAGAGGATAGGCTTGAGTATTTCGGAAATGAATTTTGTAATGATTTTATAAAGGTAGTTACAGAGGGAAATAGGCTGAAAATTGTCAAAAGAAGTCGGAGAGTCCAACTTGGGAATGAGGGAGATGAAAGTGGAGTTCAAATATCCCTGGATAACACCATTTTATGGTTAAACTTTATTGCACACACACATTTTTCATTTCCTCTAAAGGGGCCAAATTTCTTGGATAATGATACATAGGATTGAATTGTAAATTTAAATGGAAAATAAAAACTGGCATCATTTTGACATAGATAACATAAGTTGCTCCGAGACATGTTCGTATTTGCAAAGAAAAAAAAGCAAGGTGCTAAAAATGTTATGTGTTATGTTATTTGTTATAACTTATTTTCATTTCCAACATTTGTACAAACTTTGTCAGCTGATAGGTACCCCAATAAGAAATTGAGCACAACAACATTAACACTTGTAGATTCAACATGTACGATTAAATTTTTTTGCATGAGTCCTTTGTATTATCACTTTGTACTTCTTTTGATGCATGCGAAATAATCGTTTAGGTTGACCCTAAGTACCACCAATAGAACTACTGAATTTACACCATATGAAAATACTTGAATTCTATTTATGGAAAAATAATTGCCTCTTTTATTATTCGAAGCATCCACTGTATCTATATACTATTCATAAACATAGTTTTTTTATAAATAGGAGTGAAAAAACATCTTGCACAAAGCAATAATTAGATCATACTAGCAAGCCAAGAACCTTCAAATTATTAATGACACCATTGCGCAAAGATGCAGATAATGGGAATTTAACACATATCTTGATAGAACATAAAATTTTAAATGATTGGTTTCATGTAAATGTACTCCACAATAAGCTATATTGTGATATGTGCATGCACATATTTTCTCAAGGTCCACATAGAAGAAGGTTTGAGAACTAAGGAAAAATATTTATGACGTTACTTGTTTACAAATTTGAGAAAACCTCAAGGGTTACAATCAAAATCTAGAAATTTTGTTTCCTGGTGGAATGTGAGACATTCTTGGATTTGTATAACACTTCAATGCTTGTTTAGGATCTAGGTAAGTGTGGATGAATAGAAGCTTTCTTTCATTGTTCTATATTGGATTCCCATTCTCTCTAGGTTATCAAAGGCAAGTTAAAACTTGATTAGACTAAGGGACAACATATTCCATTGCCAAACTTTAACCTTACAGGGAAGTGCACTACACTTGTCTGATACTTCCACACATTTTGAGGGCACGCCAATAGAAATGTCATTGTTGTTGGATACACTCACGTTGGTTAGTTTTAGAAAAGTTCTCTTTGTCAAATATGTTTTTTTCATGAAGTAATATTTCCAACCAAGAGGATAAAGACTTAGCATGTCTAGGACATAATGGTGTTATTTCTTGCATGTATTTGTGATTTACTAGTATTCCACCACTAATAACTTCATTACGTAGTTTTTTGTTTAGTAGTATATTACAACAGTGACTTGTTAAAGGAAAATGATTGTAGTTTGTTTCAATGCTATAAACTGGAAGGAAACCTAGCTTTGAATTAGAAAAATGGAATATATTCTGAAATATATGTTTTTTGATCAAATAAAGGCCCATTGCCTGATCATTAAAAAAACCAGTCATGATAATAAACAATGATTTTGGACACGATGAATTACACAAATCTCCACTCAAAAACAAGTTAGCATATTCAGTTTTGTATGCATAAGAGAAAAATGAATGAGTAACCTTAAGTTTGCTTCGAATATTTATAGAATCATTTTAGAGATTATAAATGGAAATTGCGTGTGCTAATCTTGCTCAATTAATTACAGGGAAAACAAGGGCTACATAATTTGTTGGCTTATGGGAATTGGATTCCTTTTCCCTTGGAATAATACATTGATAATTGAAGATTACTATATTGAAGCTATATTCCTGGTTAGTATCACAATTTACAAAGTCTTGTCTTATTCTTTTTTAGTTTCTTGTTGCAATCTTGTGTCAGCAATACTTTGCTCCACTCATTAGATTTCGAATAACCAGTTTTATTGTTGAAGTGTCACTACTCCTTAGAGATAACTAGAGGAAACGATACAACTACAAAAGTGGAGTATGAGACATTCTTAGTAGAAATTGCTAGCTCTATTGTGTTTATTTGTGACATTTTATTTGCTTTGTTTATACAGGTTATTTGGTCACATAGTGGCCACTATTTCCCAACTAAAGAAAACTTGTTTGAGTTTCTTGATTTTATGGGAAAAATGACATTAACAATATTGCTCATGTTGAGGTATATATCGTATAAATCCTTTATAGTCTACTTTAGTTTATATTTCAGTGTTCATTGACTTTCATGTCTTATACTCTTCATTGTAACTTTTTTTGTTTTATTTTTGCAGAAAATGGACTCAATATTGATGGTAAGAAGCAAGGATTGAAGAAAGAGGGGAACAATAACACTAGAGTGACAAAGAGAGAGAAGTGTACTAGTCTAGTGGTACCTGTAGAGCCAATATCTCGCATAAGACACACATAAATATTGATGGTCAAGTTTTCAGAGTTGGTGAATTCACTTGCAATTCCTTGGCAAGATAATGATAGTGTTTTGAAGTGATGAACAATATTTTATCTGTAAATTGTGACTCCAACTGATATTAAGTTGGAAACTCATATTGTAATACTTTGCATTTTATATAATATAATTTATGTGGTTGGAATTATTTATAATTGCACTTGATATTACTTGGTATTGTAATTAATATATGTAAATTTGCATTTTCCTATTAGATGAACATGTAAATTGTATAACATTTTATTTTTTAAATTTAGTTGCAAAATCATACTAATTAATTTATGTTGATTAATAATGAACACATACAATCAATCTAAAACTATTAAAATAGTAGTTTATATTGATTAATGATGAACACAAATAAAATGAATATACGATTAAATTAGTCATTTATAATGATTATTAATGAAATTCAGTGAGATGAATATAAACTACTAAATTAGTTATTTATATAATGAATAAATGACTACTGCAAATGATAAATTTGTGACTAAAAATGATGATTAAATTTTTCATATATACGACTATTAGTAGCTAATTTACAGTATTTTATAACACGACTAAAATTTAGTCATATTTCTTTGGTCATTAATTGGTTTTCTCGGGTGATCATACGGTAATATATTTTGTTATATATTTGGTCATTAATTGTGACAAGTAATGACCAAATCAAAGATTAAATCAATGACCAAATCAATGACAAAATTAAGGACCAAATCAATGACTAAATTAATGATCAATCCAATGACTAAATTAATGATTAAATTAGTAACTAAATTAATGACCAAATATACAACTAGAAAACAAAATTGAGATAACCAATTAATGACTAAGCTAAATATGACCAAAAGTTGGTCGCGTTATAAGATACTGTAAATTAGCTACTATTGGTCACCGACCAAAAAATAGTCGTTTATATGCAAATTTTAGTCCTTTTTTTAGTAACTAATTAGCCATTTTGTACTAGTGAGAGCCCTTGCTTCTTGATGGTCAATTTGGCAATGGCGCAAGCAGTGCAGGATCTGATGTACTTCCTGACATCTTGTCGAAGGTTCGGCCAATAGAAATACTTCTGCAGTACTGCCACTGTTTTCTCGATCCTAAAATGCCCAGCGACTCGACTGTAGTGTGCTTCCCATATCATCTTGGCATGCTCGCTTGAAGGAACACAAAGGTGTTCCAGGTGACATAACAGTGCATCTTGGAGGTGAAAATTTGGAACTTGCATACCCCCCAAGAGTGCCATGTATGTGTGGCTAAATTCTGGATCGCTCTTGTAGAGAAGCGGCCAATCAGAAGTCTCATGCCCACAAGAGTTGAGAACGGTGGTTATGGCCACAATCGATGGTCGGTTGAGGCAGTTTGCAACATTATTGGTGCTACCCTTCTTGTACTTGATGTTCAAATGAAATTGTTGCAGATATGTGGACCACTTCTGATGGCGATCGTTCTGAAATTTCCCTTGTGTCTGTATGAACTGCAGGGGTCGGTGGTCTGTGTGGATGATTGTCTCCTTCCCCAAAATGTAATGCTTCCATTTTAGACAATCCTGCACAATGGAATACATTTCTTTGTCATAAGTGGGATACTTTCGAATTGTGTCGAACAATGTCTCACTGTGATATGCCACTGGATGCCCCTGTTGAGTAAGAATTGCCCCAATAGCATAGTCAGAGGCATCTGTCTCGATCTCAAATGGTTGTTGCAAGTCTGGTAATGTGAGCACTGGGGCAGAACAGAGGCAATGTTTCAATTCTACGAATGCCTTCTGTTGAGATTCCAACCAAAATAATTTTGCTTTCGCTCCTCCCTTGGTGACTTGACTCAAGGGCCAAGTGATATGAGAGAATCCTAAGAAGAACCTGCGGTAGAAATTAGCAAGACCCAGAAAGTTGCGAAGCTCTGTTAGGGTGGTTGGGGCTGGCCAATCTCGAATGACTTGGATCTTGGTTGGATCCACATGCACCCCCCTTTCATCAATAATGTATCCCAAATATTGAACCTGGGTCATGCCAAAAGTGCACTTCTCCAAATTGGCACACAACTTATGTTGTCGTAGTGTTTGGAGGACTTCTCGTATGTGGTGGAGGTGCTCTTCCCAGGTCTGGCTGAAGATCAGAATGTCATCCAAGTATACCACTACAAATGAGTTGGTGAATGGACGCAATATGTCATCCATCAACCTCATGAAGGTTGCGGGAGAATTTTTCAACCTAAAAGGCATGACAAGCCATTCGAAAAGGCCCTCCTTGGCTTTGAAGGTAGTCTTCCACACATCAGAGGGTTCGATTGGTACTTGGTGATACCCAGACTTTAAGTTGATCTTGCTGAAAAATTTTTCCCCTTTGAGTTGGTCCAGAAGGTCATCAATCCGTGGGATTGGGTACCTATTCCGGACAGTGATCTTGTTCAGCGCCTGATAGTCAATACAGAGTCTCCAAGTCCCGTCCTTCTTCTGTACCAACACGATCGGGCTCCCACAGGGCGATGAACTTGGCCGGATGTGACCTTTCTGCAGCAGCTCCTGAATCTGCCTCTTGATTTCATCATTCTCCAGAAAAGAGCACCTATAGATCGGTCCATTGGGTAGCGGCACACATGGGGTCAGGTCAATGGGGTGCTTGACCTGACAGTGTAGAGGCACCCCTGTGGGTGAGGTGAAGATGTCCCCGTACTCCTCCAAAACCTTGTCCATTTTTTGTTGTCGTGCAGAGGAGCCATGTCTGGAGGTCGTGGCCACAGTCTTCTTCTTGCCTTGGGGGCGGCTCATCAGGAAAACAAATTTATTGGTTTGGGAAATGAGCTTACTGCATTGTTTTGTAGTAACCAAAGAGATAGTGGGAGGCGGTGGTACCTCTGGCATCCTGTACAACTTATTTCCCAAAGTAACAATAACAACGTGAGGCCGGGACTCACACACAACATGTCACTTCCACAAGTATGGTTTGCCTAATAATACATCAGAAACATCAATAGGAGCAATGTCACACAATACCTCATCCGTGAAGGGCTTGATGCTATAGGGAAGGCGGAACTGCTGGCTGACTCAGAGATCCCATCCTTGGTGAAGCCACCCGATGGTGTATGGTTGTGGGTGGGTTGTGGTTGGAAAGCCCAACCGCTTCACGACATCTACTGAAATAAGGTTCTTTTGGCTCCCATTGTCGACAATGAACCATAGCGGGGAACCCTTTACCCACATCTGGGAGTGGAAGAGACGCTCTGCCTCCTCTGGATCTTCTGGTTCCTCCTTCTAGATCTTCGTAGTGGCAACAGTGGCATTGGATCCGCATCAATAATATGCTTCCCTTTTTCATTCCCCTTGTTAGGTTCCGATTCAGAGTCGGAGCATGCATTTGATTCAAAAGCCCTCATCTCGACCACCAGTGACTACTTGGCCCGACACTCACTTGTGTTGTGAGTGGATCTCTTATGGAACTCACACCACTTTCCCATGTCCTTCTTTGGCTTCACGGTGTTGTTCTTTGCTTGTGGATTTTGCAGGTTGTCTTGGGCCGCCATGCCTTGGCTTTGTCCTTTGTTCTGCGGTTTGGGGGCACCTTTCCCTTGCTTTTGATTCATAGATCCAAAGTCTCGTTTCTTTTGTTTGAATTTTTGCTCATTCTTAGCAGCATAACGGTATGCCATACCAAGCGAGGAGATGTCGAGGAACTCCATTTCCTCTTGAATGTATCTGTGTAGACAACTGCGATACTTTAGCACCAAATGTTTCTCTGAATCTTTGATACCCAACTTTGTGCACAAGGTATGGAACAGATTCGTCAGCTCATGCACATCTTGATCCCTTTGTTGCCGCAGAGTGGTCCATTGTATGTACTTGTCCTCATAGCTCCCCACGGGATAGTGTTGTTCCTTGATGGCATCTCGGAAATAATTCCAAGTGGGTATGTGTTAATTTCTGAACATGTTCTATGCCATTTCAGATTAGGGCACACAATACTGAAGCAGATAGAATGTAGCAAAAGATTGATAGAAGACAAGCCAAAACAGAGATAATGAATAGTGGCGTTATGGCGATCAGAAGGATGTTTCTACCAGCAAAGTCTCCAATAGGTCATTCAGCCAAGCGTGTCACACATAACCCCAGAACAACCCAAACAAAGAATACGCAGCTCCAACGCCATCAAGAGAGAGAGAATTCCTCCACAACAATGTGTGTCAAATGAACTCTAAGTATCTCCAATATATAGGAATCTTTAGGGGTGTGTGACACGTCCTTTAAGACATTTAAGTCTATATTTTATTCCAGGACGACTTAGCACATAAGTGGAATAAATTCAAAGTACATGTTCTGCTCATCCGATCGAGATGATCTTTAGATCAATCTTACACCTCTCTGAAAGAGGAATCCAATAAAAATATTGTGATTGTCATTTGAGCAGCACAACCCAGAGTTTGGACCTAGTTGTCCAATTTTAACACTCCCTCTCAACTAGGGAGAACTCCGTCCACAAGTGCAATCCAAACATCGTGTGTCATCCCGCCGTAACTTGCTTTGCTGGCCTCTTTATTTCAAAACAGAAGTGGGTCAGTCACAAGGACATCATACCCGGCTGACAGATTCAGCCCAGAGGTCCGAAACCTCTATAGGACTCACAAAGAGTCTCATACCAACCCGAATTTGGTTTACCTGACCAGAAGTCAGTTGGAGGTTTGAAACCTCACTAAAATTGATCCCAGATCAAGTAGTTGGACACGTGCCATCCTAGACATAGAGAGTACGGCAATCTCCGATGCATCCATCGGTCTTGATATGGTCTCTATTCACTTTTCCCACCTCATTGGCCAAATGAGAGGTACTTCCCATGAGTCCAAAACTCCATGGGTAGGATGCATACGGGGCACAGATCAGAGAGGGGTAAACGATCTCAATATCACTATGGTGGGGTAGAAGCACACCAACTAGGTTCAGCAAGCCTAGCCCTGTGGTTGCTTATAGCACCTAAGCTATCCCCAAAACCCCCTTGGAGCTCCCAAAGCTCATCGTCCAACAGGATCCTGAGAAGGATCATTCCATGATTACAAGATTCTCACAGAAGGTTAGAAACACAACCTTCTCTAAGGGCATAGTGAGAATATCTGTGACCTGCTTATCAGTTCCTATATGATCGAGCCTTATGGCGCCTCGCTGTACCATATCCCGGATAAAGTGGTACCAGCCATCAACATGCTTGGATCAATCATGGAACCCAAGATTCTATGACAAATGAATCTCCCTCTGGTTATCACGAAGGATAATAGTGGCATCTAGCACATGCTTGAACAGCTCACTGAAGAGATTTTGCAACCAAGTGACTTCACAACAGGTCATACATGCTGCAATGTATTCGACCTCAGCGGTGCTCAAGGCTACCGACTTCCTTTTCTTGCCCGAAGCAGATCTACTTGTGAAGTAGCATCCAGATGTGCTCTTACGATCTGTTGATCATATGGTTAACATTAGTTATTTTTAAGATAACATTGAGTAGCCAAGTCCTTATGCCTTTGTCCTCTGGGAAATCCTCACTGACGTTTCCATTATAAAGCCTCCCTGTTCGTGAAGAAAATGCCCAAGAGGCCTCCCTTTTCATAGTTTCTCATCCCCTTTAAAACTCTATTTCTTCACCTTATTACCCTCGTAACCTCACAAATACCCTTTGTTTGGCTGAAACCCCCTTATTCTCTCTATCGTTCCCCTCTTTAGCCTTAAAAACCCTCTTTTTTGGCTAAAAAAACCCACCTTTCTTCATTTATTAGGCGTAGCCCCTTTCGGTTCAGCCCTAACCACTTCCCCACCATGTAACCGAGCACCGGAACCAAGCATCTAAGCTTCAGGAGCTTATCGCAATCGGAAGAGTGGGTGAATGCTTTCCCTTTGTCACTCCGAATTCTCCGATGCAATTGACTTCCTCCTCTGTGTTCCTACTGCGATACCTGTCGTGGATCTATACAGATCCGAGGGCTCAATGCTAATCGCACTTGTTCCATCGCACCACCGCTCCAATCGTAATCGAAACTTTTTTTTGTGCCGCCCTTCCGTTTCCTCCGATTGCGATTCCCCGCTTTGATCTGAGCCGTTGATCTCTTGCGATCCAACGGTCTGGATCTCATCGCTCGTCGCTCCGTCACCCCTCTCTATCTCCTTCCGATTGAATGTGGGCCGTTGATCTAGTCCCAGATCCGACGGTCGGCTCTCAATCGCGTGTTGCTCCAAATCACAATCGCAAGTTCTCAAATGTATCCCTCGATTGCGATCCCCTAATTGAATCGGAGCCATCCGTGCCAAGAGATCCAACGGCCCAGATTTAATCGCTACCCGCTCATTTCACCTGCCTTTGTCCCTGCCGATGTAATTTCCGTCATCGATCTTGTTCCAGATCGGACGGCTGATGCTCAATCGCACCATCGCCAATCGGAAAATCTTGAAAGTGTTACCCTCCTCCTCCCTCCGATGCGATTGGATCTCCGTCGTCCATTGACCCGGATCTACGGTCTACATTGTGTCACGCATTTCACCATTTTCTTCATCGGATTTCCCTATTAACCCCATTCGGATGATCCCAACCGTCTATCTCCTCTTGAGATCTGACGGCTCACAATAAATCGCCCTCCACCCTCGACCGGGTCCCACACCATGGTCCCCATTTCATTCATTTCCTATGTTATTCTGCGTATTCGCCCGAAACTTTAAAGATTTGGGCTTTACACTAATTATTATTTCTTTGCCTAACCTTAGCATCTCCATTCATCATTCCCGATCGTCCATCTTCACCTGCCCACCTAATGAGACGGTTCACGACTCCTTCTGCCCCAAATCTTCATCGATTCACCGCTTCCACCATTTCCACCACCGCTTCACAGGCCTTCATAACATCGTTTCCACCAACCCTTGGTTTTTATAATAATTTTTGTTCATTGTGTAGGGTTTCAAAGAGAGGCCTTGGTGACCGAGACCAGTATATCAACAAAGAGGATTAAAGGGGGTTTAAGCCTGGTATTGAATAATTAAAGCTTAACCCCGCATTCAAAGGAAGAAAGCGCGGTTTGAAGACCCAAAGAGCACACGCAACAGCTGTAGCTGTGTTTGAATACCTGCGGGACGTTTTCCTCTAGGCAGTACATCTTTCCATTAAAGCTTCCATGTCTCCTCGAGCCCAGAAATAGTCAATTATGCTCACAGAAGCCTCTTAAAGACTGTCAGAACCAGCAGTTATGAAGCATGGAGGCCTTGCAGACTTTCCATCCCTGTCATTTATTCCAGTAGGCTAGCATAGAGCTACAGACGGCCAGAAGGACTTCATGAAGACATCCGAGGTCAATCTTGACCTGACAGAGATCCCTGGACTAGATTACAGAGTACAGCGCAAGGTTATTGAGTAGTGTGGGCACGAACGCTTCGGCCATTTTGTCTTAATGAATCAAATTGAATGAAACATCTACTCCCACTATTAATCACTGCTGTAGCTGGGTTTTTCTCCTATAAAAACCCCCAAGAACGAATGATACGGGGTTCTAGATTTTCAGAAAATTAGGTAGTAAGAGAATTTTGTATGCATTTTTGTCGAATTTTTATATGAATGCACAGAGCCCGTTGGGTTTCAGTGAGGAGGAGTTCCATCTTTAATGAGGATTCTGGTCTTTGGTGTCTCACAGTTTTTAACTTCTCCCTTTATGTGTTAGTTTAATTGTTCATTTCGTTTCATCCGCCTTTCTTGTATCATGTTCTGGAATGCGAGTGGCTCATTGGTTTTTGGTATGGATTTATCCTAGTTGATACCCATGCTTGAACTAGTCAAGCGCTTTAAATATGGCTCAGACATGATATACTGTTTCACTTTTCACTTCAACCATATTTCTGCTATATTAGCTTCTTTGGGAGGTTATTTTTAAAACGCTATTGTCATGTATGGATTCTTAAATTGGTAAGCCCATTACATGGTGATATTGTGTATCTAGATATCATCTCATTGACAGTTAGTATTATCTCAATCTTTCATACGCAGTAATCACCTTCTTATTATTTATTTCTGTGAGGTATTTTTGAACCGGACCTCTTTACAGTAAGATGCCTCTGAATTGTCTGATGCATTTGTATTAGGATTCCGCATCTTGCCTCTGCAGTATTGCTTTCCCTGCGTCCCTTTTCTGAAGGTTTTGGTCCCATTCAAGTTAACCTCCCTGTTTACAGGAGAGAGCATGAGAGCCTTTTGTTGATAACTCCCCCTGTTATATCACACACTCCTTGCTATATAAGATGTCCTAGGCACTGGTATTTTACAACTCAAGGCTGTCTCTAGGAACCACAACATCTTTCTGGCGCTGTTGCCGGGGAATCGAAGTTGAGAAAAGTTAAATCCCTGGGCCTCGAAAAAACCTTATTCACTCTCCAAATAGGTGAGCATGGAGAGTTGAGAGTTGTAGATCCCTCACCTTGGTGACTCCACATTCATTTATCAGAAAAATTTACTAGTAGTCCTGGCTCCTCGTAAGTCACACCTGAGGTCAGATACGTCTCAACCAAAGACACCTTCTGTGTCTGACCAAGAGAAGATCATACATAGAAGAAGTAGGAAAGAAAGGCCATCGGTCCATACCGATATCCCTGAATCTTCTTTACAGTACTTGCTGTCCTCCTCCACTGTGGGAGATACCGAATACTACTCAGATAGTTCACCCCGGGGAAGTGTCTGAATTAGAGACGATTTTCACCCTAATCCTGAGGTCGAAGAGGTCAAGGAAGTCACCGAAATATCTAATATTAACAGACCGTTGTTCCCATCAACACCTCAAGCTGTAGTCCAATACATTCCTATTGTCATTCAAACTCGTGCACTACCTCCACCTCCTCCAATGGCCAATGTTCTCGGCTTCTTGTTGAATAAATATGCCCCCCTTGCTTTACCTCAAGTGCTGAATGACATGCCGTAGGACTATCTGAAGAGTTTACCCAGATTTAATGGGGAAAATGAGATTGAAGCTCAAAAAAATCTTGAGGTCTTCTGCTCTTTTGCAGAGAATTTTAATGTGGAACACCTAGATGTAGTCCTAAGACTGTTTTTGCAATCTCTTGATGGCGAAGCCATAAAATGGTTTAAGACATTAGGAGACGATTCCATAACCACTTGGGAGGGAATGAAAAATACTTTTCATAGAAAATGGGGAGAGAAGAAAGATCATGGACATTGTCTAACTGAGTTTAATACACTCAAGAAAAGACATAATGAAGGGGTGTCAGAATTTATCAAGAGATTCAATAAGTTGTATTTGAGCCTTCCTGCTGATATGAAACCTCATCAAACTGATGCTAAAGTTGTCTTCGTAGCAGCTTTTGACTCAGAATTTAGTTTCTCTCTGAGAGAAAGAAAACCTACCACCCTCGATGATGCTCAGACAGATGCGCTAGAGTTGGAGGCAAATTTCGCCACCACTGGTAAACTGAAGGGAAAGCCAGACCAAGATGCTAGAGAGAAAGGCAAGGAGGAGGTGTCTACTTCTAGTCAAGACAAAGACTCCAGTACTAACAAGATCGAAGAAATGAACAAGATTATTAAGAACCTTATTAATAAGGTGGTCAAAATTGAACTGGAGGCCAAGAATTCAACCTCCAAGAATTTCCAGAATACTCCAAACAGAGGCTATAATCCTCAGTATAGGAAACCACCTCTGCAATTACTGCAAAGGGAACATAAGGAGCAACAAGATCAGGTACCACACCCTCTGTACTTGGAAGGTCCAGTAGAGGATCCCACCGAAGAAGCCACTTACGAGCAAGAGGGAGCATACCTTGCTTTTTCAAATAATGATGAAGTAGAATCTCCCCTACAAGGAAGTGATAGAATTGAGACCTCATTACAAGAAGAAGAGAAGGCCAGAAGCACAGAAGACCCAGCGATTGGTTACTATTGTAAGCAATTTTTTGATTTCATGCAAGGACAGTTCAATAGAAAATACAATCTCAGGTCTTCAAGGAAAAGGACTCGCACTCAAGATCAAGAAGAAGAGCCATCCCAGAAGGAAGCGCCTATTCAGAAGGATTCAACCATGCAAAAATTCACAGACAAAGGTAAGAGGCCTCTAAACGAACATTTGCAGTCTAATGATCAAATCCCTTCCTCTTCAAAAGTAGTCATTCCCCCTAATACCAAGTCTGAGTCAAGAGAAGCTAAACCCTTGGCCAAAAATAAAGAGTCAAAGGAGGCCGCGATAGAAAAGTCCTCTCCTGCCTTTAGTCTGCAAAATGAGCTTGAGAAGATAAAAATTCCAATCCCCTTGATTGAATTATTGAAGCAACCAGCCTATCAGTCCTAGGTCACCTCTTTCATGCTCCCTCTAGAAGCAGCACATATTCCAGATAGTCTGAACCTTCAATAAGAAAGACCTATGGTTTTATTTGGCCCACATGTTGAGGAATTAGATACTTCTACTCCTCCTTTCTATGTGTCTCTAGTGATTCATGACCTACTGTTACACAACTGTATGTTAGATTCTGGAGCTTCCCATAATCTATTACCTCTGTCAGTCATGGAACAACTAGGATTACAAGTCACCCGTCCATACAAGGACCTCTATTCATTTTATTCCAAAAGAGTTAAATGCCTGGGGATGATCAAGGATTTGGTGGTCAATTTGGCCCAAATCCCAGCAAAAAGTGTGGTAATGGACATTGTGGTGGCTGACATCCCAACTCGCTTTGGCATGTTGCTGTCAAGGTCCTGGGGGACAAAAATCGGTGGGTCAATCAAGTTGAACTTAACATATGCTACTATCCCGGTGTTTGGTGGCCAGGAGAGGAGGTTGTACAGGGAAACTAGATTTGTCAAGATGGTTACTAAGGCTGATAACTCGGATAATTCACCAGTCTATAGTAAAGAAGGTGATTTCTTATGTTTAATACTGGAGGAAGACAAATATTATGCTCAAGAACCATCATTCTGCCAGCTCAAGACCGAGCAGCCCTCAGAGAGCCATGAAGTAGGAATCTGGACACTTTACTTTGATGGAGAAAACTCCAAAGAAGGTAATGGGGCTGGAGTATTATTTATTTCTCCTATTGGCCAATGGGTCCCGCTGTCTTTCAAGTTAGAATATGAAGCCACTAATAATGTGGCCGAGTACGAAGCACTTCTGTTAGGGCTGCAGACAGCCAGGAGTATGAACATACAGAGTTGGAAGGTTCTGGGAGATTCAGAACTGGTGGTTAGACAAGTGAAGAATCAGTGCCAAACCAAACATCCCAGGCTGAGGGCTTATAGGAATGAAGTGTGGGACCTAGTGGAGAATTTATTCTTGGCATTTCATATTCAGTTCATACCCCAGGAGCAGAATAGGATGGCAGACTCTCTTGAAGTGGCTGCCGGTACCTTCCGTCCACCTCAAAACCCTCTTTTAAGATATGAAGTCGAGGTACGTTATCGACCATCAATCCCAGACAACATCAAGCACTGGCAGGTGTTTGAGGATGAAGAACAAGTGAAAAGATTTATGGAAACAATTGGATAATTCTCAAACATGAAGATTGATGCTTGTGAGGAAGAAGAGGCTGAAGATATTTCAGAAAACAAATGGGAAGAAAGGGTGGCAGGTCACAAAGTGTTGCAACTGAAGGGAAACGTTATATCCAGAGGGTTGGTGCCTCTTGAAAGATTGTTTGACAAGAACGATATCCCACTACAGCCAAATAAAGTGGTAGAAGAAAATCAGGTGGAAGACCTGAACCTCGGTACTGATACTGACCCCAAAATAGTGAAACTATCCAAGAAGGTCCCAGAGGAATATCAGGAGCTATACCTGAAATTATTTCAGTCATACAAAGACGTGTTTGCATGGTCCTATCAGGGCCTGAAAACTTTTGATATCAGCATCATGCAGCACAAAATTCCCCTGAAGAAAGATGCAAATCCGCACAAGCAGAAGCTCAGACAGATAAATCCCCTGCTGCTTCCCTCTATTGAGAAACAAATTAAGAAACTGTTGAAGGCCAAAATAATTGTGCCATTAAGGTACTCTGCATGGGTGGCAAACCTAGTCCCTGTCCGAAAGAAGAATGGAGAAATAAGGCTATGTGTTGATTTCCGAAATTTGAACTGAGCATCCTTGAAGGATAATTATCCACTGCCCAAGATGGATCACATCGTGCAAAAAGTGGTAGGAGCTTCTCGGATGTCAATGATGGATGGATTCTCTGGTTATAATCAGGTGGCTGTACTTCCAGAAGATCAGAAGAAGACTTCTTTCACCACACCATGGGGTACATTTATGTACGCCAGGATGCCTTTTGGGTTGATCAACGCAGGGGCCACTTTTCAGAGGGCTATGGACATTGCTTTTGTTGGGGAGCAAGATAAGTTTGTGGTGGTCTACCTCGATGATATCACTGTGTTTTCAAAGGGTGACATTGAGCACATCAAGCATTTGCGTAGAAATTTTGAGAAATGCAGAAGGTATGGTCTCTCTCTTAATCCACAAAAGTCGTTGTTTGCATTAGAAGAGGGTAGGATTTTGGGACACATTGTAACCAAATATGGGTTAAAGATAGATCCTAAGAGGGTAGAAGTTATAAATGGAATTTCTCTTCCTTGAAATAAGAAGGAGGTGCAGGTGTTCCTTGGGCGCATTAATTTATTGAGGAGATTTATCCCTAACTATGCTGAGATAGTTAGACATATAACTGACATGCTGAAGAAAAATAATGAGGAAAAGTGGCCCCAGGAATCACGAGAGGCCTTTTCCAGGATAAAAAATTCTTTTGCAAAAGCCCCTGTGCTAGCTAGACCAGATTATGCCAAACCTTTCATGATATTTTCATTTGCATCACCTCATACAATGGCATGAGTGTTATTGCAGAAAAATGAAGAAGGGTATGAGCAGCCCATCGCTTTATTCAGTCAAGTGCTCCGTGATGCAGAGATGAAATATAACATACTATAAAAGTAGGCGCACGCCTTGGTGAAGTCTCTTAAAGCATTTCGCATGTATGTCTTGCAGTCCCATATCACTGCGTTTGTGCCCACAACTGCAGTAAAAGACATCCTTGTCCAAGGGGATAGTGAAGGAAAGAGGGGGAAGTGGATTGTCAAGATACAAGAGTATGAGCTAGACATCCGTCCTACTAAACTGATCAAGGGGCAAGGTCTAGCCAAAATTTTATCCAAATCAAACTGTCAGGCTCTGGGTATAAATTTGTCCATGACAGCAAGTGAGGAGTCTGGGGAGGAAGAAGAATAATAGGGAGTAGATATAGCTACACAGAAGACACATATGAAGTACCTCACCAGCCCGTGGTACAAAGAGATAGTGGAATATCTTCTCACACTCAGCTGCCCCCCTAGCTGTGATAAAGTTAAATACAGAACGCTAAGGATGAGATCACAGAAGTACATAGTCGCCAATGGCCAGCTATATTGGCGAGATCCTTCAAGTATTCTGCTCCTGTGTCTCACAGAGGATGAGGTAGAGAATATAATATCCGAATTTCATGAAGGAATCTATGGGGGTCATTACAGCTGGAGGGCCACTGCTCACAAAATCCTGAAGGCAGGTTTCTACTGGCCCAAACGCTTTGGAGATGTATTTTCCCGGGTTAGAGCTTGTGAGAATTGCCAAAGATTTGCTGAAAGATAGAAGTTGGCACCTCTGCCCATGATCCCTGTTCACATGGATGAACCATTCCAGCAATGGGGAATCAAATTTATCGGTGAAATACATCCTCCGTCGAGTAGTCAGCATAAGTGGATATTAACTACCATAGATTATTTCACAAAATGGGTGGAAGTTATACTTGCGAGGAATGCAACAGATGCTGTGATTATAAAATTCATGGTAGAAAACCTCATATCCAGGTTTGGCTTCCCTGCCAAGATAGTGACCGACAACGCCCAGGCTTTCAAGTCTGCAAAATTTGTGAGCTTCTGCCAGCAGTATAACGTTGTACTAAGTCACTCTACGGCCTATTACCCAAAAGGAAATGGCTTGGCAGAGTCTTCAAATAAAACCCTGGTGAGAGCACTGAAGAAGGCTATCAATGAAAATCAGAAAAACTGGGATTCCCAGTTGAAATTCGCCCTATGGGCCAATAGGATTACCAGCAAAAGAGCAACCGGAAAGTCCCCATACGAATTAGTGTATGGGAGGGCAGCAGTATTCCCTGTGCAGTTAGCCTTACCAGTAGCTCGATTCATGCAAGAAAGTCAAGAAGAGCCCGATGATGTGACCAGGAGAATAAATCAGCTAGTGGAGTTGGAAGAAACACGGAGCCAAGTAAATCAAAGGCTAACTGAATATCAAGAGAAGATGAAAAACCTTTTTGACCAGCATGCCATGGACAAGAAGCTACAAGTTGAGGATTTAGTGCTCAAATGGGATATCCGAAGAGCTGAAAAGGGGAAACATGGAAAATTTGACCCACTCTGGTTTGGCCCTTTTAAGATTGTGGAACAAGGGGGAAATAACACTTTTAGGTTAGAAAATTTACAGGGAGACCTGCTCGATGCCCCTGTAAACGGTCAGTTCCTAAAACCCTACTTCTAGTTCTGATTCAGGCAGGGAGAGCCTGATGTATTATACTGTACATTAGTTTTACGTTTTCATCTTTATGTGAATAATGTGGGTGTCGTGATGAATCATGAAGAGAAAAGTAAAGGTGCTGAAGAGTGCTGTCCACATAGAAGATTAACAGGTGGTCTGCGAAATTCTCGACATGCCCAAGGATGAACGTGCCATCCCCAGGTGAAGTCAATGTTGATCATATGGTTAACATTAGTCATTTTTAAGATAACATTGAGTAGCCAAGTCCTTGTGCCTTTGTCCTCTGGGAAATCCTCACTGACGTTTCCATTATAAAGCTTCCCTGTTCGTGAAGAAAATGCCCAAGAGGCCTCCCTTTTCATAGTTTCTCATCCCCTTTAAAACTCTGTTTCTTCACCTTATTCCCCTCGTAACCTCACAAATACCCTTTGTTTGGTTGAAACCCCCTTATTCTCTCTATCGTTCCCCTCTTTAGCCTTAAAAACCCTCTTTTTCGGCTAAAAAAACCCACCTTGCTTCATTTATTAGGCGTAGCCCCTTTCGGCCCAGCCTTAACCACTTCCCCACCGTGTAACCGAGCACCGAAACCAAGCATCTAAGCTCCAGGCGCTTATCACAATCGGAAGAGTGGGTGAACGCTTTCCCTTTGACACTCTGAAATCTCTGATGCGATTGACTTCCTCCTTTGTGTTCCTGATGTGATACCAGCCGTGGATCTGTACAGATCTGACGGCTCAGCGCTAATCACACTTGCTCCATCACACCACCGCTCCAATCGCAATTAGAACTTTTTGTTGTGCCGCCCTTCCGTTTCCTCCAATTGCGATTCCCCGATTTGATCTGAGCCATTGATCTCTTGCGATCCAACGGTCCGGATCTCATCGCTCATCGCTCCGTTGCCTCTCTCTATCTCCTTCCAATTGAATTTGGGTCGTTGATCTGGTCCCAGATCTGACGACTGGCGCTCAATCACGTGTCGCTCCAAATCGCAATCGCAAGTTCTCAAACGTATCCCCCGATTGCGATGCCCCGATTGAATCGGAGCCATCCGTCTCGAGAGATCCAACGGCCCAGATTTAAACACTACCCTCTCATTTCACCTGCCTTTCTCCCTGCCGATGTAAATTCCACCGTCGATCTTGTTCCAGATCGGATGGCTGGCGCTCAATTGCACCATCACCAATCGGAAGATCTTGAAAGTGTTACCCTCCGCCTCCCTCTGAGGCGATTGGATCTCCGTCGTCCATTGACCCGGATCTACGGTCTACATTGTGTCACGCATTTCACCATTTTCTTCATCGGATTTCCCTATTAACCCCATTCGGATGATCCCAACTGTCTATCTCCTCTTGAGATCTGACGGCTCACAGTAAATCGCCCTACAACCTCGACCGGGTCCCACACCATGGTCCCCATTTCATTCATTTCCTATGTTATTTTGTGTATTCCCGAAACTTTAAAGCCTTGGGCTTTACACTAATTATTGTTGCTCCGCCTAACCTTAGCATCTCCATTCATCATTCCCGATCGTCCATCTTCATCTGCCCACCTAATCAGACGGTTCACGACTCCTTCTGCCCCAAATCTTCATTGGTTCACCGTTTCCACCATTTCCACCACCGCTTCACAGGCCTTCACAACATTGCTTCCACCATCCCTTGGTTTTTATAATAACTTTAGTTCATTGTGCAGGGTTTCAAAGAAAGGCCTTGGCGACCGAGACCAGTATATCAACGAAGAGGATTAAAGGGGTATTAAGCCTGGTATTGAATAATTAAAGCTTAACACCACATTCAAAGGAAGAAAGCAAGGTTTGAAGACCCAAAGAGAACACGCAACAGCTATAGCTGTGTTTGAATACCTGCAGGACGTTTTCCTCCAGGCAGTACATATTTTCGTTAAATCTTCCATGTCTCCTCGAGCCTAGAAATTGTCAATTAAGCAGACAGAAGCCTCTTAAAGAATGTCAGAACCAGCAGTTATGAAGCATGGAGGCCTTGCAGACTTTCCATCCCTGTCATTTATTCCAGTAGGCTAGCGCAGAGCTCCAGATGGCCAGAAGGACTTCATGAAGACATCTGAGGTCAATCTCGACCTGATAGAGATCCCTGGACCAGATTACAGAGTACAGCGCAAGGTTATTGAGTAGTGTGGGTGCGAACGCTTCGGCCATTTTGTATTAATGAATCAAATTGAATGAAACATCTACTCCCGCTATTACTCATTGCTGTAACTGGGATTTTCTCCTATAAAAAACCCCAAGAACGAATGATACGGGGTTCCAGAATTTCATAAATTTAGGCAGTAAGAGAATTTTGTATGCATTTTTGTCGAATTTTTATATGAATGCACAAAGCCCATTGGGTTTCAATGAGGAGGAGTTCCATCTTTAATGAGGATTCCGGTCTTTGGTGTCTCACAATTTGTAACTTCTCCCTTTATGTGTTAGTTTAATTGTTCATTTCGTTTCATCCGCCTTTCTTGTATCATGTTCTGGAATGCGAGTGGCTCACTGGTTTTTGGTATGCATTTATCCTAGTTGATACCCATGCTTGAACTAGTCAAGCACTTTAAATATGGCTCAGACATGATATACTGTTTCAATTTTCACTTCAACCATATTTCTGCTATATTAGCTTCTTTGGGAGGTTACTTTTAAAACGTATTGTCATGTATGGATTCTTAAATTGGTAAGCCAATTACATGGTGATATTGTGTATCTAGAAATCATCTCATTGACAGTTAGTATTATCTCAATCTTTCATACGCAGTAATCACCTTCTGATTATTTATTTCTGTGAGGTATTTTCGAACCGGCCCTCTTTACAGTAAGCTGCCTCTGAATTGTCTGATGCATTTGTATTAGGATTCCGCATCTTGCCTCTGCAGTATTGCTTTCCCTACATCCTTTTTCTGAAGGTTTTGGTCCCATTCAAGTTAACCTCCCTGTTTACAGGAGATAGCATGAGAGCCTTTTGTTGATAACTCCCCCTGTTATATCACACGCTCCTTGCTATATAATATGTACTAGGCACTGGTCTTTCACAACTCAAGGCTGTCTCTAGGTTCGACAACACGATCCACCACATTGCCAGCCCAATCGGCATCAGTATATCAAGGAGTGTCATACTCCCGGCAGTGTAACTCAGCTCAAGGTCTAACGTGCCAAAGAGATATCTTAAGAGTTTCTTGGCACCAACCCAATGAATGTTATGATTAACCATGTGTTGACTCAAAGTGTTCACGACACAACAAATGTCTAGACGGGTGTTCACTAAGAACAACAGAGCCCCTACGAGTTGATGATACTCAGTAGGATTCGCTAACACGGGCCCAGCAGCGTTGCCACTCGACTTATTAATGTTGTGCTCCATCGGTGCCGACACAGACTTATAGTCCACCATACCAGAAGCTTGATAATGTATTTTCCTTGAGAAAGGAAAATCTTGCCAGGTCTCTGCCAGACCTCCAGGCCTAGGCATCAGTCCTAGGTCTTTCATCTCAAACTCAGCAGCGAGCTCCCTCTTGCACTGATAAATGAGAGGGTCATCACCTGTTAGGAAGATATCATCCACATAAAACACTAGAATGAGAGGCTTATCTCTATCAACCTTGAAGTAAAGGTTTGGATCAACATTACTACGAGTGAAGCCCAACTTCATGAAGTAGCTATCTAACCTCTCGTACCAAGCTCTGGGTGCTTGCTTTAGCCCATAGAGGGCTTTCTTCAACCTACAGACATTGGTGTCTCGAACCTGGACTACAAACCCCAAAGGTTGCTTTACATACACCTCTTCCTTTATTGCACCATGCAGAAATGCGGTCTTTACATCCATCTGATGAAGACTCCATCCTTGCGTAGCAGCAAGGGAAATAATAGATTATAGGTGCAATAGTAATCAATGCCTTCAGGAAACACATTTTCCCATCAGATCCATGCTTGATCTAATATCGAGGTGACAACATCTTTGATCTATGGTCTTGGAACCACCACCCTCGCATCCTCGCATCCTTGTAGATTTAGATACTTAACAACTTCTTCACATGATCTAGGCTCATATTGTACTCATGGCTGCTAGATACCCCTGGTATTTATATGGCTTCTTGGTTTTCCTCCAGAATTTCCCCCTCTGAAGCCATATGTCCCTGAGCCATGAGGATCTTCTTTCGTTCAGCAATGGTATCCGCTCAGGAGCATATACAAATATATTCTCCCTCTTAATGCCAGCTTCTCTTTCGAGAGAAGACTTCTAATTTAAATGAGGGCATCCAAGACACCAGCTTGGTAAGGAGTTTCATAGTCAAAGCCATTAAAAACTCATTGCCATATACAGTGATATTTCTTCCATGCATCTTGACACGTATCGTATTCTTGTCAAATAATGGAAATCATTTATTCATAACTTTACAGGCGTTGCTAAGCATGGTTCAAGACTCCAACGACGTGACTGAAAGGCTGCAAAGACTTCTTAGTTCACACTTCAAGTTTATCATTAAGTTGTAATACTGTCACAAGCTTACTGCTATTATGAATTTCGTAAACATGGGAGACTGTCTATGTCACTGTCATGATGAAAGTGACATAGAATGAAAAATTTAACTCCTCAAGATTGCGGCTACAAAACCATCATCACTGTCATCATAGTTTTATTGTACCCATCACTATCTTCTTCATCATGGTCATACATATTTCCATATAGTATTGAAGATTTCAAATTTCATGGTCATACATATTCTGCCATATGTCACTGTCAAATAGGGAGAATATATCATGATTCCTCCTCTCATGATCCAGCACGGCTTCTTATTTCCAGATCTGTCCATTTGTCATTCTATTGGTCATTTTTAGAATACTGCTCCTAAGGCTACCAAAAATAATTTGCCTAACTCAATGAAAAATCTACTTCTCTTGTCACTCTCCCTAGGGCTTACAGATTGGCCCATCTTGACAACAGTCTGACCATTTCATAATAACATAGATATTTGATATTTATAGGTACCTAAGGGTAGAGAAGCATGGCTGCAAGGAACAGTGAATTCTGAGCATGCAATAAAATTCTTCCAACTATCTCTGTCTTGAATTAAAAACAATGAATTCCTTAATCAAGAATTTCAAGTTTTGGCAAGTTCATTCATGCTGGCTTCAATTGGATTTCTTTCCAAGGTCATAGACGTATCAAGTCACAAGGGTTGATGCCAGTCACTGGATAGTTCGCTTATGCCACCTATATAACAGAGAAGTACTGTAGATAGATGCCTACTATGTTGCAGAGGAACTAGGTATTATATATTCTGTGTATATGAACTGTGCAACGAGTCATATATGTATACTAAAAAAAAAAATGTACACAACGAGACATCGGAATTCTGATACAAAGGTACCTCCATCGAGAGTTAGATCATAATTGAAGTCATGACATATATTAAAACAACAAAGCCTCTGCATATATTGCAACTGCTATCTAAAGCTATGTATCAATATCATTATTGATGTCGTACTGTAATACATCTATACATATATGCTACCATACGGTTCTACACTTCAACATAGCAACACTATGTACGAATCTATATCTTTGATGCCATGTACCCATATATCATAGTGTAGAGGGTCCAAACAAATATTGAGAGTCACCATACTGAGATGTGATGATGGCTTATACATATAATCGAAACCATGCGAGGGATAGAGAATGCAACGATACCCATATATTCTGCATATCATAATTCTAATAGAAATGTCTGTGGCTCATGTGATGCTAGCTCACACCTAGTTTCCAGTTCAGGAACAACAGTTCGAAATTCTGTATCAACAGTTCGAAATTATCTGGTGATCTGCCATCATGGCTCCCGACACGGAGCAGCGAACAAATATGAACCCATGTATTGGCCTGCATCCTTCTTGATATTAGTGGTTGAATGTTCGAGCGGGTCCACACTCACATATCTATACGAGCGAGACCCCAGTGGCATGAGAGATCCATGGCGCGTCGATTATTTTCCATGATATGTTCGTAGGATCGTTTGATGGCATGACGAAATACAGTGATATATCCACAGGTTCATCCGATGGTCATGACGGTATACCAGATTCGACGTCACACGTCCACCTGCAACTATATCACCTTACCACTACCGCGTCCAATGCCGCCCGAGACATCACCTCTGTACGCGTAAGACAAATATCATCTATGCTCTCTGCGTTAATGATTTTGATTATTGATGGAAACCTATTCAATTTAGTCGACATCCAACCTTTGTGATCAGGCTTGTGACATCTTTTAACGAGGTGCACGCTATCTTTGGAGACAACCAGTTATGTTTTGTGTCGAGCATTTATGAATTTTGACAGATTCACTCTAGACGCTATCTCTTCCTTCTGAGATTCTGAAAGAATTCATCGATGTCTGCGCATGTAAGAACCCTGGTATCATTGAAATATTCCAGGAAATACTGCAGTTCATCTGTCATTTCATTCAGACCATGAAGAAACTCAATCTTATGAACATAAAATTCTAAAAAAAAATTCTGGAGCCGAGATCAGATCATAATTCTTCCCACAGAATTTGGAACAGCGTGAGGGAGTCTGCCCTAGATAGAGGCAAGAAGTTGATCTGAGGTAAGCCCAAAAATACTTCTGTCTAGAACTTAGATTCACATGCCACAAATGCCTTATTTAAAGTCTGCATTAAAATTCAGAAGCTCTATTATAAATAGGACCGAAAAGGGGCTTGGAAACGCTATTCAAACAAACCCAGCGGAAACCTTCCGTAAAATAAAATAATTAAACCATATATGTCTCAAATCTCGGCACTCATCAAGAAAAAATAATTAAACCCAATATATCTCAAATCTCGGCCAAATTCTGTTATGCGTGACTGCACAGGGTCTGCTCTTCTCTGTTTGGCAGCATTTTTATATTCCTCTAGAGTGTCACCCTCATCAAGCACGATATCCCGCCGTATATCCATTGTCGTGGTTCAGAAATACAAGTAACCCTAACGGGTTAAGCAAAACCCTTATCTAGCTGCCCTATATTATAGGCGTTGTCTTCTTCCAAGCTCTCATACCATGTTAATTTCTGAACATGTTCTATGCCATTTCAGATTAGGGCAAACAATACTGAAGCAGATAGAACATAGCAAAAGATCGATAGAAGACAAGCCAAAACAGAGATAATGAATAGTGGCATTACGATGATCAACAGGATGCTTCTACCAACAAAGTCTCCAATAGGTCATTAAGCCAAGTGTGTCACACATAACCCCAGAACAACCCAAACAAATAATACGCAGCTCCAACGCCATCAAGAGAGAGAGAATTCCTCCACAAAAATGTGTGTCAAATGAAATCTAAGTCTCTCCAAAATATAGGAATCTTTGGGGGTGTGTGACATGTCCTTTAAGACATTTAATTCTATATTTTATTCCAGGCCGACCTAGCACATAAGTGGAATAAATTCAAAGTACATGTTCTGCTCATCCGATCGAGATGATCTTTAGATCAATCTTACACCTCTCTGAAAGAGGAATCCAACAAAAATATTGCGATTGTCGTCTGAGCAGCACAACCCGGAGTTTGGACCTAGTTGTCCAATTTTAAAAGTACAGCTGAGAACAGAGAGTGTTCTGTCTCATCCTTTTTTTCACAGTAGGTTTCCCACCAGTCCTTAACATGGGGGGTAGCTTTGAGGAGTGAAAAAATAATATTCTCACGGTCGGAAAAGTCATGAACTGAGAAATATCCGTCTAATAGATTCAACCATCTATCTACGGCATCTGCATCTATTTGACCCTAAAATATGGGAATGTCAAAGTTTACTTGTACCTTAAAGGGAGTCGCGCCTCCAGAGTGGCTGCTAGATGTAGATGCGCCGCCGATGGGCAGTCGTTGAATGATCTGGGCAAAGTTATCCATCATTGCGTTCCTTTGTTTTTCAAGGGCCTCCTCGAGCAATATTTTGATAGGATCTCCTGCTCCCTAATATTTATTTTCATCCCCCATGGGCGTCCGTCGGGGTTTGCGAGGCTGATATTGCAAAGGTTCCACCAGATCGAGCCCTAACTCCTTATACCCCGACCTTGTTGGGGACATTCAAAGAAGGATCGAGAAAAATCAGACCGCTTTGATACCACTGATCCGGATTTATGCAGGAACGCAATAGAATACGGAAATAACCATAAACATAAAGATGCAGTGGAAATAAGGCTTCATTTCATTAATAACATAAATATGCTTACAAACATAATGGAAATAAAATAGCTAGGGTGCTGGTAGCGAATCTCTAAGAAGAGATGTGGTGGCTACAGACCTCTGAACTGTGTTACAATGAGGCTCGAGGGCCTATTTATTATGGAGAAACAATGGAGAACTCTAAACTTCCAAAAACCTAACCCTAGGAGATGACGCGCCAAAACTATGGGCCCCGTTTGGGTAAATTGGTGTTTCAACTTCCCAGGGACGTAACTTTGGCATACTATCTTCGTTTGATGCACATGGTACATCGTTAGAAATATCTATCTAAGGACTACAACTATCGCCACAAATATTGATTCTGGAACGAAATCATATTCACTGGACAAACGATGCCCAAAAAATGACGTTGAACGATGCCCAAAAAACGTCGTTTAGGGCCTCAAAACGGCTCCGGAAGTTCAGGACCTGAAAAACTGCTAAAAATAGTAAGTTGTGAAAAAAACCTGAAAGAGACAATGGTGGGGCCCCAAGTGGAATAGGCGGGTGGCCACCAATATCCACCTGGATCATGTTGATAAATGTTATGAGTGGTATCAGAGTGGCGTTCGCACGCTGGGACCCTAAGGGTCACCTAACATGACAATTGTGTGTGTAATGATGCACAACAAAATATTAGAATACAAGGAGAAACTATGAGAAGTGGGTCGACACAACAGACACCTTGGAACACAGGGGAACCTACACCCCAACCCCAATCAGAAATTAATCCTGAAATGTGGATTCAGCTCGGTGTTGATCAACACCAACAGACTAGTAGACTGTTGGAGGAGCTCTTATCACCAAATTGAACCTGATTGGATACTCATCAAACAACTTAGTGTAACTATTTCAAACCACTTCTAACTGATAATTAGCGTCTTTAGTTTGAGAGGGCTCTCTCAATGGGGGTTTATGATTTTGAATAATGATAGTACTAGATGGATAACTCTATAGAAATTGTAACTTGTTTGTATGACTGCAGGTCGAGAAATGAAGGCTTGCTACAATTGGGCTTATGGAGTCAACAATCAGTAGTTTCAGTGACAGTGGTTCTTCACATGGAAGTTGAGGTAGATAGAGGTTTTGAACAGAGGACACTCACACATACAACATAAGAAAACACAATCATTTCATCAATAAAGGAAGTCAGAGCATAATATTATGAATTCTTAGTAATTAGGGATGAAATCTATTACAAGTGATAAAACATAAGATAAATATCAATAAGATATCAAAAATCTCATGAGAATCTCAGGTCTGTAAAGAATAATGTCACTTTGTATTACTGATATTGGTCAAAAACATACAAGCAATAGTATTTTGCAAATATTCTCCAACCCCTCACTACTTCGATGTTTTTTCTTTAAATAGACATTCTTTTCAACAAGGATGATCTTCCTGGTGGCTAGATCTTCAAATTCTCCTATGACACCTTTCATAACTGAAATACATAACTTCTAACAGAAAACTGACAGCTACCCCTTAAAGAAACCATCTCCTAATAGGACTCTAACTCCTATTTATTACATTGCTCTATCCTATCTGTGAAACAATTACATGATAGTTGCAAAATAAATATCACATGCTCGAAGGACACATGACCAAATTCACCTCCACTTTACATATTTAAAACATCCCTAGATTTGTGGAGCATAACCCTATTTTTTAGGAATAGATGGACCTTATCTTCAACGTTGTTTTGACTGGTGACCTGGCTGCATGGCACTCCGTTTGAATCTTAAATATCTTCTTATAAAATCCCTTGACATGCTGGAGACCTCCAGCTTGGAAAATTTACTTTTAGGTTGATCAAAACTTTCAACAATTTCTCGCTACGAAAACAGGACAAGCGAGTTTTGGTAGCGTGGAAAAAGTGGCTTCTGCATCCATTTACTTCATTCCTTTGCTATTCCATCATGTTAATCAAGTTATGACACCTTACCACCATGAATCCCACTCCTTGAAATATGCAAAAGTTGTCTTTAAAATAAAAAATAAATCTACAGGTTTTTTCGTAGCGTATTTCTGGCTTTAAGCTTGAGGTACGCTACGAAACTGTGTAAAAAACCAGAAATTGCCCCTTTCAAAAATGTCTTCAAAAACTGACCTCTAGCTGCAAAATCTTGATTCTTTGCATGTTATGAACCTTCTAAGGCATATTCAATCTCAACTTACTACTCCTATGGTGTTTCCTCTTCATTTACAATCAGTTGAGCTATAGGCTCTTCTACCACTGTCATCATTAAACCTTTCTTTTCTAATTCTTCATGAATCAACTCCTATTGCTCTTGAAGGTCTTACACTTTGTCTTTTAATTCCTTGTTCTTGGATTGCAAGTGCAATTTTATATTTTTGATGTACTTGACCTCTCCTTTGAGTGGTTGAGTCCACTTTATCAACTTTTCTGTATTGTCCAAGATCTTTGAGACACTTGTGACTTGATCCTCCCAAATTTTCCTCATTTGTTCAAACTAAACCTTCTTAGCTCTATGCTTATTTGCCTCTATCTTAAAGAATGATATCTCCTTTCCTGCCTCTTTCAACTGCTCCTTAAGGGTTTCAACTTCTGATTTTTCAGTGATTTTCTCTTTACCCTTCTTTTGTTTGATAACCTGCTCTTTTTTTGCAGGTGAAGAGAGATCTATGATGCTTGGTGTCTGAGTAGTTTTACTGACCTTTTGAATCTCTTTTCTACTCTCCATGACCTTTCTTGCATGTCTTGTCATTGGCTTTCTAGCTTGAAACATGAAACCAACATCATCACCTGCAAACTCTAACTTTTTAGCTGTCTTGCCTTTCTTTAGCTTTCTTCCTCCATCTTCAACATCTTTAGCTTGGACAATGGGAGTTTCTTCAATATCAATTGCATGCAATATGTCCTCTAAGTTACCCTTAACCACTATTTGGCTCATAGTAATTCTCTTGCTGCCATGCTTGCTGACTGTTTGCTTCTGTTTTGTAGGTGTTGTTTTAGGTGTTTGAATTTGATGCAAAGGCTCTATCTCCATGCTCACTGGTTCTAGTGGGGATAATCTATTCCCTTCTTCAACTTCCTCTGCCACTGTAGGTGATGAAATATTTCTAGGTTTGGAAACTCTTTTAGGAGTGACAACATCAACTTCAAAACCACTCATGAATAGAAAAGAGGTCCAATCTGTGTCTAGTCTTTTCAACTCCTTTAACACCAATAACTTAATAAAACCATGGTGAATGAGAGAAGTTTCATTTCTCTCTTTTTTAACTTAAACCTTATCTGAAATTTTACCTAGACTTATGTATAAATAAAAGGGCAAGTCAAGTGACCTCTTACCCACAAAATGTAGAAGAATCCTGAGGTGGTAGGAGTAGAGCATGTGAAATCTTCCTTCATAGGTGAAATACTTCTGAATGATCATCAGCAGCTTTGAAAAGTGGTCCTTCATGAAAATCTTAGGGATGACATTTGTAAGATCAATTTCACTATGCTCTGGTTTGATGAAGTCTTTGCAATCCTTCATGGTGAACTTGATGCCTTTAAACCATTGTTCTCCTCCTCTAGGGATTCCTGTTGCTTCTGAAATGATGTCTAGTTTCACAGTAAGGTTTAGCATTCCTACTTTTGAAGCTGTTCCAGTGAAGCTATTAGCAAACTCCTTGGAAACCTGTAGATGAAAACCTTGCAATCTTTGACATAATTGCAAGAAACCTGTTCTTCCGAATACCTCCAAGGCAGTTGGGTCTTCATTTAACAAATTCATATCCATGGGCTCATACATGTGGCAGTGACCACCTTTGTTAGGCTTCTTCCTTGCTGTAGCCATGGTGAATTTAAATCTTCTCAGCCTCGCTTGCTAGATGACACCTGCAACCTTTGAAAATGCCAACAACCTGCTTGGCTCGATGAAGAAACTTTCCAGAAATCTAATAACATGCAAAGATAAAGCGGAGTATGCCAAAAAAACTAATTCAGTAATCTTTTATGGTTTAAATGACAACTCATGCCTTAATCATGACACATGCATGCTAAAAGGGGTAATGATGACCTGAGAGTTGGCTTTGTACGTTTGAATTAACCCTAACAGACTTGAATTACATCCACCCTAACTCCTCCAATCACAAACTGACACTTCACATCAGGTTTGACAAGACATACAGGAAAATAGTTTTTCGTAGTGTATCTAGTTTATTCTCTGACATTTTCGCTACGAAACTATAAGGTAGTTTCATAGAGAAAACTTCTATTTCACAGTGTAAAATGCTACAAAAAGTTGTAAAACTGGCTAAAGTGTCATTTTCATATTTAAACGCTTGGGAATTGGAAACTGACAGCAAATGATGACTGATGGGCAATGACATGACTTGAATGGAGGTGGATTGAGATAAAATGGAGGTGGTCTTGAACCATAGGATAGGTTGAATATGAAAAAATGAAATTTTCCTATACCAACTTGAGACCTTTGATAAATGAACTGTATGACCATGTCAAGTAATATTTCACAAAATTAGTGATAACAAGAGCAACAAAACCAAACAATTATTTTGCTAAGTACTGTGCAGAAGATTCAAGAGGAAATGGTTCGAGTTAGAAGCGATAATGAGTGCCTGATGCAAGAACAGGAGAGGATACTTAAAATCCTGTTGGATAAGAATAATCAAGATGTGCTACAACCCAGTCTGGAAAGAGAAACACGAGAAGAAAATGAACAACAAGCCAAAGAAAAAACCAATTACAGAATGGAAAGAATCCATTCCCAGCGGAGTAACAAAATAGAAATTATAATGAGGCAGAGTCTGGGAATGTGTCAGAACAACAAGAAATTAAAAAAGAAAAAAGTGGAGCTACAAGGTGAGTTTCGGAAGATAAAACCACCTATGTTTGATGGAGAATCGGAGGAGGTGGCTGAATCATGGTTGATTAACATGAACAAGTACTTTCATGTGTATGAGTACAACAGTAATATCAAAGCCAGGCTAGCCATATATCAGTTGAGAGAGAAGGCCACCTTATGGTGGGAAGAAGTCAAGAATGTACGCACCATTGAAGATCAGGACGTGACATGGGATGCATTTCAACAATACTTTAAGGAAATGTATCTAACAGAACGATTTTATGATGAAAATTCTAGAGAATTCCATGACTTGAAATTGGGGCAAATGACAATGGATGAGTAAATAACCAAGCTCACTTCCCTGTTAAGATACATTCCTTATTTAAGGGATGAAAAGGCTAAGGTTAAATTATTTTTGAGCAGTTTTCTTACTCACATGAAAGAGTGAATTGAATTCATGAATCCGAAGACCATGGACAAAGAAATTTGGAAGGTGAGAATGTGTTACCAGTATTCCAAAGAAAAAGGAGAACTAGGCAAGAACTGGATGATTAGATCTGGATAAAGGACCTAAGTGATAGCTCAAATTTCAGATAGATCTCATCTTCCTGATTTCGGCGCCACAAATGGTTCGAAAAACCAACACCGTATGAAGAAGTTATCGCGATTTGAAAAGGCCAGTAAATTGAAATTTTTGGCATTTGACCAAGTTTGAATGGGCATTTGAATATTTAGAAAAAAGAATATTCTAGGGAATATTCCTTGGAATATCCCCCAAAATATTCCTTCTGTTCTAGTCATATTTTGACAAGTGGTAGGGTATAATTCATGGTTTGGTTATATGGTGTTTTGTGGGCCAATAATAAGGCGCCACATGGCCAGCCCTTAGGCCGCCACGTGGCCCTTGAACCTACATTTAAAATTTTGGTGGAACTCTGCGGGATCAATTGCGAGACCTCCTGCACAGCACGCGGGGGTCTTACCGTCTCTCCTCTCGATGGTTCTTAGCATACATGGTAAGCGACATATATTTAACCTTTGATGGTTTCGTATGCAGGGGAGTGGAGGGGCCAACCCTTCCCCATGTGGCATGAACCTCAAGTCCAAGGGATAAACCCTAACCATCAGCATTCCAGAGTTAACGTGTCACATGGAAACAACGTTAAAAATTTTTGTGCGGTCAAACGCCTAACCACCGGCACGTTACCCGTCAACACCCAACTAGGAGCTGTCACATGCAATGGATAAATTTAATGTTGTGGCTAAATCAGTGGTCGTTTTGGAGCATGCCCTAAATTTGGGGGTTTTAACCAGTTTAACTTAAGTTTCCCAGATTTGGTGGAACTGATTGGGGGTGAAACTGGACAAATTTTGTTTAGGCTATATCTTGAGCTAGATTCGTCCATTTTGAGAGTGTGAATAGTCAATTTCGACTATCTCAGACATTCTAGACTCATTGATGAGGGTTTCATAGTGATCAGAGGACTTCTGAGCGTAATTTAGATTAATAGAAGTTCTAGGGGCAGCAAGGCCACTATGGGCCAGCAACAGTTTGAGGCCTAGCCAGAGCAGCTAGAGGCCTTATTCAGTGAAAAAATAGTCAATTTTGGATTTTTCATAAATTATGGAACTAATGGTGAGGTTTTTAGAGCTATTAGAGGACTTATGAAGGCCGATATGATTCAGAGAAGTTCCAAGGGTCACTAGGGCCACTAGGTGCCAACAGGAGAATGAGGCCTATACAGAGCAACCAGTATCAATTATGAGCAAACCAGTAGTCTATTCTGAATATTTTGGAAATTATGAATCCATTGAAGGGATTTTCAAAGCCATTTGAAGACTTATGAAGGTCGATAATCCACAAATATTTTTTGGGAAGCCTAGGGCCAATAGTGGATGAAGGCTTAGATTGGGGAGCCAGTGCTCATTTTGAGCAAATGAAAAACCTATTTTGGGTGTTTGATATATGCTAGAGACAGTGAAAAAGGTTTCAAGGATAGAAGAGGATTTATGAGGGAGTTAGTTCCACAGATAAGCTCAGGGAAGCTTAAGGGCACCGACTCAAGGAGAAAAGTCTAAGGGAGCCGAGGTTCATCTTCAGAGAGATTTCAGCCATACCAAGGATATAAATGGTATTATAAACCCATTGGTTTAGTTCATATAACCATTGGAGTTGAGTTTGTAACTTGTAAAATAAGTTTCCATCCTAATCCCAAAGAGCCAAGTAAGTTGAAAAAGGCTCAAGGAGATGTAGCCCACAATATTCGGGTGAACTCCTTTATTAAATTTGATTTTATGTGTTGATTCTTATTTGTTGCATTATATGGTTGTTGTACATGCTTAATATCAGCAAAAAAAAATGTTCTTAAAGCACTTAAATAGTTTAAAAACATACATATGTTTCAATTATTTATTTCCACACATTCATGTATAAGTAAGATATTTTATTTGTTTACCTGAGTGGGAGGTGCTTGTGCATAATAATTTCAAGCTATCCACCCATTTTCAAATCAGGTTGGTATCAGAGCACTAGGTTTCTTGCTTGACAGAGCACAAGGTTGCTTGTTTGACTTGAAAGGTGTTTAACAGTGCAAAGGATTTGATTGTTTGCAAATTGACTGATGCTTACACGTTTGAGTTTGCTAGAGGTGAAGGGACAGCTACTGTTAACTAAGTCCAGAATAGGACAAGAAGGAAGAAGGGCTAAAGGCATCTTCCTTACCCAAAGGACCTCGAGGAAACCCTTGAAGCACAAGAGGGTTTGTTTGCAAAAAGCTGCTTGAAGAAGAGCTTGACTCTACAGCCATTTTGTTAAGAAGCTTTGTCAATTATTTTTCAAAGCTTTGTGAATTATTTTTGAAGTTATTTAGTTCATTTACATGATGACAACTTCTTCAAGTCAAGTTTCCAAATCCTCCTCCTTCACACAATTCTTTGATGAAGAGATGAATCGAGACTTCTACATCCTGAAGGATATGGTGCAAATTCTGTATGAAGATAGAAGGGAAAGCACTAGACTTCATGAGAAATTGGTTGCTATGAAGGAAGAGAAAGAAGGGCTTCTTCAAAGAATGCATGAGATGGAGATGCAACTCCATCATGCCCAAGAGGCCTTAACCAAGAAAATGCATGAAGCAGAGGTAAAACACTCAAATTTGTCTTCAAATTCCTCTTTAGAAAGATGTGTAGGTTCATTTGAAAAGAACACTAGAGGTATAGGGTCCAAGTTGATGTTAAAAATGGGTTATGAAGGCAAGGGTCTAGGAAAACATGCACAAGGCATGATTTATCCTGTTTTGGTTGAGGAAAGACCTAAGAAGTTTGGTCTTGGCTATGTTCAATCTTATGGCGAAAAATTTACAGCCATGAAGGAATGTGAGCCAACTCAAAGAAGAACTTTTGTTACAAGTTCTAAACCACAAACATTTCAAGTTTATTTCCATTGTTTGAAGCCTATGTTGCAGCAAGGTGTTGGTACACATGCAACTTATGGTGAAGCTGGAACCTCTACAAGTTCATCTCCTCGAGAAGGTAAAAAGGATGGACATGAAAAGAAACATTTGAGGTATAATTCTTCCCATAGTCAAGTTGATTATGTTTCTGAGAAGCATGACAAATCTGGATGCTTGAATGGAAGAAAGAGTTGTTGTTCCTATTGTGGTATGTGTAACCATGATGTTTCAAAATGCTTGAAGAGGATGAAGGTATATAGGAAACAGTTGAGGCGAAGGAAACTTTCTCAAAAGGTGCAAAATACTTGCACAAATTCCTAGAAGAGGGGACATGTTATTGCCCAATGTTGGACATTGCATCCAACTAATCATCCCAAGCACATGAAGCAAATGGATAGAAATACTGGCGAAAGTGGAACCAAAGATTCCATCATTGATGTGAGAATAGATGTTTCACATGAAGAAGGTTTTCAGTAGCAAAAATCGCCATAGAAGTGGCTTGGTAAGAAGTGGTTTGACTTCTTAACTGAGTAAGACATACATTCATTTGTACATATGAAAATTTTAGTTATGTATGCATTTATGTTGGAAACTTACGTTTGTTTGAGCCACCTTGGATCGATGATCAAGGACATGATGTTCAACTACCTTCTATAAATATCTTGCCAGAAATTTATGAGTGAGTACAATTCTTGATAGGAGGACTAGAGCATCTAAGAGAGTAAGTATTGACTACCTTCGAGTTGGGCTCAATGGTAGTAAGCCATGCAAGGCAAAGTGTAAGAAGGCTGGAAAAGTGAGGGTGTTATACTCTCATCTACTAAACAAATCAGGTAATCAGTATTTTGGGGTCCAAAAGATTCCCAATGGGGATTTGTGCTTAGATTTCAATCAAGGACCTAAGTGATAGCTCAAATTTCAAATTGTTCGAAAGTGTGACGAACCTGAGCGATCGAATATATCTCATATTATTGATTCCGGCGCTATGGACGGTTCGAAAAACTAACACCGTATGAAGAAGTTACCGTGATTTGGAAAGTCCAATAAATTGAAATTTTTGGCCTTTGACCAAGTTTGACTAGGCATTTGAATATTCAGCAAAAATAATATTCCAGGGAATACTCCCCAAAATATTCCTTCCAGGGCAGTCATATTTTGACAAGTGGCAGGGTATAATTTTTTGTTTGGTTGTATGATGTTTTGTGGGCTGATAATAAGGTGCCACGTGGCCATCCCTAAGGCCGCCACATGGCCCTTGAACTGCCATTTAAAATTTTGGTGGGACTCCGCGGGATCGATCACGAGACCTCTTGCACAACCCGCAGGGGTCTTACCGTCTACCCTCTGGATGGTTCTTAAAATACATGGTAAGCGACATATATTTAACCTTTGATGGTTTTGTATGTGGGGGAGCGGAGGGGCCAGTCCCTCCCCATGTGGCCTGAATCTCAAGTCCAAGGGCTAAACCCTAACCGTCAGCCTTCCAGAGTTAACACGTCACATGGCAACAACGTTAAAACTTTTTGCGTGGTCAAACGCCTAACCACTGGCGCATTACCTGTCAGCGCCCAACTTGGAGCTATCACATACAATGGATAAATTTAATGTTGTGGCTAAATCGAAGGTTAGTTTAGAGCGTGCCCCAAATTTGGGGGTTTTCACCAGTTTAACTTAAGTTTCCCAGATTTGGTGGAACTGATTAGGGGTGAAACTTTACAAATTTTGTTTAGGCTCTATCTTGAGCTAGATTCATCTATTCTGAGAGTGTGAATAGTCAATTTCAACTATCTCAGACATTCTAGACTCATTGGTGAGGGTTTTAGAGCCATCCTAGGACTTATGAGCACGATTTAGCTTTAGAGAAGTTCTAGGGGCCACTAGGGCCACCATGGGCCAACAGTAGTTTGAGGCATAACCAGAGTAGCTAGAGGCCTTATTCAGTGAACCAATAATAAATTTTGGATTTTTAAGACATTCTGGAACTAATGGTGAAGTTTTTAGAGCTAGTAGAAGACTTCTGAAGGCTGAGATGATTCAATGAAGTTCCAAGGGTCACCAGCGACACCAAGTGCCAACAAGAGAATGAGGCCTATGAAGAGCAGCCAATATCCATTCTCAGCAAACCAGTAGCCTATTATAACTATTTTTGACATTATAAATCCATTGAATGGATTTTTAGAGCCATTTGAAGACTTCTGAAGATTGAGAAGCCACAAGTAATTTTTGGGCAGCCCAAGGCCAATAGTGGATGGAGGCCTAGATTGGGGAGTCAGTGCTCATTTTGAGAAAATGAAAAACCTATTTTGGGTGTATGATATATGATAGAGATAGTAGAAAAGGTTTCATGGACATAAAAGGATTTCTGAGGGAGTTAGTGCCACAGAGAAGCTCAGGGAAGCTTAAGGGCACTGACTCAAGGAGACAAGTCTAAGGGAGCCGAGGTTCATCTTCAAAGAGATTTCAACCATACCAGGGATAAAAATGGTATTATAAACCCATTGGTTCAGTTCAGATAACCACTGGAGTTGGTTTTGTAACTTGTAAAATAATTTTCCATCATAATCCCAAAGCACCAAGTTAGTTGACAAAGGCTCAAGGAGACGTAGCCCACAATATTCGGGTGAAATCCTTTATTAAATTTTCACTTATGTGTTGATGCTTATTTGCTACATTATATGGTTTTTAAACATGCTTAATATCAGCAAAAACAGATTTTTTTAAAGCACTTAAACAGTTAAAAATCATACACATGTTTCAAGTATTCATTTTCGCATAATCATGTATAAGAAATATCTTTTATTTGTTTAACTGAGTGGGAGGTGTTTGTGCATAAGAATTTCAAGTTATCCACCCATTTTCAGATCACTAGCAGCCAAGAAAAGGGTAGAAAGGAGATTCCAATTTCAAAAGTACAAAAAGAAGTAACTTTAAGAATTCTCCCAAGAATTCGTTGATGAAACAGTTCGGAAGGAATCACCAAAGAAATCGTTGGCTTGTGAAAGAGAAGCCTATAGAAGCTTCTAGCAATCCCGAGCAAGGACAAAGCCAGAAATCGCTCCTATAGTGATGGGGGTGTGGTGAGGCTCACTATTATAAGAACTGCCCATAGCAGGGAAGAAATGATACATTAGCTAATCTACATGAAGCCTCTACCGTGGGTGATGTGGCTCGGAACATGACCATGATTAATGCAGCATTGGAAGATCGACATTCAGTTTACCAACCAACGATGATAGAATCGTAAGGTAAGCTTCTTTCGCAGTCTGTTTCTATTTTGGTTGACCCAGGTGTAATTTTGAGTCATATAAATCCAAAAATAGTATAAATTTGCAAATTACAAGGTCAGAAATTTAAAAATCCCTGGTTAGTACAGCTAGCCACGGGAGAAAAAATGAGAGTTTGTGCCAAAGTTCCAAACCGTGTACTAGAAATTGGAAATCAAGAATTGAATGTGGATCTGAACGTGTCACCCTTGGGGTCCTATGATATATTATTGGGGATGGATTGGTTGGAGAGACACTGGACTCTGGTGGAATGTAAAGAAAAGATTATATACTACAAAATGCAAGATGGGACTCGCAAGGAGATACAAGGAATTAATAAACCCCTACAACTACGTCCTATTACAACCTCTCATATGGGTAAGTGTATTAAGAAAGGATGCCAGTTATATGCCATCCAAGTGGGTTTCACTAATGCTAAAGAGAAGACTCCTATGATGGAGAACATACCAGTGGTGCAGGATTCATGGACGTATTCCCAAAAGATGTACCGGGATTACCACTAAGAAGGGATATTGATTTCACTATTGAGTTGATGCCTGGAGAATCACCAATTTCAAGGGCCCCATATAGAATGAGTGTACCAGAATTAATGGAATTAAATATGCAATCGCAAGAGCTATTGGACAAAGGGTACATTCGACCAAGTGTGTCCCCTTGGGAAGCACCAATACTGTTTGTAAATAAAAAAGATGGAACAATGCAGATGTGCATGGATTATAGGCAACTCAATAAATTGACTGTCAAGAATAAATATCCTTTACCACGAATTGATTACCTGCTTGATTAGGTGAAGGGGGCCACAATTTTTTCAAAGATATATTTAACATCTGGATATCACCAGATCCGGATAAAAGACGAGTACATCTACAAAACTTCTTACCGTACGAGATACAAACATTACGATTTTGTGGTATTACCATTTGGTTTAACAAATGCACCAACAACATTTATGAGGTTGATGCATGGCATATTTCACCCCTTTTTGGACAGATTTGTGTTGATATTCATAGATGATATTTTAATTTATTCAAGGAGCTTGGAAGAACATAAGGAGCACTTAAGGATGGTGTTGGAGATGTTACGAAAGCATCAGTTGTATGCTAAGTTTAGAAAATGTGATTTCTTCAAGGAAGAAATTCATTATCTAGGCCATGTTTTTTCCACTGAGGGAATCGCGGTTGATCCCAAGAAAATTAAGACAATTATGGAATGGTGAGTACTCCAAAATGTGGCGGATGTCCGATCTTTTATGGGGTTGGCTGGATATTATCGACATTTCATTGAAGGATTTTCGAAAATTTCCCTTCCAATTACATCGTTTCAAAGGAAGGGAAAAATATTCAGATGGACTACAGAATATCAAAATAATTTTGATAAGCTGAAAAATTTGCTGACCACAGCCCCGGTTTTGCGAGTAGCTGATTCCAATAATTAATTTGAGGTTTGTACCGATGCTTGTAAATAAGGAGTGGGAGCGATTCTTTCACAAGAAGGAAGGGTGGTTGCCTGTGAATCAAGGAAGTTGAAAGATCATGAATAACGATATTTAGATTATGATTTAGAGCTGATCGTGGTAGTGCATGCACTCCGGGTATGGAGGAACTACTTGATAGGAAAAAGGTTTGTATTAAAAATTGACCACATCAATCTAACTAGCTACTTTAAGCAAATTGATCTTAACTCTCGACAGGCAAGGTGGAATGCCTTCTTAAGTGAGTTTGATATGGACATTCAGCATGTAAAAGGTAAGGAAAACTAGGTGGCAGATGCCTTAAGCAGAAAACTACATTGTGTTTATGACCTTTGCTATAACCAGATTGAATGTAAGTTTGTGAATCTAATAAAGGAGGAGGTTGGAAAGTATCCCGAATACCATTTTTTATGGAAGCAAGTGGAGGAAGCCAGGAAGCAAGAGAAACCTCTTGATTACGGGATTAGCAAAGATCAATTTTTAACCTTTAAGGAAAAGATATATATCCAAAATCGAACAGGTTTGAAGGAGTTGATCATGAATGAATACTAGCGCAGTAATTACTCAGGACATCCAGGATACCAGAAAATGCTAACAGTAATTAGAAAGGCTTATTTCTTGCCTAGTATGCAAATAAATATTGCAGAATATTTGAACAAATTCCTGGAGCGTCAACAGGTTAAGGTGGAGCATCAACATCCAGCCGGATTTTTGTAGCCTATCCCAGCACCGGAGTGGAAATGGGAAGTCATATCCCTAGAATTTATCACTGTTTCACCAAGATCAAAAAAGCACAATGAATTGATTATGGTGGTGGTTGATAGGTTGAGCAAAGTAGCACATTTGATACCTGTGCAATATACCTATAAAACTATGTAGATAGCATATATCTTTATGAGGGATATTTTTTGACTGCATGGTATTCCAAAGACTGTCATATCAGACCGGGATGTGAAGTTTACTTTAGAATTCTGGAAGACCTTGTTTACCGGTTTGGGAACCCAAATTAACTTCATCACCGCGTACCATCCTCAGATGGATGGACAAACTGAATGGGTAAACCAAATCCTGTAGGATATGTTGCGCATGTATGTGATGCAGCAGCCAATGAGATGGGAAGAATATTTTCACTTGGTAGAATTTGCTTACAATAGTGGTTATCAGGAATCTTTTAAGATGAGTGCTTTTGAAGCTTTGTACGGACGAAAATGCCATACTCCTATCAATTGGAGCAGCCTAGAAACCAAGATGATGCTTGGACCTGAGATGTTACCTGAGATGGAATTAGAAATAAGAAAAATCAGACAAAATCTGAGAGCTGCTCAAGATAGGCAGAAGGTGTATAGAAATAAGAAGAGGACTTATCGAGAATTTGAAGTGGGCGACCATGTGTATGTAAGGATTAAACCAAAGCAGAGCACACTAAGGTGGGCCTCCTGTGCCAAGTTAGCTCCAAGGTTCTGTGGACCCTTTCAGATATTGGAGAGGGTGGGACCTGTGGAGTACCGATTTGCTTTACCCAGCTATATTCGGGTGCAAAAAGTGTTCCATGTATCCTTACTAAACCAATACATACATGAAAAAAAAATGTAATCCATTGGAAAATTATTCAAGTTGAACCGAACGACGAATTTCTAGTCGAACCTCAGCGTATACTCGATCGAAGAGAAATCATGCTCCAGAGGTGAGCCATCACCTAGGTTAAAGTGCAATGGAATCACTTCAGCTTGGATGAGGCTGCCTGGGAAGATGAAGGATTTGTTCGTGAGGGTTACCCAAAATTATTTGTTGAGCTGAGATGAAACACTAAGGATGATGTTTGCTTCCAGGAGGAGAAGTTGTGACAACTAGTTTAAATGTTAACTAGTTGATTATGTTATTTAATTTTAAGTGAAAAAAAAATTATGTTTTTGAGAAAAGGATTATCTAATAAGAAAAATAAATTATGTTTTTGGGATGAAATTAAATTTATTAATGAAATAGATATTTCCATAAAAATTTAAAGTGTTGATGGTAAAAGTATTCCAAGAACTGAGGGTAGTTGAACATAAACAGTTCAAGACAATTACCTCTCCTCTAGGGATAAAGGGTGCATCCTAGTGAGGAAGAGGGTTTCTATGCTGAGACTAAGGAGGAAGAGAGTGGAGTATTCCTGAGCTGGTGCTGACCAGTGGAACACGCTCAACCTTCCATATTCCTGGAAAAGAAGAAGTGCTGAGCCTAAGGGCCTTGAGGTCTCATCTGGAAAATTTCTGTCAACCTACTAGACTCGGTTTGGAGCACAGGGGGCATTGAGGAGGTGATTTCCTCACTCATGGTAGGGTGGAAAACCTCAGCAAATTCGGAAAAACAGATAAGTATTCATTTACTGGGAAATTTGGTATGAGACATGCTTTCTAGTTATTTATTAATTTTCTGTCACAGTATGGATATTTAATGATGAAAAAGAGTATTTTCCCTACTAGAAGTATAGTCAATATGTTATGTTTGTGTTCCTTTTCTAAATAACAGTGGAACTCAGGAAATACAATAAATATTTGGAGTGGTGTGACTTTAACTTATTTCTGTAAATAAGAAAAGAATTGGTGTTTACTGTAAACTGGTGGGGCTTATAGACATACTTATTACTACATGGATACTAACTCAAAAAACTGTTAACTTCGAGTTTAGTGCCAAAACCCCAAACTCCGAGTTGGTCGTTAACTCCTTCTATGATAAACACAGACATAATGGTTCGGACATATATTAAGAAGTCAATAATAAATTATGTGCCAAATTAGTTTAATGGTGTACTGCTATTGTAGAATGTGAAAAGAATAGAAGGAACTCAATAACAGTGAAAGAATGTATAGTAAACCCCAGAATCAGCAACGACTGTAAAACAAACCAGATATAAATATAAATCTATAGCATAATGAAAACAAGAGTCTGCGGGAGCCAAAATAAAACTAGAAAAGAATTATATTCAAGATTCAGAAAGATACATTTTGTACTATGTGAAGAAATTTAGGATATACTCTACACATTTCCTGATATATCCAATAGAGAGCGAAAACATTCCATTAAAAGAAAGATTAATAGTATTTTTAAGAACAGAGAGTCCCGAAATCAGACAATGCATAAGTAAATTACAACTTTCGAAAGAACAGAGGAAAACCGTAGAGTCAATGAAATTCTGGAGAGCGTTTCACTCATAATTTCGAGCCAAAAGTTATAGTTATCCTCTTAAACAATTAAACACCAGAATAGAATTATGCTAGAGTCATAAAATACGATGTTCACAAGTTGGGAAAAATCCCCTCGTTCTGCAGAGAAATTAAAATAAATACTGCCAAGGCATGCAAGATTGAAACTATATTTTAAGAAAAACGCATGAAGTCGGGCAACTCCGAAGGCCAGGTCAAGGGCCTCTATCATTAACACTTATATAAAACATGCAGCAAGGATTTGGTACCTGAAATGCAATCGAAGGGAACCAGGTTCAATCTTCCGTATCAATGCAAAAACCCACAAGCTTGACTCCAAGGGACGAGTCGGGCCTAACCTGCACAATAAAAAAGAGACAGGAAGATTTGAGAGAGGAACCACACCAGCAAGCTAGAAATGTAAATAAAGAGGGCTCAAATAGGAGGAGCATTAAACTGTTACATGAGCGCAAGATTTCTCTTGCAGATTCGTTGGGTGGAACCCTGTAAACAAGTCACAAAGCAAGGAATCAAACTTCCTAACCAGAGACGAATTAACCTACACTTCATAAACCATGGCTTAATTTAAAACCTGCACCTCAAAACTCACCTACCGCTCGATGGAGGAGCTCTTTAGAGAAGCAGACTCCGCAAAAAGCTTAGTGTAAGCACCAGCTTGTCGAGAAAACAAGAGCGCCATGGTAGAACCTCGCAGGAAGAAGAATACACCTATGGTGGAATAAGAAACCTATGAAAAAAAATGGGAAGAAAATGGAAATAGAGCTAATAGAACTGAATAATCTTCCATAACAGTCGATTATGGCATTACCTGCTAAGACATGCCTTGGGAAGGCCAAGCGGATCTGACATGGAGTTAAGGTAAATCAGGCAACGGAGTCTGGCTACAGGGTGTAGAGCAGCGTGACGAACAAGCGGAAGCAAATGACAAAGACGGTTAGGGTTTGGGGAGGTCTATACCCTAAACGGGTCCTCCGCCAATCTCCACCGTCGAATCCAAACCCTTCCATCCAATGGTGAAAGCCCATACAGTTGTTGATCAGATGGGTAGGTGGTTCGGGGTCATTAAGAATCAAATCAATAACATTCGAAATATCCCAAACGTAACCCATGCGCATTGGATCAATCATAATCAAATTTATTAACAGTCCGATCCAATACGATGGAACTGTGAGATTTGTGTCCTGCCTTCAATCAATTAAAAACATATTCATTCCAAAATTATGTTGAAAGTTAGAACCGCTACTAAGTGGATAGCAAGCAGGACAGGTGGAACGTTGGAATCTATGATGAAATGAATTCCATTAGATAGGTGTTATAATTATAAAAGGTAAGAGTAGGATTGTTTTTTATACGTGTTATGATCATACAATGTAAGGTGTAGTATTGAATTCGAATATGTGAAATATTTAATATATGTATAGTGTGAAAAATACAAGTGGTTAAGCTTGTTAAAGTGAAAGTAATTTTTTTTTGGGTTAATGTTGATATAAACATTACAAATAAAAATTTAAAGTAACATATGCTTTAGTTAATTTCTATGATTTTTTAAATCTTGGTAAGTTGAGATGTGTCACTATATAAGTTTTTTTGTTTTTTTTTTTTTCGCGTTCATTATGAATTGATGCCCCTTGGAATTTAAGAGTCACTTAATGTATATAGTTGTGTCATTAAACATATCTACATCTGAAAAATCATGTAACAAAAGTATAATAATAAAAAAAATAATAAGCAATAAAAATTCAATGTTACTTAGGAACATGATGTTTTTTAAAATCCCTACCTTCCAATTAATAATTAATAATAATTATTGATGAAAAAATAAAATTATAAAAAATTATTGAAATTTAAATAATTTTGTCCATATAAAAATATATAAATACACAATTTAAAATTATAATATTATTTATTTAATTAATATTTATTTAAATTTATCTTATTTAACCATCAAATTTGAAAAAAAATAGATGAATGTGTTGTTATAAATAAATTCGTTATATTCTTATAAATAAAATTGACAAATTAATAAATAAGAAAAATATAAATAAATTAACCATATCCATATCTTGATGATTGATTAGGATGTCCATTAAAGCCATAAGACTTTATTTTAAAGCTCCATCACTTTTATATTAGCACAAGCTACATTAGTATTCCATCATTTATATGGTAATCAACTTTTATAATTGAGATTAATCAACATAATTTAATATTATTTATTACTATTACTATTACTATTATTTATATTAAAAACATTATTAATATTAAACTTCCGTGATTCATATCTATTTTTCAAAAAATCTTCCAGAAAATCACCTCCACCCTCAAGCTACCGTGAAAATGACTTCATATTGTTTATATGGCTTCATACCGTGAATATTTAATATATTTAAATTATTAATATTAAGAATTTATATTAATACTAATATTATATTTAAATATTATTAATGTTAAACAATCATCTATATTAAACATCATATACGACATCATCTACGAGCGCTTTACACAACCTCAGTTGCTGAGCACTTACGTTCATTCCATGCATGGCCATCTCACCAATATCTTGAGAAACACATCATTGCCACTTATGCAAAAGCCAACCAAGTTAGGGACTTCTACATACCACTCGACCAAAGATTGGGATGAACCAAATCTCTCTTTCAGCCAATCACCCTCGTGCCATATTCCAAGCATGAATGTGGGATCTCATGGTATAAACCAAGACAAAATAAAACAATAAATACATATATTAAACCACCTCCACCCTTAAGCTATCGTGATCTCACCTAAACCGGTCTTGAAATCACAAAACTAAACCAAGCTTGGATGCTCAAAATTCCTTCACCATATCTTGAGGAATTATCTTGTCTCTACCCACCTGTCGAGGGTTTCCCATAGAAAACCATATCCACCCCCAACCCTTGCAATTTTCATGGGACCACCTCATCTGGTTCCAAAATGTTATGGCAATCCAAAGATCAACCAAGAATGAATCCCATCACACCATGGCTATCCAAGAAATGGAAAGGCAAGGCTGAAACCACTATCAAACTAGGAAAAACCCATGCCAATGACAACAAAGGAATTAAATAAAGAAATGCATGTATCTTGCATTCACACGTCATCTAGGAAATCACACATGCAACCTGTTACCTGCAAAATCCTCCTGTTGAAGTTGTTGATCCAACCTTCCCCTTGCGCTCACTTCCTTTCTTTTGCTCGCTCTTTGCTTTCCTTTGCTTTCTCTCAACTCTTTAAGCTCTCCCTCTCTCTCTAAATTGATCCAAGAAAAACTAAAAAAAGTTGTGAGCTGTTTCTTTGACACCTTTTCAAAATTGATGTCCCCTTTTTTCTTTATTTTCCTCTAATTTCCTTTGCATGAAAATTTGTGTCTCTTCATCTCCCTTTTCTCCTATTCTCCATTATTTCATAATTAAATGCCAATTATTTCCTCTTTTCCTTTACTAATTTCTTTTCCATTTTCCATAGCCATTATTGAACCATAAGTGATGCCCACTAAAGTGTTTTCCCAACATTCAACTTGGAATACGTGTCCTTTGACCTTGGTATTATTTTGCCTAAATGTTATCCTTTATTACATGAAACTTTATTCTATCACACCTATGACCAATAAATTTCTGAAAACAAAACATACTTTTTTTGGAGCTTTATAACATAACTCGATGCAATTTTTACAATAACATATTATTGAAATAAAAACAAACATATCACTTATTGGAGATTCATTACACAACTGATTACGGTTTTATAACCATATATATACATATACTAAAATCTAATTTGCGGGAACCAACAAAAAATTAAAGATACAAAGCCTGCATCTGATCAGCCATCTCCCTTGTAGCTTCATCATGCCCAAAGTGTTTCCAATGCACTTTAACTTTCTCTATTGCTCAATTCTGTAGCATACGATGTTTCTGCTACATAATTCACTGAGCTTCTGGATGGAACTCTCACTATGATCTGAAATGAAATAAAACTTTGATCTTCCTCTCACACTTTGCAAGCCTAATAAACTTGGGTATTTAAATGTAAAATTAGTTTTGCAACCTATTCAAAGATGAGTGATTAATTTTTCACATGAATTTAAAAGTGACACAAATTCATATGCAACTTAATATGATAGCCATGAAGAGATGAAAACCAACAAGTGATAAAAAAATTCACCCCTTCTGGCTACGTCTCCTGGCCCTACTCTAATGGCTAGGTCACTTTATTGATTTCAACAGCAAATGATCACATTACCACTTGTTGACCTTGGAGTGGATTCTTTCTCCTACACAGAAAAATTCTCCTACAAAGAATTCTCACTCAAAAAGATTACTCCCTATAGTAAGTCATGAATATGTCAGCATAAAAAGGAATCTCTTACAATATATCCATGTACTCCACCCGAAATCAAGAAGCATAAACATACAAATACTTCATAATGAAGCGTTGAAAAGGGCTTCTCTCATAAGCACATTGAGAAAATACTACAAATAGTTTCTCTACTGAAGTAACAATTATTATAGATGAAACTAGAACGTTGGTAAACCTTTAGCTAGGCTCTTTCCATGATCAAATATGCCTCCATATTTCTTCAAAAATATCTCTATCTCTAGAACTAAAGGAATTGAATCTGCAAAGAGTCCATCATACAATTATCAAATAAAAAGTATGAGGCCGTCATTGAGTTCAAGACACTCAAAAGCCCCTATCTAGGCTCTTCTTGAGCTCAAAAAGGTTAAAAACTGAGCAAGATATGCCTCTTGGAATCAAGCTCTATTATCTGTCATGCAAATTGGAAAAACATGCTAACTGTTCTATGATTTCAATCTTTACACAGTCCGCCGAGCAACAATTTTTCCTGGGACCGGTGGCATTCTTGCCGCAAATGTGGATTTTTTGCCTCTTTAAAATGTGTCATAACCCTTAAGCGTCGAGTCAAGGTCACATGGAGTGCAATGTGGCCGGGGGTCAGGGCTAACCTTCCACCCACGCCCGCTTAGCTTCACCTGTCTTGGCATATGGTCATGTGCATGTCAATATGGCCAGGGGTCAGGGCTAACGACCCGCCCTGTCCTCCATTGGTCACATACGTCTCCGAGGGTTGGGGGTCAGGGTTTATCTACCTGACCCCTCTGCTTACGTCTCCGCTCCGGTCGCGTGGGTGAGGCATGAGACCCGGGGCCAGGGCCTAAATACTCCTCCCCACTTCCTTTCGTTATGGGTCATGTGGTGATCCAGGTGATCAGGGCCAGGTCGAAGTGCCCCAACCTCTTTGCCATATCGCCTAGGTTTTTTGCCAAGGGTTTTATGGTGGCAAAAAAACCATGGGTTGGGTCCTGCCCCTCTCCATAATGCCTATGGACATATGGTGGGAAACAATACCAAGGTCCAAGACTTACCACTAGGCCCCTCTTCCCAAAAGAACTGAAACTTGAGTTTAAATAGAACCGGGGGCCAGAGTCTATTAAGGCTCATGGTTGTGGTTTGGTGGTATGGTGTTGCGTTGTGTTACGGTAGGACTAGGGGTCGAACCCCGCTGAGACCCTTGGGCTTGTTATAAAAATTTTAACCAATGATAGAGGGCAAGTAACACCCTCTAATTGGGCTACCTCAACTAATGACCACCAATCAAAAACCGCCATCCCAACTTGTATGATGATGCCATGTGTAGGGCCAAATTGGTATGTATTATCTATTGTGCATGCCTAGTGAGTTGTTGACATCAATGTATGACGTGCCCAGTCAGTAACCCAATCAACCTTGTTGTTTGAATTTTTAGTTGTTGGGAAAAAACATCAGAACGTCATAAATTTCTCATACAATATTGGATTGAGGTGATTCAAGCGACGTTGGAATCAGGATGATGAACACTACAATATTTTTCTAGTTTTGGGAGATTATGAGCACTTTCATTTTTTAGCCTCTTTTTTATCTTTGGATCATACCTCCTCCCCACTAGGAACCTTTGGAACTCCAAAAGTCTATCTTCACTAAGAAAATAAGTGAGGAAACAAATCATTTACTTTTCCAATCTCAATCCTTCTTGTTCTATTTAAATTGGTTCCTTTGAGCCTCGTTCAAGGAAGGGAAAATTTTAGGGGCTAATATTCGCAGGTGGGCTAATTTTCCATGTTTTTTCCAAAAAAAAGATTCGCCAATTTCCATTTTTTTGAAAACTGATTTGCCCAAATTTTATAGAATAAAATTATTTTACCCTAAAAAACACCAAAATTTTATATATACTAATATAAATTAGTTAGAAACCTAAATATTTTTAAGAAAATATCATCAAAATTTTTAGAATTTACATATTGGGGACTAGTAAGATTCGCCAAGGTTTCTAAACTTTAATATAAACTTCCATCGTTAAAATTTTCCCTGGTTCATGGTAATCCACATGACCTATGCGTGATGTCCTTATCCTCCTTTCAATAATTGTGGCTTGCCGCAATTATTTTAAACATGCAGGGAAAAAATTTGCAATGGTTGGAATATGAACATTGTCTTCATGACCATATTTCTTTGGCTCAAACAATCTTCACCTTAAAGTATTTCTTTATTGAAACCAAATTTGATCTTCCACCTGGAAATCATAAGCAACTCAATGCTTCTCATGCATTTCTTTTTACTTTTCTTTTTTGTCCTCAATATTCACTTGTACTCTTAGATGCACTGGATGCATTTGTTCAATGACATGCTTGGCTTTGTCCACATTGCTATGGTCATCTTCTGCACAATATTTACCAAAGATGAAATTCAAAAACAAGCTTCACATAGAAATACTTGTATAGGTGAGTGCTTGACACAATTTTAGACATCCTAGGTGAAATGCAAATGTTCATCACAAAAGTCCCATACAAATGGTCTCATCATCAAGCCAAAATAGCATAACATGCCAAAGAAATACACTTGTTGTAGATAAGTGATTTGTACATGACTTCACTTTACAAAGTACCCAAACGAGAATTTACAAGAAGTAATTACAATTTTACAAAGCAAGCTAGTTATAAAAAATAGTCTACCCATTCTTTGCCTAACTAGGCTTATGGGTTCTCTTTTTGTACCCACTCTACCTCAAAGGATGCTTTGGGAACGACATCAGTTTTCCATTTTTCCACTTGTTTCTTCCCTTGCAGGGGATCACATGACCTCTTTATCCTTCTTAGAAAAAAGTTTCGGATGGAGTTTCTAACACTTTTCAATCTGGCGCCCATTCATGCTACAATGGGTGTTATAGGCCATTTTGTCAAATCGAGTCATTAGGCCCTCTAATGGGATCAATCAACATCCTATTACCCCTTGTCAATATCATTTCAAAAAGCCCTAAGTGAACCTCCTTCATTTCTCATAATTTATTCCTAAAACCACCTCATCTGAGCCAGTTTTAGCACCAACGCTCCCTGGCCTTCCTCTGGATAGCATTCACCTACAAGTTGTATCACTGGGGCCAGTTTCGATCACCTACATGTTGCTCCCATTTGCACCTGGGTTTGTTCTAGAAATTCGAGAAAAAGAGAGAATTTCTGGAAGCTTCCTCATCCAGAAGCTTCCATAATTTGTTACAACCATTTACTTTGGATTAAACATTCAGATCCTATCTAATCCTTCTTTGGATTTTTCATCCCTTATCCTTTGATCCCATCCTCCCATCAAATACGGGTCTAAAACCTTATATTGGTAATTGGATAAGAACTTCCAACTTACCCCACTCCACTATATATTTACCATTTTGCATATGAAAGAGGTTAGAATGGCTGGCTTGTGGATTATACCCTTATGCTGCTGAGGTGAGAGGTTAACATTCCATGCATTTAGGGTGATTGGAGGTGCATATTGTGACAAGGAAAGGACAAGTTAACATCTTGGAGGAGCTCTTATACAACATCAACACCTATTTATGGCTGTAATCTCCTTCCATTTATAGAAATTAAAAGAGTTCTTTTTTTTCCTATATGTGATTTTCGTTATTTCAATTATTTCAATACCATGTTGATCGATCGAATAGAGTACTTATATGATACTGCATAGATCTCATAGTTTCTTAGCTTGTTTTATCTGATTGTGCAGGTTCTAATTTTGGCAATCAAAGCTGGAATTGGAGCATTCAAGTTGAAGAAGGAATGAAGCGTGCGACAGATTTCAGGTAGGATTTATTCCATAATCTACTTACTTTAAGGAAAGAAATGGGTTCCTTATACTACAAGGAAAATACCCTCTAGCGGATGTTTTTGAGGAGCCCCTAAAAAATACACCAAACATCCATTTATAGCGGAGGTTCCTAGAGGAGGTTGGCGGGCAGAAGCTTTTGCGGATGTATTTCGTTTGGTGCTCTTATCACTGTAAAACACACCGGTGCGTTCAACACGAGAAAGAATTGGTGTGTTTGAAAAATTGGCACACCGGACACAGTGCGCTTCGTACACACCCACCCGATGCGTTGTATTTCTGTAGAGCACTGGTACTTTACATAACTTGCGCCACGGTGCCTCATAAAAAAAACGCGAAAACTGAAACCGCCCTGGTCACCCTTAAACGCACCGGGACACCAACGCACCAGGGCACCCTGAAATCCCTGCGCACCAGCACAGGGTTAAATAAATAAAAAATTACGGCAAAAAAACCATACAAAACATAGGCACACCAGGAACTGGGCGCTCCTAACACACCCGCCTGGTGCGTCATATTCCTGTACAACACTGGTTCCTTACATCTCTACCACACTAGTGCTTTCGAAAATGTGCACGAAAAAAGATATCGCCCAGTGTGGAATAAATCAACCGCACTGGGGCACCCATAAACCCTGTGCACCAGCAGATGGTTAAATAAAAAAAATTACGGCCAAAACATTGGCACATTGGAAACCGTGCACTTCGTACACAAAGAACCGGTGCCTTTAATTACAGAACAACACCGGTGCGTGTCAACTCGTCAGCCCCAGTGCCTCATAAAAATCACGTGGAACAGAAATCGCCTAGGGCGGAATGACGGAAACACACTAGGATCTCCATAAATGTTGCACACCGGAAAAGGGTTGAATAAAAAAAATTTGCGGCCAAAAAACCGCACAAACCATTGGCTCACCGGACACCATGTCTGTTGCATCATATTACTGTAGAGCACCGGTGCATTACAGATACGCTACCCCAGTGCTTCATAAAAGCATGCGAAAACAGAAGACGACCGGGGCAGCATACAATAAACGCACTGGTATGCCAATAAAAACCCCACGCACTGGAACTGTTGGGTGTGGAGCCTGATTATCTTGTTTACTTTGTATCACAACATTGGACCCCTGTACCTTAAAAGGGGCGGCAACGTTGCCCGTAATTAATCACTGCTGTGGGGGGTCCACGGGGGGCGACAGTGCTTTTCGGAGCCCCCCCCTGGCGGGGGCTTTCGAGGGCAGTGCCCCCGAAGCTAAAAACAGATGTAAAATTGCCTTGTAAAAGTACAGTAATTTCTAGTCAATCTGGGCCGTTCATTAGGCAAATGATCTGATGGTAGAAGTTATGTTTATATTAGGGTTTTTTTCCCTAGAAGGCAACCCCCTTGTATATATGATGGTATTTTATTGTGGCTGTGTATTATGTGTGTATTATGGGAGCGAGAAACAGAGAGGGAGACTGTGAGAGAGAACAAAGGATATTACAGCGGATATGCTGTAGGTTTTGTCTCTTCATTTTTGCTGGATAATAGAAAGGAAGGACTGGCTGTTCGGGGTGGACGTAGCTCAAACTGGGTGAACCACGTATATCTGTGTCTGTCTGGTTTTATGTGTTTTGTGTGCTTGTATTTTCCGCATATTTTATGTGTTGCATTGCTCTGTAATATTTAATTTTCTAACAGGAACAGGGTTAAATAAAAAAAAATTACGGCCAAAAAACCGCCTTTTTCACTTTTGTCAGTGCTACAAAGCTCTCAAGCACCGGTGCAAGTTATCCTTGTTTGAGTCGCCCTGAAATCCGTGCTTCCATTGCACTTATTGCACGCATTGCTGCTGTGCATTGCCACCAATCTCCAGCTTGAATTTTGTAAAACAGTAGACAAATTTTCTTTTGCAAATTCTACAGCCAATATGCCTCCTCGATGGGTAAATGTACAGGTAGTTTTCTTGTTTTTCCACAATTAAACCTTTTAGCGAATTAGAATTTCAAAAAACCTTAAAATTAACCATTAAAAAAAATAAAAAAATTGTCGCGCGGTGCGCTCGAGCCGTTCGGCTCGCACCGGTTTGCGGTGATGCCTATAAACCAGCATAGATCCATCTAAAACATAGATCTAACATGAGCTGAAAGGGATCAAATTCCTTTTGTTGCAAACTTATTTTAGAATACAAAAAATTGTTATTATTTAAATTTCAATTTTGATTGTTATAGAGATTACATAACATGTGTATTGAAACATTTATATTAATTCATATTAAATTATTTTATTCATAACTCACATTGGATATTTGATTCTATCATACATTAAAATATTTTCTTTTAACATTTTTTTCTATATATAGATTTATATAAAGTTGATATCACTTATTAAAATATTTTTTAAAAACATAAGGTTTAAACATCTTACTCACATATTTTTTTTACTTCTAATTACTCTACATGATATTAGGTCATATGGAAAACTAATTAAAAATGCATAGCATATATATATATATATATATATATATTCATTTTTATTATAGCCGACATTGTTTTTCTATTTAGAGAATATTTTATTTTTATTTTACGAGGAATGAACATACTTAACGTAGCCTTCACACTGGGATGTAGAAACAATATAGATGCAGTTTAACCACATATCTACCAAGGGCCTCGAGATCCAATATCAAACTTTTTAAAAAAATTACATGTCAATTAATACTTTTACTGCGTAAATTTGTGATTAATATAGTTTATGTGGTAATTTTTCATTGTTTAAATTGTATAATTTTATATTTTGTCATTATTAATATTTTATATTAAAAATTGAATTAGTCACACATTTTCCTCTTATTAAAAAGTAACTACTCTACATTACCTTCAATTAATTTTTCCTTTCAAGCTAAGGTTAACACACACACACACATATATATATACACACTTTCTGTATAGAGAGAAAATCCATGCTGAAATATATTAGTTAATATGGATATTCAAACACTTTCTTTAAGTTCTATATATATATTTTATTTCTATAAAGTTGTATAAAATTATAATATCAACCCTTAATTGTTGTGTTAATAGATTTTTAATTGTTTAAATTATTTTTATTATTTTTTGAGGACGTGACATACTTACACATCTCCCTTGTACTGGATTCTAGAATGAGCTTTTTGGCTCAATTATAATATCAACACTTAATTGTTGGGTTAATAGATTTTTAATTGTTTAAATTATTTTTATTATTTTTTGAGGACGTGACATACTTAACATCTCCCTCATATTGGATTGTAGAATGAGCCTTTCGGCTCAATTTACAGGCCGCACCGCAATTGGTGCTAACGGTATCTGCACTGGTTCAGGGGCGGTACCGCCAGGCGCACCGTGTTATTTTAAAATTTTTTAAAAATTGCGGTGCGGTCGTTTACCTGGCTGCATTGTTGACAATGTGGTATCGCGGCAACATGGTGTGTTGACAGAATTATCCACCTCGAAGCGCGTAATGTGGTCAGCACACCACATACCACAATTATACATTGTCAATGGTTCGACCTGGTAAACCGGTGCTAAGGGTATCTACACCGGTTTTGGGGCAGTACCAAAGGCGCACCATGTTATGTTAAATTTCCTTATAAAGAGCGGTGTAGTCGGTTACCTGGACGAATCGTTGTCCTTGTTGAATAGTGGTGATGTGGTGCATTGACCGAAATAACCGCCCCGGGGACGGCTATTTTTGTTAGCGCACGACTTACCATATTTGGCCTGCGTCAACGGTGCGGCCTTTTACAATACCACACTGACGACTATGTACTGTGGCAGGAGGGCGGTGCGTTAACTTAGATATACACCCCGGGGCATATACTGTAGTCAGCGCACCGCCCTCATGACATCGCACATAGTGAAAAGTGCGCTAAAAACATTTTCTGGAGCACCGCCCCCAATGCGCTGAATATCATTAGGTGCACCGTATTCAATGTGCTCTGTTGAAAGACACACCATGACCGGTGTGTGACTGTGTTTTTGGCGCACCGAATATTGTTTTATTTATTTTTCAGAAAATATTTATATATGTATATTTCAAAATACATGTGTCATTTAATAAAAAAATTGTGTTTAATATGTCAATAATTCAGAGACGTGAAAGGAGAGAAGAGGGGCAACAACAACAATAATAGGTGGAACAATATAACATGGTTTGCCTATGGGAGGCAAGAGAGAGGGAGAGAGATGCATACCCTCGCCCTATTACAGCAGCGACGCAGGGGCTCCTAAGGGAGGTAGGCCTCCTCAAGTTCTATGAGGAGGCTAATTCCCTAAAGTCCCATAGTGTGTTTTTGAGATATCTTATCCGAAGGTGGAATGCCCAGCGATAGGCTTTCTGAGTTGGTATCAACCAGTGGTACACACCCACTAAGGAGGATGTATATTTTACTACAGGGATATCGAGGAGAGGGGTGGATTTTCCCTCGTTACCCAAGGTTCCAGTTGGCTGTGTGGCAGGGAGTCAGTTAGTTTACTCCCAGAGATACAATGGAGCACATTTAGTATCTCCTACAGATTTTCAGGTTGCTGGAGGGCAGTTACGTATTGGTGCGTTTGGTCATGAGGAGGTCCAGTGTCTCTCACTTATAATTTCAACCATTTTGCACAACACCAATGATGGGAAACACATGAGTTGCTCACTTTTATATTATGTTGATTCTTTACTACAACAACCACGACTTGTTAGGTGGTCTGCCATTTTTTTGCGGCAGTTCTGTACAACATTAGATAGATGTCGTGCTCATGCACAAGGGATGGTCAACTTCCCTTTTGATTCGGAGCTTTTTTGTTTATTTTTTGAGAGGTTTCTAGAGATGAGACCTAGTTTTATTTGGTAGCCTCGTAGGCCGATTATTGAGGCACGTATGCACATGTTGGGGTAGATGATGCCCAAGAGGGAGGAGAGTCTTTTTCAAGTGAGGATATCAGATGATGCACTGGAGTTGCTAGCCAGTGTTGATGAACATCCCTTCATTATGGTCCCATGTCCTTATGTGGGGTTGGATTGGCAAGGGTGTGCCAACATCCTCTTCACAGTTGATGAGCTGCCAGATGATAGAGGTAATATTACTGTTTTAGTTAAATTTATTCTAACATGTTCTTTAACTTGTTTTTATTAAATTGTGTAATGAAACTGTCTAATTATTGTTGTGTACTTGTATATATTTTGCAGACATTGGCTCTTTTGATGGCGAGGAGATGCCGCCACCACCACCTGATCCAGGTGTGGATCCTGATGATCACGATGAGGGCATGCCAGATTCCAAGGATCATCAGGATGCCAGTGCAGATCAGAGACCTGCTCCTGCTAGTGCGCCGGTGCGTGGTCAACTTGGTGATGCTAGATACAGGATGGAGTTGGCTGACCAACTCATTGCATTGATTGTTGAGGCAGGAATCAGGCCCGCTCATTACAGAGACATAGAGGTCGATGATAGGCTATTATGGATGTGGAGAGGCATGCCGCTTGACATGTACAACCTGATGCAACATGTCGTAGAAGTTATGACAGCTTTTACGTGACTGGAGAGGATTTTTGCACGTTACAATCGAACCGCAACATGTGATGGACAATTTGCGAGGCACAATATACCATCATCTAGCAAGATTCATCATGGAGATGAGGCTGGACCATCGGCCACTAGTACTGATATTGGTGTTGTACTACCACCAGCTGATCCATGACATTTATATTACAGTTGTATATTTTTAACATTATTCAGTTTTATATATATATATATATATATATATATATATATATATATAGTCCATGTATTTTATGTTCATGTTGCAGTTGTACTTAATTTACATGTTGGTGATCATCATGATGTGTATGTTGTTAGGTCATGTTAGATATGTTCATTTAATGTGAAGCTTGCAGATAGATGTGCATGTGGTAGCATGAGTTATTTGACATGAGATGTATATTTGATGTGTGTGTTGTGATGATGTTAATATATAATGTTAATTTTGTTTTCTTAGATGATCATTGTAGTGTCCCTTCTTAGTGAGATAGCTTTGATGACACTTAGAGATGGTGATTTTGATATAATGATATAATATTATGTATGAAAGACTTATGTACATGCTTATATGCTATGACCTGGTTTGGGTCACTTGGTTGTTGTGTTCTTATGATAATATCTATGTTTGCGTGCACAAGAATTGATTTTGGTTAAGAGCATATTAGCGATGTTTTATCTTTTGGTATCCTATTTTGGACATAGGTGTATGACATGAATGGTGATTCAGAATTGAGGCACAGGTCCATGGATTATCATGGTTATGTGGAACATATGGTTAATTATGATTTATGGATGATACATGATTTGTATGATTATATGTGTGTAGTCTTGTACTAAGCATGATGTGGCAGGGGACTTGGTCATTGCCAATAGGGATGCTCAAGTTATAAATGACTGCGGAAGTCATTTCTCCAAAACCAAAATGACTGTGGAATTCATGCACAATATTTGGTAAAATTTGAATAAGTTAATTATGAAATTCATTTGATTTATTTGATCAATGAGATTGTGATGTGTGCAGGTCTTGGAAGAAGACCTTACCAATGAACCATCATATGGGTATGAGCTCACAATCAGTACCTTAAGGTGAAACGCGGAGTTTCAAAGCAGAATAGATGAGAAGCCATGGAAATTAGGGCGCGGAGTCCTAAATCCATGAAATATAAAGACGTGGAGACTTGGATATATGATAAAAGGATTAGGACGCGGAGTCCTAAATCAATGAAATATAAAGACGTGGAGTCTTTAATATATAGGGAAATGTTTGGGGCGTGGAGTCCTGAATATTTAAAAAGATCAAGGTGTGGAATCTTGGATCTTTAGAGTAGATCAAGGCGCGGAGTCCTCAATCTACTAAGGCATGAAGATGCATACAATAGGGGTGAGGAATCCCTATTATCCGGAAGAAAAATACCACTCATGGGCAACTCGTAGATGAATTTCCTTAATAATCTAATTCCTAACAATTTTGGAGTGACTTTCTAAAAATAGAAAGTCATGTCTACCATTTCAAGTATGACTTTCCAAAATTAGTAAATCACCTCCAATCAATGGGTAAACAAGTATACTTGAAGGAAAATCACTTAACTTATGATTAATCAATTGTAATAGTTCAATCTCGACTTAATCCTCAATATTATTAATATTATTATTATCTTTTATGAGACTATGATATTATTATTAAAAGGAAATTATATCTCCTCAATCATTTCACACCTCTCTCCTTCATGACTCTCATGGCTCTATGTAACTCTCTCTATTTTAAATATTACATTACACTCTCTTTTATGCACTCATCAAGGAATGGCATATTCCTCTTACACTCATTAAATATATGTCATAAAATATTCTTACACTCATTAAATATGTGTCTTAAAATATTCCTCTTACACTCACTTTAATGCATATGTTACACTCTCCTTAAATAAGGCATGCATACCTCTCCTTAATGGCATAAGTTACACTCCTCTAAAGGGAATACAATGCATGCATATTAATCCTCCTTTATGACATGAATTTGTTGCTCCTCCTATATATGAGTCTCATGTATTCTCATTTGGGGGGAGAGGGGGTAATGCCAAGACTGGAAGAGACTTGAGGAATATTGTGAAAGGGAGAGATATGGAGAGTATCCAATTACTTCCAAAAAAAAAATCTGAATTTCTTACTAATCTACTAAGTATCTATTGAGGTTGAACATGAGTGGTATTTAAAGGAAGTGAAAACTATCTTCATTAGTTTTCCTTGCATCTCTCTCTCTATTGCTGTATTTTTTGTACTGGTTGTGAGCTTTTACAGCTCGGGGGTTCCAAGGGGAGGAGTTCTCCCTGGATATGGTTGGGTGGAAAACTGGATGGTTCAAATGAGTTGGTTAAGGGATCGAAGGTGGATCATATTCTCAACGATTGGAGCTGAATATCTCTTCAGGTATAATTTCCATTGTCCTAAAATTATAGTATAGATTTAGCACAAAATAAAAAGGTAGACATTTAAATTGTTGTAAGCATCTAATTTTGGTTTAGGCTTATGTTATCTAAAATATTATTGATTAGTTAAAAATGAAGACTAGATCAATCTATATGTATGGACGTTTAGATCTAAATATTGGAGTTATTATTGGTATAGTTTGTGGTACTAATCTTGGTATTGTAGCATTTGAGAAAGGAAAGCCAAATATTGTTGAAGGTAATTTCAATAAATAAATTCCAAAGGACTTGGGTAAGCATTTCATGATTTATGGTTCTGTTTCAAATAATTAATAGATGCATGTTTTATAAATGGTTTTAGGATAGTTTGCAAAGTGTTTGACAAAATCTGTGAATGAGTAATGTTATAAATTTATTTATGCATGAATAAGTGCTAACTTGCAGCTTACATCAGAAGTAAGAAAATGGACATGTACCCAAAATATGCTTGGAGGAATTACAGAATCAACCCTTAAAAGAAAATGAAAAAATAATGGCAACTAAAGTATAGTTTGGAAGATCAAATGCTTGAGGTAAGTTCGAGATAAATTTTAGTTATGGCTTATGTTTCATATTCTTCAATTTTTTTTTATTCAAGTTGTTGTAATAGTACTATCAGAATTTTGACAAAAAGCCTTAATGGCTGTAGCATTCAGGGCTTCCATGTGTTTGTTAAATTGTAGCAATTGGTGCAAAAAGCTTGTCAATCATGTCAAATGAATTAGCTTGTGGGTGGTAGAATGTTTCAAGAACTCATATGGTGGATTTAGAAATATGTGATTTCAATGAGCATATATTAGTAGCATAACTCTGGGTTGTTTTTCCTCATGTAGAGGTGTAGTTGTAAGTTTTCATTCCATGTGTTTGACAAAAGTCATAAATGAAACATTTAGGCTATAAATTTTGTTGTTTTAAAGAAACGCATTCCCGGGCATTTTTAATTCGATTCAGCCCAACATTAGGGGGTATCCGTGCCTAATGAACATGTAACCCCTGATTTCATTCCAAAAAAATACTTTTCAGAACCCAGATCGGAAATCTGGGCGATTTGGCAGATTGCTGCTGTGAGTTATGTGCGCCTGTTTTTGAGTATTTGATGAAAGAATAAGATTATTTAGTCCTTGTTTTAAGATGGAAATATTTAAATTTTCAATTTCTGAATTTTATGAGATAAATATGTTGAAGAATAATCTTAAATTCATTATTGCCAAGTGTTTGAAAAAATGCCTCAATGAATTTTAATTGCATGCTTGCAAAGTGTTTGTCATAAGGGCTCAATGAGTGTAGGGTGCATGTCTGCAAAGTGTTTGTCAAAAGTCTTGAATGGCTGTAGCTTTTGTGCATATAAATTGTTAGTGTAAAATTATTAGTAACTGTTGTTTTTATGTTACTATAAATTATAAATAAACTATTTAATGGGTGTAGCTTCCTATGTCTGCAAGTTTTTGGTATGAATGTGAAAATGAATTTAATAATTTGCTGAAGTGTGAATAAGACAGTTGTTTCTTGTATTATCTAAATTCTTAAAAAAAAAAGGGCTTGTTGTTGGAAATCATTCTACAGTGACTAATTCTTTAGGATTTTGTGCAAATGAGTATTAGTGATTATGCGACATCTACTTCTCTATCTTACTGATGGTGGGTAAGGTGGGACCTTACATATGGTATCAGAGCGAGTTACAACGCTAGGGCCTAATGGGCCAACATGCTTACTTGTAGGTTGATGATGTATGAATGTTGATTTTGCATGCATGTTGAGTTGTTGTATATCTTGACTTGGAAGCATATTGGTTGCATAGAGGATATTATTATCATTATGTCATTTAGTGACTCATGAAATAAAATTAAAAAAAAAAATCCCTTATATTCCTTTATATTTTTGTTAAGACACATTATTAACAATATGTTAAAATGCTTAAAGACATGTTGGGAAATGACGTGCTTGAGAAAGTTGGGGTTAAACCCAAGTATGTGAATGACTTGATTTTCAATCAATGAGTGAGATATGTGGAGTGAATGCATGGTTTCATATATTTTTAGTGCATCATTTTCAATGTGATATGGGCTTAGTAGCCATCTTTACTTGCTGAAATCGTATCTACCAAGAAGAATATTGGCTTAATCTAGACTATAGTGTGATGACCTTGGTGTGTATGCTTTGGGAATGAGTAACAAGTGTAAGGCTGAGATTCCATTAACGTGATGATTGAGTTCATCATGATAATTTTGAATCTTTTCGTACCTACACTAAAGGAAACTTAACTAAAAGCTACCTTGAAAGATGTCACTTTCAACTGTGAATGTAAATTCAAGAGTATTGTATGTGTATTAAGTAGATGTGTTAAAATAGGATTTGGGAATACATTCTTAATGAGTAAGAATGAAATTTCTCTGATTTCTTTGACATGATTTTGTGTATTTTGGGTTGACATTAGGCATCAAATAATTTTAAATTACTCAAATACTAGGTTGAGGTATGAACTTCCTAATAAACAAGCGACTTAAATGATTGTTGCATGATGGGTTGTGGAAACCATTTTAAGGAACACTTGAATGTTATGTTTTCCTTAAGCTAATGTATGGGTGTGGAATCCATAACTAGCATATATCTATGAGAAAATGTATGGGTGTGGAATCCATACTAACATATATCTATGATCTAATGTATGGGTGTGGAAACCATACTAGCATATATCTATGAGAAAATGTATGGCTGTGGAATCCATACTAGTATATATCTATGAGATAAGTAATGAGGTAAGGTATGGGTGTGGAATCCAAAGTAAAATATATCTATGAGCTAAGTAATTCTTATAGTTAGAATATTTTGATGGAATCTGATATTCATGATTAATGAATGATTATGTGTAATTAAAGTTAAATGGATAGAGATTTGTAACAAAAATTTGCTTGAGCTTTAAATCCATTATTTTATTTTTATTACAGATGAAGATACTAAGATTGGTATACTAAACACCATTAGGTGGGTTAGAATGTTTGGAATAATTGACTTTGATATATGGAAGTGTGAACTAGATATCTATCCTCTAGTATTGTAATCCTTTTGTATGTATTGAATTTAGGTAGAACTAAAATGACTTTCAAATTCTTGAAATGTAGAAAAAGATTATTGTGATAAGTTGATGAAATAAATTTTCTATTGGCTTAAGACAAATTAGGTCTAGGAAAGCCATAATAGTCTCTTTAATGATTTTACCAGTTGAATATTGGTTGCATTCTATTTAACCAAATTAATTAGAGAAATTATGAGGATTGAACTCATGTATTTCTCTAAACTATTGTTAGTTAGGCGATCGCGTCAAAATTCAAATTATTTATAAATTGTGAAGAGAATAACATATTTAGAAGGTAAATATTTTATGTGGTGAGAACTTGTTTTATTTGAAATTAAAGAGAAAAAAAAGCATGTGATTAATGAAAAGCTTAGTTGAGTTCTTGTTTTACAAGAATATGTGCTTGTGATATTTTTGAGGGAGAAATTGAAGGAGAGTGAGATCACATTTTGATTGATTCGAATTATTGCATGATGATTGTATTGTATGTGGAATGGGGGAGATTGTTTGATTTAGGAATTTTGTGTTGGGATGTATAGTTGTATGAGTATTTATTAGTCCTACGGAATGTTGTAATAATTTGAGAGGGTGGTAAATCTCTTTAAAGAAAAAGGGTTTAACTTTAGGCTAGAAATTCCCTTGTGATAGTCTAAATCTTATTTAAATTTGACAAGATTCATCACATTTTGAGAAATTATGGTTTTCATAGTTTGTTGTTGCGTACGTATTAATAGTAAGGGATAAGACATGAAAGCAAATGAATTGATTAATTATTGAATAGAAATCATGAGCGATTTCATAGTTGGAAAACAAATTGACTTAGAGTTATCAAGGTAGATTCAGTAATATAGATACCATATTTGCATAATTGTGAGATTTGTTCTTGATTAAAAGTCGTTTTCAAAAAGATATCATTAATCTGCTTTCAGATGAAGATCTTCTAATAGATTCATTCAAAATTGATTCTCAAGTTAGAAAAGTGACTAATAATGAAGATTATGGAAACAAAAAGGAATGATCTATAATACATAAGTGGGTCAATGAGGACTGTATTTAACCTTAGGTTGTTAGTTAAAAAAAAAAAACAAAAAACAAAAAAACAAAAAACAAAAACAAAAACAAAAATGGTGCCTTGAACCTCAAATTGTATTTTTGCCTAAAGAGTAAACGTTTAGTAAAAAAAACCAAAGATAAATCCTAAATATTTCGATTGCAAGGATGTCTTATGGAATGAAAAGAGGAAAATTGGATTGAGAAGACATAAATCAAGTGGGATGTAAGAGTGTGGTTTATATATAACGTCATGTTTTGTTTTGTAAGAGTGGGTTTTATATATAACATCATGTTTTTTTTTTGCATAATTTCACTCGCAATTGTATGTGGATTATTTTATTCTTATTGTATGCCAATTTGATTGTGATATGGGATGGACCATCATTGTTGTGTATACAACCAATGTGTGTTCTATTTATAGCTTCGCAAGCTCAACATACTATAGAACCTTGAAGATGACACATGTAGGATTCATATAGACTATGAGAAAGAAAAACATGTAGCATATCAAATTATTATAGATAAATTAAGTAGATATCATATAAATTACATACAATATTATTTTATAAGGTACTATAAATTGTATGGTTGGTTTTGATAAATTTTTTGGTATTTTATATCAAAACATGTCTAATGTGGCATGGATATATTTTCTACTTGATTAAGAATGGTATGTTTAGATTTCATGGAGTTGCTTCCAATATAAAAAACATTAAACTATGGATTGGCATGAAGAAATATATATATATATATATATATACATAAGGTTAGCAACTTATTGATAGGAGAATCTAAAAGAACTAAGTATCTTATGACCGTAGGAAAAACTTCGGGCCAAGTTTAGCCCAAGAGGGGGAGTATGTAGTGTCCCTTCTTAGTGAGATAGCTTTGATGACACTTAGAGATGGTGATTTTGATATAATGATATAATATTATGTATGAAAGACTTATGTACATGCTTATATGCTATAACCTGGTTTGGGTCACTTGGTTGTTGTGTGCTTATGATAATATCTATGTTTGCGTGCACAAGAATTGATTTTGGTTAAGAGCATATTAGCGATGTTTTATCTTTTGGTATCCTATTTTGGACATAGGTGTATGACATGAATGGTGATTCAGAATTGAGACACAGGTCCATGGATGATCATGGTTATGTGGAACATATGGTTAATTATGATTTATGGATGATACATGATTTGTATGATTATATGTGTGTAGTCTTGTACTAAGCATGATGTGGCAGGGGACTTGGTCATTGCCAATAGGGATGCTCAAGTTATAAATGACTGCGGAAGTCATTTCTCCAAAACCAAAATGACTATGGAAGTCATGCACAATATTTGGTAAAATTTGAATAAGTTAATTATGAAATTCATTTGATTTATTTGATCAATGAGATTGTGATGTGTGTAGGTCTTGGAAGAAGACCTTACCAACGAACCATCAGATGGGTATGAGCTCACAATCAGTACCTTAAGGTGAAACGCGGAGTTTCAAAGCAGAATAGATGAGAAGCCATGGAAATTAGGGCGCGGAGTCCTAAATCCATGAAATATAAAGACGTGGAGTCTTGGATATTTGATAAAAGGATTAGGACGCGGAGTCCTAAATCCATGAAATATAAAGACGCAGAGTCTTGAATCTATAAGGAAATGTTTGGGGCGTGGAGTCCTAAATATTTAAAAATATCAAGGTGTGGAATCTTGGATCTTTAGAGTAGATAAGGGCGCAAAGTCCTCAATCTACTAAGGCATGAAGATGCATACAATAGGGGTGCAGAATCCCTATTATCCGGTAGAAAAATACCACTCATGGGAAACTCATAGATGAAATTTCCTTAATAATCTCATTCCTAACAATTTTGGAGTGACTTTCTAAAAATAGAAAGTCATGTCTACCATTTCAAGTATGACTTTCCAAAAATAGTAAATCACCTCCAATCAATGGGTAAATAAGTATACTTGAAGGAAAATCACTTAAATTATGATTAATTAGCTGTAATAGTTCAATCTCGACTTAATCCTCAATATTATTAATATTATTAATATTATTATTATCTTTTATGAGACTATGATATTATTATTAAAAGGAAATTATATCTCCTCAATCACTTCACACCTCTCTCCTTCATGACTCTCATGGATCTATGTAACTCTCTCTATTTTAAATATTACATTACACTCTCTTTTATGCCCTCATCAAGGAATGGCATATTCCTCTTACACTCATTAAATATATGTCCTAAAATATTCCTCTTACACTCACTTTAATGCATATGTTACACTCTCCTTAAATAAGACATGCATACCTCTCCTTAATGGCATAAGCTACACTCCTCTAAATGGAATACAATGCATGCATATTAATCCTCCTTTATGACAAGAATTTGTTGCTCCTCCTATATATGAGTCTCATGTATTCTCATTTGGGGGGAGAGGGGGTAATGCCAAGAGTGGAAGAGACTTGAGGAATATTGTGAAAGGGAGAGATATGGAGAGTATCCAATTACTTCAAAAAAAAAAAAATCTGAATTTCTTACTAATCTACTAAGTATCTATTGAGGTTGAACATGAGTGGTATTTAAAGGAAGTGAAAACTATCTTCATTAGTTTTCCTTGCATCTCTCTCTCTATTGTTGTATTTTGGTACTGGTTGTGAGCTTTTACAGCTCGGGGGTTCCAGGGGGAGGAGTTCTCCCTGGATATGGTTGGGTGGAAAACCGGATGGTTGAAATGAGTTGGTTAAGGGATCGAAGGTGGATCATATTCTCAACGATTGGAGCTGAATATCTCTTCAGGTATAATTTCCATTGTCCTAAAATTATAGTATAGATTTAGCATAAAATAAAAGGTAGACATTTAAATTGTTGTAAGCATATAATTTTGGTTTAGGCTTATGTTATCTAAAATATTATTGATTAGTTAAAAAATGAAGACTAGATCAATCTATATGTATGGATGTTTAGATCTCAATATTGGAGTTATTATTGGTATAGTTTATGGTACTAATCTTGGTATTGTAGCATTTGAGAAAGGAAAGCCAAATATTGTTGAAGGTAATTTCAATAAATAAATTCCAAAGGACTTGGGTAAGTATTTCATGATTTATGGTTCTGTTTCAAGTAATTAATAGATGCATGTTTTATAAATGGTTTTAGGATAGTTTGCAAAGTGTTTGACAAAATCTGTGAATGAGTAATGTTATAAATTTATTTATGCACGAATAAGTGATAACTTGCAGCTTACATCAGAAGTAAGAAAATGGACATGTACCCAAATATGCTTGGAGGAATTACAGAATCAACCCTTAAAAGAAAATGCAAAAATAATGGCAACTAAAGTATAGTTTGGAAGATCAAATGCTTGAGGTAAGTTGGAGATAAATTTCAGTTATGGCTTATGTTTCATATTCTTCAATGTTTTGTTATTCAAGTTGTTGTAATAGTACTATCAGAATTTTGCCAGAAATCCTTAATGGCTGTAGCATTCAGGGCTTCCATGTGTTTGTTAAATTGTAGCAATTGGTGCAAAAAGCTTGTCAATCATGTCGAATGAATTAGCTTGTGGGTGGTAAAATGTTTCAAGAACTCATATGGTGGATTTAGAAATGTGTGATTTCAATGAGCATATATTAGTAGCATAACTCTGGGTTTTTTTTCCTCATGTAGAGGTGTAGTTGTAAGTTTTCATTCCATATGTTTGACAAAAGTCATAAATGAAACATTTAGGCTATAAATTTTGTTGTTTTAAAGAAACGCATTTCTGGGCATTTTTAATTCGATTCAGCCCAACATCAGGGGGTATCCATTCCTAATGAACATGTAACCCCTGATTTCATTCCAAAAAAATACTTTTCAGAACCCAGATCGGAAATCTGGGCGATTTGGCAGATTGTTGCTGTGAGTTATGTGCGCCTGTTTTTGAGTATTTGATGAAAGACTAAGATTATTTAGTCCCTGTTTTAAGATGGAAATATTTAAATTTTTAATTTCTGAATTTTATGAGATAAGTATGTTGAAGAATAATCTTAAATTCATTATTGCCAAGTGTTTGACAAAATGCCTCAATGACTTTTAATTGCATGCTTGCAAAGTGTTTGTCGTAAGGGCTCAATGAGTGTAGGGTGCATGTCTGCAAAGTGTTTGTCAAAAGTCTTGAATGGTTGTAGCTTTTGTGCATATAAATTGTTAGTGTAAAATTATTAGTTACTGTTGTTTTTATGTTACTATAAATTATAAATAAACTATTTAATGGGTGTAGCTTCCTATGTCTACAAGTTTTTGGTATGAATGTGAAAATGAATTTAATAATTTGCTGAAGTGTGAATAAGACAGTTGTTTCTTGTATTATCTAAAGCTTTCAAAAAAAGAAAAGGGGCTTGTTGTTGGAAACAATTTTACAGTGACTAATTCTTTAGGATTTTTGTGGGAATGAGTATTAGTGATTATGTGACATCTACTTCTCTATCTTACTGATGGTGGGTAAGGTGGGACCTTACAATCATGATCACGATGACGCAGTGAGCGATTTTGCAGAATGTGTTTTTTAGTCAAATTTGATGTTTGTACGATGGTTTTTTGTAATTTTTTAATCTAAAAAATTGTAATTGTATATATGTAAAATTCTGAAATTGTAGTTGTAATTGTAATTGTACGTGAAATTGTAAAATTGTAATTGTAATTCTATGTAAAATATTTGTAAAATTTTAATTGTATTAATGTGAAATGAATTTATTAAAATTTTTAAATTTGTAAATTTGTAAATTTTAAATAATTGTAAAATAATAAATCTAGAACAATATGATTTATTGTAACATAATAAAGTTTAGAAAATAATGCAAATAAATTCATGTACTTTATAATTATCAGTATTTTATTATGATCTTAGATATATATATATATATATATATATATATATATATATATATATATGTTAGCCACCTATAAATTTTGTTATACCAAGAGGTGGCTAGACTTTGTCTTCAAGCCTTCAAGAGATAGTTTCCTTTGAAAACCTATCATCTTTTGAAGTCTTGTAATATTCTTTCTTCCTTTGGATTAAACTTCACTACTGTTTCCCTCATTAACCCTGAAAAATGTGTTATTTTCCTGAAGAAAAAGACTGCCAAAAACACATTTTCCCCTTCATTTTACTCCTCCTTTCACTCATAATTAACCGCCATTTTTATCCCCTTTTTCCTCATTAAATTCCTCCTTTTCCCTCATTTTATTTCCTTCCCTTCATAAATCCCCTTTAATCATGTTTAAAACTCCTTTTTAAACCTTATCAAAACCCCCAAAATCCTTTGAAAATCCTTGAAAAATCACAAAAAATAGTCTTTTTGAACTAAGGCCTTTAGCCCCTTTCGGCCAAGCCCTAAACCACTTCCCCACCATTCGACCCATGCTCAGGACCAGGCGCTAAAGCCCCAGGTGCTTATCGCAATCAAAGTTTCCTGTTGGAGCGTTTTATTTGTTATTCCTATTTTTCCCGATGCGATGGGCTTTGGTCTGTTGGCCTTTGCTTTGATTTGAGCCGTTGATCTTTATAAGATCCGATGGTCAGCGCTAATCGCATCGTGCCCCGTCACCTGTCTTCATTCACCCCGCCGACTAAATATTGACCGTTGATTTCCCTCGTGATCCGACGGCTGGTGCTCAATTGCACCATCGCCGATCGGAAGTTTTTAATGTATCACCCCCTGCGCCCCCCGATTGCGATCCTCCCATTCAACCATGACCATTCGATCTGATCGAGATCGACGACCCATATTGCCTCGCATTCCTATTCAAATTTCTCCATCGGACCTTCCAAAGAGTTCATCATTCAATCTCCGCCGTTAATCTCTGTTGGCCAATCCAATCTGACGGCCCAGATCATTTCGTGACCCCAAAACTTCGATTTAAGCCTCTTTCGCTGCCGATAAAGGTTTTTCCCCATTTTCCTTACATTTTCTCCCATTTTATTATAAAGTCACCCCCCGCATTGTAAAAGCTCTCGATTAATCTCGGCTGTTGATCAATCTGATCTAATGACCCAGACTTAATCTCCACCACCGCTTGTCCAACCGCCTCCCCATCTGATCCCAGTGAGCGATCCTCGCCGTTGATGAATTTCATCAGACGGTCACGATCTAACCTAAACCTTTGAAGCAGTTTAGACCTCACCCCGCAGGATTTTTCATGATTTTGTTTGTTTGTGCAGGTTTTAATGGTTTTTCCATTGTTTTAAAGAGAAAATCAAAGGTCGGGATGATGATCCCTCGAGCCATTATTCGAAAGAAGGATCACTCCACAGGGTTTGGAATCACGATTTATCCATGCCTCATGAGCACTGGTAACACATAAAACCCTTTGCGCACCTGCAATAACAATGAAAGCACAGCAAACACCACAGACAAAGAGTATAAACGTCAAAGCATAGAATCAAAGCATAAATCAATGATTAAAGATTTTAAACTCAGTTTTGAAGGATTAAAGCCTAAATTCGACCATCAAGGGCCTAATCCATGCAGTTAAAGACAACATGAAGACCTGAAGACAGAGATAAAGCCTAATCAGACCTAAAACACAGATCCAAAGTAAATTAAAGGTGTTTTAGGATAAAACAAGGAAATATATCAGTCCGAGAAGCCTCCACTGCCACATTAGGGGCTAATTGAATCCCCCAGCTACCAAAAGAGCCACCTGCAGCCTCAAAGCAATCAAAGAAGGCCTACTTATTGCCGAAACAAAAGATATTTTGCATAAAGACACCTAAAAAGTTATTACCAAAGAAAGAAAAAATTATAAAATTGATAGGGAAGTTATTGTAAGGGATAAGTAAGCCTCGAAGTCAATCTTGTTGCCCATTTAGCCTAAAATAGCAGAAACAGAGTACATAAAAGAGAATCACAATTCAATGCTCTCCTGCCTTAGGCCTTGCATGGTTTTCAAGGCTAGGAGTTGCATTTAGTGTATAATTTATTACATTTCAACCCTAAACTCTTCCACCTCCTCATTTCTTCTATAAATACCTCTGAAGAAGATGAGATACATGTTGGTTGGTTGGTCACTAGTTGTAATACTGAAAAATCTTTGAAATAATACATAGTTTTTTGAAGTTGAAGAAGAAATTGAAGTCTTGGAAGCTTGATGATGTTGTGGCATGCTTGTTCTTGAGAAGGCTCTATCATTGGATCCCTGAGCTTGGTTGTTGGTGATGTATTCTGAAGTGTTTGTTTTTTTTCCTGTTTTCATTATGTTTCATAATTTCTTACTACAGTAGGATAGAAATTTTTAGGCTAAGAAATGACTCCTGGAAGCACCTTAGACCTGTTCATCCTTCACTATTTTATGTTTTCTTCTGCTGAGGTATTTTAGAGTCTTTAATCTCTCTCTTTAGTCCTCATGCTTGTTTATTTATCTAATAGTTCAAATAGTTGGTTCCAGCATGATTTATGGTTTTCCCTGCTTGTCTGTTGCCACTTGAAAACTGTTATTGAAGTCTCCCTTTGAAGTACCATTGTTCATAGTTAGCCAAGGAGGTCTGTTTTGATCATGCCCTTTTTCCTTGCTTGAACAATTGTTTTAAAGGTCTTTATATTTGTGATCATAGATGTATTAGGTGTTCCCTCTTCTATGACTGCAATTATCAGTGAAACTTTTATGTTTTCTAACTCCTTTGAAATAAAATATTTGAGGAAATAGGGATTTCCCCGAATCTTAGATTTCATTTTAAAAGTTGTATTAAAGTCATCATTTTCTTAAAGTGTGGTTTGTAGAATTTATGGTTAGCCTTGTCTATCAAATACCTCTTTATGTTCAAGTTATGTTTTTAAGTTCCCTTTGTTGAGAATTAAACTTCTCTTTTCCAAACCATTAATGTCCATCTCATTCACAAACTAAAGGATCCCGTGGCCAAGTTAGATTTTCCCTTTGATATCCCATATCCACTTATGAGCCTGTTACCAACTTCATTTTGACTCCATTGCCCAATGGAATTGACACTTTTTCTTTCTACCTATCTTTCCTAGACCTTTCATATTTTTCTGTACTAATCCAACCAAACAAACAAACCAAACAATCACTTGCACTTAATAACTAGTCTAAAATCAATACTTTAAAGCAAACAAGAAATATCTTTGCTAAAACATTTGAGAGATCCCTCTCTGAGAACATGAGGACTAGATCCTGGAACTCTAAAGATTGGTTCTGATGTTGCCTTGTCTTTTGGTTAGCCAATCTATCAAAACACGGGACACCAACATCATCGCGATCACAGCGGGACCTTCTAAACTTAAACACACTTAAACATCCCTTAGAAGACCCACATATCCTTAAAATAATACTATCTGGTGATCTTAGCTTAACAAAGAATACCCTATTGAATCTATGATAGCGTAGCAAACTATTATAAACTATTTAGTCCTACAAATCTCTAAGAAAATTAGTTAGTAAGCCACATAGTAGGCTCTGTTTGTTTGAGCACCTTAGAAAAGTGTTAAGATCATACATAGGACACTCTTATAACCATAGAAATATAAAAAATCCAAAAATATTTCAGATTGGCTTCATAATAATCATGGTGGTGGAACCACCCAAAATTTTACCTTCATAAAAGCTAAAAAGTTTCCACGTGGCGACTCCACTGGCCTCCAGTAGGCCTATTACTTCACCAGTCCTTGTAAAATATCCTGGGAATGCATTGAGCAAACCCAATCATGCTGTTGGTGGATAGAAAAGCTCAAAATCTTCCACCTGACGACTCCACAATCCCAAAAGACCTAATAACTCCACTGGCAGAAGACTCTAAACTGGTTAAATAGACATAATGACCTCCTTTCTGATTTACAAACATGATTCCACAGATACAATGAAGATATGCCCCAATGAGTAGGGATCATATCCCTAGATTCCCACACAAAATGCCTGAAATAAATTGGTTGAAAGACCTACCTATCTTTCAGGATGAAAATGTTGATGACCCTTTGTTACATCTCATCAAGTTTCATATACATATGTGGAGGTTACAAGTTGAATGGCATGAGCACTGTCTTATGAAAATGTTCATGGAAACATTAGAAGGTAATGCAAGAAATTGGTATGAATGGTTAGAACCTAAGAGCTTGTTTTCTTTAAAAGACATGCACCAAGTATTTTATGAGAATTATAAAGAAAAATTTCCATCCTTATCATGGGATTGTTATGATCAATCTCAGAACATCATACAATACCTGTTAGGCATTAATGAGGATCTGGTTAATATACATCCTGAGGATCTCTCAACAGCCATTCAAGAATTTCATATGCATCATAAATATCATAAAAACCTAGATGAATCAACTGAGGAAGGAATCAGTCAAGAGACAAAAGACATTCCTCAAGATATTCATGAAAACCCAAATAATGATTCATCATCCCTTATAGCTGAGGCCCAAGAAGACATCCAACCTCAAATTCAGTCTTCACAAAAAACATGGAACTTCTGCACTTCTGCTCAGATAAACACAAGAACATATTCGTTTTTGACAAAAGAAGAAATAGATCAGATCATCAATAGAAAGCCAGTCTCTGAAACCTTTTACAAAAAAAATTCTCTTGCCCATTCACACAGAGAACTTTGTTGTACAGATTTAGAAAGTTCTTTTTTAGATCAGAATAAGGAAGGAACTGCTGATAACCCAGTATGTTTGATTGGTAGTATCACTTATATTTATGATTTTCCTAACTTTGATCTATCTAGTGATGATACCCCCCAAACAGAAGTTAATCTTGCAGGACCATCATTAGTAGATTTATGGGAGGAAGATCAGTTCCTTCAAAAAATTAATAAGCCAGTGCAGACTATTTATGACACTAATGAAGAAAGTTATGAAAGCTTGGATGTAAGTAAAGATTCATTGGATAATTTTCTCTGCTTCATCTCAGACCATCAATGATAGTTTCCATATGATTGGGAATTAGCAGCCTTTCAACTCAAAGGTTGAGAAGGAAAGCAATGAAGAAATTTTTGAGCAGGTTGAAACTAGGGAGCCTTCTCTTGAAAAAGAGGGAGCAATTGAACATACCCCTGCTCAAGAATATAAAAAATTCTTCACAGAGTTCAACCCACTAAATCAGAATATCTTGGGGCTTCAAGAGGACAGCACTGCCAAATATGATGAGTCCTCTAGTTCAGAAAATAATGAAGATAAGGAAGTTTTTCTTTCTCAAGAGAATCTTTGTCTTGATCCAGTGGAGAAAGAAGAGATGATCCTGGTGGAAACATGTCTTCCCAATACTCATAACCAGACATTGTTTCAAGATCCCTATGCTCATTTCTTAAAGATATTTGAGGAAGGGATAAAGGTTGTTAGGAGCAGTGTATTACCAAAAGCAATAAGAGTTTTTAGCACTGTTACTAAGAAACAAAAGGAATGGGAGTGGCCCTGTTTGTCCAGCCCGCCCAAAGAGATGAAGAAGGACCAATCATGGAATCATTCACTGGATTGGTTGTACTGGAAAAGAGAGTTCATTAGCTAAAACATGTAAATATTCCAAGTTATATTAGATTAGATAGGAATATCAATAAAGCTCAGCCTTTGAGCATTTAGTTAGTTGTTGTTTTCTGCTTTGAAGAAATACAAAAATGGAAAAAATACAAAAATAATATAAGATAGAAATGAGGGCAGAGAGAAAACAAGAAAGGTATAACCCCATACCAAAAAGAGAAACAAAGTTTGAAAGTGTGCAAGCTCATATGCCACCCCTAAAAACACACTTCTAGTTAATCATACAACCTAATCATGAATAATTAGCTTTTCAATTTACTGCTGATAGGTTAGTGAATTAGATTTTCCAAACAGCTCAATCTTGGCTTATTAGTAAGGTAGATTAGGTTAGAAGAAAGAGGGTTCAAACATGCTCAAATCTTGAACCTTAGAGATAAAATAAAACTGGTTCTAATATACTCAAAGCTTGAACCAGGGAAGAAAGAAAGACAACTCAAACAAATTCAAAACAGAGCTGAAAAAATAATGAAGGATGTTTTAGTTTTCAGATCTTAAGCCTTCAACATTTTGTTTTAATTTTCTGCAAATAATAATCTATGTGCAGCTTGTTTTTATGCCATAGATCAGCAGCAAGTTAGACTGTTCAATCCTGACTTGTCTGATTTTGAATTTCTTGTTTTAGAAATTAGAGAATAAAAATCTGTTGGACAGTCTAATCCCAACAGATAGTAGTTAGGTAGAGAAGATTATGAACTCAACTTCTTAATCTAAGTTCATGGAGAAATAAGAAGTAGACTTAGATTAGTTTTATGCTTTCAAAAGAATAAAAATGTTTGTAAAAAGAGTTTTCCAATCCAAATGCACTCTGAAAGAAGAAAAAATGTTAGGATAATTAAGAATGGGTAGGTAGACTTGTTATTTTGACAGAATTACATTGTTCTAAATTGCTGTAGAGATCATCAAAAAGAAAGGTTGCTGCCCAATGGATTAAGGCACTGGTTTAATAAAAGCCAGAGATTTGTAGCCGAGGTTCTAAACACCTAAAGAACCAGCTGTCTTCCCCAAGTGGAGCCACTTAAGCCACCTATAAATTTTGTTATACCAAGAGGTGGCTAGACTTTGTCTTCAAGCCTTCAAGAGATAGTTTCCTTTGAAAACCTATCATCTTTTGAAGTCTTGTAATATTCTTTCTTCCTTTGGATTAAACTTCACTGTTGTTTCCCTCATTAACCCTGAAAAATCTGTTGTTTTCCTAAAGAAAAAGACTGCCAAAAACACATTTTCCCCTTCATTTTACCCCTCCTTTCACTCATAATTAACTTCCATTTTTATCCCCTTTTTTCTCATTAAATTCCTCCTTTTCCCTCATTTTCTTTCCTTCCCTTCATAAATCCCCTTTAATCAGGTTTAAAAATCCTTTTTAAACCTTATCGAAACCCCCAAAATCCTTTGAAAATCCTTGAAAAATCACAAAAAATAGTCTTTTTGAACTAAGGCCTTTAGTCCCTTTCGACCAAGCCCTAAACCACTTCCCCACCATTCGACCTGCGCCCAGGACCAGGCGCTAAAGCCCCAGGCGCTTATCGTAATCAGAGTTTCTCGTTGGAGCGTTTTCTTTGTTATTCCTCTTTTTCCTGATGCGATGGGCTTTGGTCTGTTGGCCTCCACTTTGATTTGAGCCGTCGATCTTTATAAGATCCAATAGTCAGCACTAATCGCATCGCGCCCCGTCACTTGTCTCCATTCACCCTGCCGACTAAATATTGATCGTTGATTTCCCTGGTGATCCGACGGCTGGCGCTCAATCGCACCATCGCCGATCGGAAGTTTTTAATGTATCACCCCCTGCGCCACCCGATTGCGATCCTCCGATTCAACCATGACCGTCCGATCTGATCTAGATCGACGGCCCATGTTGCATCGCATTCCCATTCAACTTTCTCCATCAAACCTTCCAAAGAGTTCATCATTAAATCTCCACCGTTGATCTCTGTTAGCCAATCCAATCTTATGGCCCAGATCATTCCGCGACCCCAAAACATTGATTTAAGCCTTTTTCGCTGCCGATAAAGGTTTTTCCCCATTTTTCCTTACATTTTCTCTGATTTTATTATAAAGTCACCCCCCGCATTGTAAAAGCTCCCGATTAATCTCGACCGTTGATCAATTTGATCTAACAACCCGGACTTAATCTCCGCCACCGCTTGTCCAACTCTTCGAAGTAGTTTAGACCATACCCCGCAGCATTTTTCATGATTTCGTTTGTTTGTGCAGGTTTTAATGGTTTTTCCATTGTTTTAAAGAGAAAATCAAAGGCCGGGATGACGATCCCTGGAGCCATTATTCGAAAGGAGGATCACTCTGTAGGGTTTGGAATCACGATTTATCCGTGCCTCATGAGCACTGGTAACACATAAAACCCTCTGCGCGCCTGTAACAACAATGAAAACACAACAAACACCACAAACAAAGAGTATCAACATCAAAGCATAGAATCAAAGCAGAAATCAATGATTAAAGATTTTAAACTTAGTTTTCAAGGATTAAGGCCTAAATTCGACCATCAAGGGCCTAATCCATGCAGTTAAAGACAACATGAAGACCTGAAGACATAGATAAATCCTAATCAAACCTAAAACATAGATCTGAAGTAAATTAAAGGTGTTTTAGGATAATACAAGGAAATCTATCAGTTCAAGAAGGCTCCACTGCTACAACAGGGGCTAATTGAATCCCCCAGCTACCAAAAAAGCCACCTGCAGCCTCAAAGAAATCAAAGAAGGCCTACTTATGAATATTTTCTTCATAAAGACACCTGAAAATTTATTACCAAAGAAAGAACAAATTATAAAACTGACAGGGAAGTTATTGTAAGGGATAAGTAAGCCTCGAAGTCAATCTTTTTTCCCATTTAGCCTAAAATAGCAGAAACAGAGTACATAAAAGAGAATCATAATTCAATGCTCTCTTGCCTTAGGCCTTGCATAGTTTTCAAGGCTAGGAGTTGCATTTAGTGTAGAATTTATTGCATTTCAACCCTAAACTCTTCCACCTCTTCATTCGTTCTATAAATACCACTGAAGAAGATGAGATACATGTTTGTTGGTTGGTCACTAGTTGTAATACTGAAAACTCTCTGAAATAATACATAGTCTGTTGAAGTTGAAGAAGAAATTGAAGTCTTGGAAGCTTGATAATGTTGTGGAATGTTTGTTCTTGAGAAGACTCTATCATTGGATCCCTGAGCTTGGCTGTTGGTGATGTATTCTGAACTATCTGTTGTTTTTCCTATTTTCATTATGTTTCATAATTTCTTACTACAGTAGGATAGAAATTTTTAGGCTAAGAAGTGACTCCTGGAAGCACCTTAGACCTGTTCATCCTTCACTGTTTTATGTTTTCTTCTGCTGAGGTATTTTAGAGTCTTTAATCTCTCTCTTTAGTCCTCATGCTTGTTTATTTCTCTAATAGTTCAAATATTTGGTTCCAGCATGATTTATGGTTTTCCCTGCTTGTCTGCTGCCACTCGAAAACTATTATTGAAGTCTCCCTTTGAAGTACCATTGTTCACAGTTAGCCAAGGAGGTCTGTTTTGATCATGCCCTTTTTCCTTACTTGAACAATTGTTTTAAAGGTCTTTATAGTTGTGATCATAGATGTATTAGGTGTTCCCTCTTCTATGACTACAATTATCAGTGAAACTTTTATGTTTTCTAACTTCTTTGAAATAAAATCTTTGAGGAAATAGGGAGTTCCCTGAATCTTAGATTTCATTTTAAAAGTTGTCTTAAAGTCATCATTTTCTTAAAGTGTGGTTTGTAGAATTTATGGTTAGCCCTGTCTATCAAATACCTCTTTATGTTCAAGATATGTTTTTAAGTTCCCTTTGTTGAGAATTAAACTTCTCTTTTCCAAACCATTAATGTCCATCTCATTCACAAACTAAAGGATCCTGTGGCCAAGTTAGATTTTTCCTTTGATATCCCATATCCACTTATGAGCCTGTTACCAACTTCATTTTGACTCCATTTCCCAATGGAACAGAAACTTTTTCTTTCTACCTATCTTTCCTAGACCTTTCTTATTTTGCTGTACCTATTCAACCAACCAAACAAACCAAACATTCACTTTCGCTTAATAACTAGTCTAAAATCAATACTTTAAAGAAAAGAAGACATATATTTGCTAAAACATTTGAGAGATCCCTCTCTGAGAATAGGAGGACTAGATCCTGGAACTCTAAATATTGGTTTTGATGTTGCCTTGTCTTTTGGTTAGCCAATCTATCAAAACATGAGACACCAACAATATATAAAATACGCCATTGTTTTTGAGATCTACATAATTAATGCAAATTATCAAGTGAATTATTGATTTTAACATTAACACAATGAAAATTACCAATTAATTCAAAATACATATTATATTAATATTTCGAAAAACCCATCTTAAAAGGTATAAATATTGATGAAATAACACATGTACCATATCACTCTCGGTTCTCATGATCACCCTCATTATCTTCTAGCTCGCATGGCATGATAACACTATTGTTCTAAAAAATATGTTTTGATTTAGGGTCACGTGTCAATACGAACCACCGATCCCTATCCAACACATCTGGGTAAAAAAACACCTGGTTACAGTGTTTAGGGAAAACACAGGGCTCCTTAGCTTCATCCCACATCTTTCTAGAGTTGATACATATCAGCCTACTATCGCGATCTTCCTTTAAATTATTCCGATCATAGGTGTCCCACCACTTGCACCTAAAAATAACACATTAGAAAGAAGAAAAATCCACTTCAATGATCTCTTGTATATTTTCGACGTAACCTAACGTCCCTCGTACTAGGTTTTGATTACGGTGGCTAGATCGACTAGATTTATCGCACTCAACTTCCACTCCACAGTTTTGTGTGATTTTTCTAGCATCGACATTTTCTGTGCGAAAATGGTGTCCATATGGCCACATAGATGGGAACAAATGCACCTATTATAGAAAAGTTAAAAAAATCATAGTGTCATGTGTCTTATAAATAATAATCCAACAGTTAAAATATGAAATGTAGATGTCTTAATATAAGTTTCAAATTTACATATGACTTATAAAAAATATTATTACCGAGTCGTTGCACCCAATCTCTACGTTTAACGCATCCTCTTTAGCACGCAGGTAACGACTGGTAGCACCGTATTTCTCTTTGAATTTGTCAACAACCTAAATGTTGGGGCATATTTTTGGCATATTTTCTTTTAAATGATCGGGATAAGGCACACTTCTACCATTCAACTGTATGAATTCTTTCCTGTCACTATCCCATTTCATCATGTTTTGTTCGTACAATGCGACCCACGGTTGTGTCGCTTCAAAATTGTAAAGAATGAATTTATTGATTGCTTCAATTTCTGCATTCGCTGATGAAATCAAACCAACATTATATAGTACTTAGAGATAAAAATACACATTATATTGAATTTCAACATGAATATTAATTACTTTTTGTAAATTTGAAAAATTATAAGTCGCTTACACTTTATCAAGCGCTTTTTTCCACTCGTTTGGAGCAACTCTCCTTCTCTTTTGTCTTCATCTGTTTCATCATCCCAAATCACCGCACCTGGTCTTTTTTCGATCTGGTTGATGTACTCACTGGCATAATAGAAAGACTCATACGATATGTACCCCTCTACCATATACCCCTCGGGTTTTGCCCTTTTTCGAACAAAACCTTTCAATTTCTTCATGTACCTCTCTAAGAAGAACATCCAACGACAAGAAACAACCCCAAATAATTCAACCTCATCTACCAGGTGGATTAGAAGATGAACCTGTAAGTCCATGAAACTCGTCAGTAGTTTCCTCTCAAACATACAAACAATCTCAACTATCTCTTGACGCCATCGTGGAATGCTAGCCACACGAATCTCCTTAAACATGATCCAACGTACAAATGCAGATAATTTAAATATGGCACGTCCTAGGTCTTGAGGGAATTCATGTTTCACACACCACGCACGAACAAAGGATAATGACACTGCAAAGTTATAAGCACATGAAATAATATACAAAATTAGTTATGTTTTATGATCCCCGCATGGGATAAAATTTATTAATATAAAAAATAATAAAATCATGCTTTTGACATTATACATACTCTTGGAAGATTCAAATGGTCATGCCATTTCAACCCCAAAAAATGGTCATCCATGGTGAAGTAGCACCGTAGTGAAGCCCCATATGAAGTTGGCATTCTCACATCCATTATAAATTCCTTTGCCAAAGATATATCATCTTTTTTTAAAATCCATGGAACATCACCTTCTTTGAAAAACCATGAATTAGAGGGACCAACGCCTGCCTCTGATCCCGTACTTTCTAATCATCTTGGCCAATGTTTCTTTTTAGTTTTTGAAGTAATAATATCTTTCCTAACAACCAATGTGTCACTTTGTTTCGATGATATGTGCCTCCATAAAGAAGAAGAAACATATTAAAATATATGCATGGGATCTAATAAGTGGGCAATCTTAAGATGCTCCCAATATGGGAGGTCATAAAAGATAGATTTCCTTTTCATCCCAATGGGAAATTTCTCAACATAGGTGTCAAATAAATCTGGATCATCGAACATAGGCTCCCCATTTGAATCTAACATTTCTATGAACTCCTTCTCCTTCTCTCTCTCATATGCTCTAAGCCATTTAGTTCGTGTCATTATTGGAGGCCTTTGGGTTCTCTCTCATTTACCATTGAAAGCGGATGCTGCTCTTCTATAAGGGTGTTCTTCTGGTAGGAATACCCTGGAGCAATCACACACTGGCTTTTGTAGGTCATTGGACCATCTAGCTTTCAGAGAAGGTCCACAAAATTTACATCCAAAATACCCTTTTGTTACAAGATATACGAGATTATATTTGTATACATTAATTAATATGCACGACACGTTAAAGAATATCATGAAGATCAGAAAAAATATTACAAAAAATTAAATAACTAATATTTGAAAGAATATTGTTACATATAGAAACAAATCAATAAATTAAACATGTAATTTACCAGAGCAAACTCCTAAGCCTGGATAATCATGTGTCGTGTAAGCACATATGCCATACAATGTAAAACTCCTCTCTGCTGCGATGGGTCTTGATACATCGTATACATTTATCCCATCCCATAATTCCTTCAATTCATCTACTAGTGGTTGTAAGTAGTCATCCATATTCTTCACTTGTCTTCTACCAGGGACTATGATAGCCAAAATAAGATGTTCATTCTTCACGGAAAACCATGGGGGGATATTGTTATTGATCACTACTATAGGCCAAACATAATAGTTGGCGTTCTGCAAGGAATATGGGTTGACGCCATCCATGGCTATGCTGAGTCATAGACTTCGTACTTCATCCTTGATTTTTTCAAGCCATGTATCCTCTATATGCTTCATGGCTATTGAATCAGTTGGGATTCGCATAACTCCCAACTCACTTCTATGTGAGGCATGCCATCCTTGCAACATAGCTAATTCTTTGCAATGAAAGAGCCTTTGAATCCTTTGGATTATAGGCATGTGCCTCAATATCTTAAAACGAGGACCAGTATGTGATTTACCCTTCTTTTTTAATTTATCATACCTATCATGCCCACATTTCGGACACATCTCTTTGTCTGCATATTCTCCTCTATATAGAATAAAATCATTTGGACATGCATGATATGATATGTACTCAACACCGAACATTTTCAACAATTTCTTTGCCTCTTCGCAGCTACTGGGCAAGACATTATCACTCGGAATAACCTTATCTTTGAATAACCTGTAGTTGGTGATCATGGAAAAATATATTAATAAATGTACATTAATGTCGATATAATTATTAATTTTCATAAAATTTACCATTTGTAATGTTCATTGCAGTGTATTGATTATATTTCAAATTTATATAAGGGGAGTACTTTATGGTAACTTACCTCAAAAGTTTCGAGAAACATGCATTCGACAAGCCAAAATTTGCTTTCAAGTTGTACAGTAACATCGTTGTCCCCAAATGAGTAGAATTTGACTGATCACCAGGTCCAAAGAGAGGGGTGGCGGAAGAAAATTTAAGGCTTTATAAAAAGGTGTCGGCGATATGAGCATCATCCCCTAGCTGATCATCATTTTGGAATGAATCTAACAACATTGTCTCCATGGCAGTCATATCCCTTAAGTAATCATCCATACCAACCTCTATTTGATTGCCTCCATTTCCATGTTGTGAAGAACTACTATTGTTGTAGTCATTCCTAATTGGTGAATCTAGATGTGGCGGGAATTGAATCAGTGGTTGATTTAACCATTCTTGGTATTGTTCTTCTCCGATTTTTTCTCTTAATTTAGTCTTCTCTCGATTTGACATTGTTGTGGGGTGCAACGGAAGATGGTAGGTAGGTCATTCATCATCACTAGAATCCTAATAAAAAAAAATAAAAATTGAACATGATTAGTGCAAAATATATGATATCAATTAGTAACCACGTTGAAAATATTGCATGATTATAAATTGGTTTGACATTGAAATAATTACATATTAATCAATATATATACCAAACAATTATAATTATAATTACCATCATTGTCCCGGGACTGTGGCTAGAATATAAATATTGTTACAATTGGCAGGGTGAAGCAACTGTCCATTTCATCTACCAAATGTGCCTTGCAGTATGCAACTACTGATAAGAACTTTCGACGTTTTGGAGCAGTTTTAATATTTTGTGCATATGAACTCAATGTTGAATTTGCATGAACCTGCAAATTTGTATACATTATAAATTTAATTAAGTTGTGCATGATTCACTGCATGGATAAAAAACATAAATTCAATTAGATAGTGAAAAAATAAAACAAATATGAAGTAAATATTACGTCTCCAGGTGGATAGGGAGAACTCCACGATGGACTTTGAGAAATATTATGGAACAAGCTGGATTTTGAAGAATTGTCCATTCCATATAATATATGATATTTTCTCCCTTCATTTGAGAAAAACAACAATAAATTTTGGTGCACAAACCTAGATGCAATTTCAGTGCGTAATATACAGATAACGACACCGGTGCGTTTTTGGTATTGCACACCAGTGCCGTTTTATAACCTGACACCCCAGTGCGGTTCGATTAAAGGACACTTCGGTAAATGAATAACCACAAATAAAAAAAGAGAAACCCTATTTTATTTAAGTGAAAAAAAAGCGGTAAATTGAAAAATGGGCAGCGAAATATTTTCGAAAATCTAATTTCATAAAAAATTTCTTTAAATACTAAACACTTTTCATTATTTCACTATTTTTGCAAAAAAAATCAGCCACAGATTTGCAGGATACATACCTGGAGCAAACAGAGCACAAGAGCATTGTGGAGCAGGGAAATATGTTTGAACAGAAGTATTCAAATAATCATAATTTCAAACCTCTGGTGATTCAAACCTTATGGCATAGAATTTCAAACGATGTGAGTAAAGTTTATTGTTTTTTTGTACTTTTTTCTACAGTTTTTTTTATGCAGTAAAGGAAAAAATCAATGTCTATTGTTTATTTTTGCTTTTTCTATAGTTTTTTTATGAAGTAAAATAACAAAATCAAAGTTTATTGTTTTTTTTAGCTTTTTTTTTCTTGCAATTTTTTTTACCTTTTCTGCAGTTTTCAGAAACAAAATAAAAAAATAAATCCATTTTTAGAAACAAAACCCTAGATTCTTTTTGTTTCTGAATTAGGGTTTTCAATTTAGATTTATAGGGTTTGTATAGTCATAAGACATCTAACCCATGGGATGACTTACATAGTCGGATCCCAATCCATGTTGGCTCTTGCGTCAATCTAAAAAAAAACAGAGTTTTTTTCGTCGGTGTGCCCTACGTAACATAGCGCATCGATGCGCTTTGTAATACTAGCGCACCATGAAAGTACAATGATAAAAAATAAAAAATAAAAATATGTTTTTATCAGTGCACCATATGTAACATATGGCATCGGTGCCCTATTTCATTATGGCGCACCGCAAACGTGTTGTTTTACAAAAAAAATCATTTTAGAAACAAACCCTAATTTTTTTTTGTTTCTGCGCTTTATTCTCCCTCTTTCTATGATTTCAGAATTAGGGCTTTTCAATTTATATTTATAGGGATTTTATTTCTAAATATAAGCCTAGGACATCCAACCCATGGGAGGACCTTCATAGTCGAATCCCAATCCATGTTGGCCCTTGCGTAAATTAAAAAAAAAAAGAAAGATTTTTTGTCAGTGGGCCCTCTGTACCTGAGCGCACTGGTGCCTATTATCCCAGTGCATCGTGCAAGTACTGATAAAAATATTATCTCAGTGTGCCATTTGTAAAATATGAAGCCGGTGCACTATTTGATTATGGCACACCGCGAATGTTCTGTTTCAAAAAAAAAAAAAACTTTCAAAAAATACAAACCTTACATTATTTTTGTTTCTGCCCTTTCTTCTCCCTCTTTCTGTGATTTCAAAATTAGGGCTTTTCAATTTAGATTTATAGGGTTTGTATTGCTAAATATAGACATAAGACATCCAACTAACGGGACGATTAGCATAGTCGGATCCCAATCCATGTGGGCCCTTGCATGAATTAAAAAAAAAACAGATTTTTTTATTGGTGCGCCTTACATAAAATAGCACACCAGTGCTCTGTATTGTCCAAGTGCACTGCATAAGTAATGTGATAAAAAATTAATAAACAAATTTTTTTTATCAGTGCGCCATATGTAAAATATGGCACCAGTTTATGCTACAAAAATTAACACTCGATGATTTTTATTATTTTATCATGGTTAATTGGTGCGGTGATTGACATGTAATGCACTAGTGATCCTTATTGACATAGAGCACTGTACGGTCTATTATACTGTTTGTGCGGTGCGTTTGGAAGACATCCACGCACCGACGTCGGTATGTACCCCATGAATGGCACACCGGTTTCTTGAGATTTTTTTTTACTTGAAAAGTTGACAATTTATTTATAAATATATTAATGAATGATATGGTACAGGCTTGAGATTGATAAAGAAATGACTGACAAGAGATCAAGTAACAAAAATACTGATAACACATCAAGAAAAGCAAAAAAGGCAAGTTCTTTGTAATTTTTTTACAAAAAATATTATTTTTGAACTATATGTAAGTTTAACTAATATGTATTGTTTACTGTATATCATGCAGAGCCACAAAATGATGAAGCTCGATAAAATTATCATTGATCTAGGACCAGAAGAGCGTAAAATCTTGATGGAAAAATTGTAAAAGGATGAATCAGGTGAATGAAAAAACACTATCGATCCAATATGAGTTTATTTTTTTATTTTTCATTAATAATATAATTAAAATTATTAGATAACATGTGTGAAACAATCTATTAATTCACATCTGTTTAATGTTCTACAGGGACCAACAACTTAGAAAATGAATGTTGTTCTAAGAAAAGAAAAAAAAATAGAACATGCAAATGAAAATGAATTGCTCCTTAGCTCATCTGGAGTGGTGCTGGAGGTTAACGAAAGGGGGAAAATTTTTTACAAAAGTTTGAGGGATCTAGTGGAACGAATGTATAGACGTTCTTTCCACTTACAATACAAAACCCAATCCAATGATTCCGAGAACCAAATTTTATCTAAACTATAATAAGAGTTTCCAGAGAATTGGTCAATGAGACATGTTAGACTTTTAATATAAAAAACGTACAACAAAAAAAAAGAATGAATGAAAAAGTAATATTCCTTTAGATGTTTGTCTAGAATTATTTATAAATATCACTTTCGTTATACTTACTTTTCATATATCAATATAAAAATTAAATAGTTTATTGTCATGTTACATTTTCAGGAAGATTATGAAAATCTCAAAAGATGAACGAGATGATATCAGAAATATGCCAGTAGGAATGTCCAAAAAGGTGTACAAGGAGATGGTCAAAGAAATGGAAAAAATTGCATCGCGGGAGGAGCCATATCAACAACAACGTGCTTCAAATGTAATATGTATTCATTGAAGTTTTCGATCATTAGGTACAATAAATAAACAATCTAGCATTAAATATTAATTTTCAAGTATTTTCTTGCAGAAAAGAAAAGAAAATGGAACCCATTCAACACATAAAACATGACGACAAGGAAGAAAAAAATTGATATCTAAGTTTGTGAGTAATTGTTACTTCTTTATAACAACTTAACTAGATTTCATTTTTGTGTTTTTTAAGTTGTTTTACAAAAATCATCATTGAATGTATTCAAACAGGTGCTAACATACAAAGAAGAACCATTAGAGGAACTGATTTAAATTGGGTTAAATATGGGTTGTGAGTATATGTTGGCATATCAGAACTTAATTGTGGAATTTGTAAGCATCTATCAATCTTGTTTTACTTAGCTCCGTCTATAATTAATAGAAAAAATAAATCTTTTATATTAAATATATGATTTTTTATGGGGTATAAAACTTGCAAGAAACAAAGTATGGCACTGCGCCAACAGATCAAATCTTGAAAGATGGCATGTTACATGGTTTTGAAAGAATGTGTATAGTTTTTGAGTCAATTGTTGCATTGGTACGCCATTTATTTTCAATTTACATTGATGTATATTATTTAATATTGAAATTTTCACTATTCTCACCAATGTATATACACTTGTTACAGTTTATTTTTATGTTTGTAGATGGAAGGTGAAGAAGAAGAAAACAATCAACACTGTGAACAAAACATTCCTGAAAATAACCCAAGTCATGGAAGTAGCTCTAGCAGTGACAATAGTTCAAGGCGTTGTATTTTTTGAAAAATGTCTGTGAAATCAGACATTTTCTTTAATGTAATGGACATATTGTCCCAATTGAAAGATAAAGGGATACCAATAACTGTCCCATTTTGTATGACAAAGAATGTCTTATTCATATATATATATATAATAAATGTTTTAATTTGTTCTATTACGTTCTCTATTGTCACTATTGCATTCTCCATTGTTGTTCTCAAATGCACTAATAAAAATTTAATTCATATGAATATTGTTATAATATGTGTCGACTTTTGATGAATAATGAATTTAAAACAATCACAATAATTGCACTGTCACAGGTCGATGTTTCTAAAAAATACAAAATGAAAACTGGTGCGTGTATTCTTATACCAGTGCGCTTGTATTCTTAAGCACACCGGTGCGTTTTTATGACCTATGGGCACTGGAAAAATACCAAAACCGGTTAAAAATATTGAGGCATTTGTGCGGTACGGTACTCCGGTTCGTTTATGTCTATATATGCACCAGTGCCATTTTACGACCTATTAGCACTGCACGAATATAAATACCAATTATAAATATCGGTGTGTTTGTGTGATACTATGCACCGAGGTGTTTTTGTGTCTATACGCACTGGTGCATTTGGACAACCTATAGGCACCGCACAAATAGCGATACCAATTATATATCTCGGTGCATTTGTGTGATACAACGCACTGGGGTGTTTAAGTGTCTATACACATCGGTGTATTTGTATGACATATTTGCACCACACGAATACCGATACTAATTATAAATCTCTGTGCATTTGTGTGAAAGGGTGCACCAGTGCGTTTCTATAAGTCTACACACCGGAGCGATGATACGACCTATGGGCACCGCTCAAATCCCAAGACCAATTAGAACGGCCCGATGTGTCGTATCACCAACACTATGCCCGGTGCTATTTTATACCTTAACGGCCCGGTGCATTCTTCTTTGACCGTCCTGGGGTGCCTTCTACAGGTACACATCGGTGCGTTAAACCCTGATTAGCGCACCGAGGAAAAAAACATCCGTAATAACCTTCGACTGCCCATTTTTTTTTTAGTTGTGTTGAATTTTCGTTAAAAGCTCCGCCAAAACCTCCGTAACCATAAACGAATGTGGTAGCATATGTTTTTTTGACAAATTTGGCCAATTTTATAACACTAAAATCCTCCTTTATAACCTCTGCTAGAGGGTCTTTTCCTTGTAGTGTTATTTCTTTATTCTTATAGGTTGGCCATCGAACCTGGGGGAGATACTTTTGTCCACAATCGTAAATCCTGCATAACAATGGGTACAAAAAATCTTACGCTTGCCCATCAAAAAGGATGTATTTATACCTGGGAGAGGTTCCTCATGTCTTGTCCCATGGATTTGATCCATTTTTTTTACCGTCACCTTATGTTGCTCACACTCAACAAAACAATGGTAAAATGCATCGCAAAATGTATAGGGAAACATTTCCCATAAATGATCATACTACACAAACATTTTTGGAAACCCCAAGATGCTTATACATGTCTTTTGGGTTGTACCTTTTATAAGGAGAACTGTACTTGGCATGTCCTTTTGAATGTTCATCTCTCCATGGAGACAATTTGTCACTATCACTACCATCATGGTGTGTTGTACCATCACTTTGCAGGAGCCCCTTTGGCATGAACTCCATACCTAGAAATTTCTTTGCCTCAATAATTTTGGAGAACCATCCAATTTTTTCATGGCCATGACACAATCCTTCATACTGTGGTCGTTCCTTCACTTTTATAGGATTAATTATGCCTTGTCCATTGACTTTGAGGCCTCTTCCATCATAACACATATGAGTCAAAAGCTTCATACCAATCCCCTTGGCATGCTTTTCAAAAGCTGCAAAAGATGTGTTATCAACACTAGCTGAAGGAGTAGAAATAGAAATACTAATTACCTCCTTTGTCCAACCACCCATATTTTTTGTTTCAGATGTTCATGAAGAATTGGATGATGTCTCTAGCCAACCAATTTTATGAAATTTCACATGGGGAGAAGCTTTGAAATTCTAGAAAAACTCACAAGCATCATTCTCATCATAGGATCCATATCATGTGTATGGACTATGTCCACAAATTGGTTTCATCTTTGAGAGACCATTTGCTGCTTCTAAGGCGGAACACTCACCATTATGTTCCTCCACTATATGTTGCACTGCATACACATTTTCCTTTTCTCCTCCTATGCAAATTCAAGCAATATCCTTAGCTCAATATTCTCCATTCGAAGAGATATATTAATCCCCTCCAACTCTTGGATTCTTTCATGCTTCAGTTTCTTTTCCATACTTGCAATCTAGTCAGAACTTGGATCTGATACCACGTGATATCAAAATTAAAGAAAACTTCGATTATCCTCTTACACTTTGCAAGCCTAATAAACTTGGGTGTTTAAATGTTAAATTAATTTTGAAACCTCTTCAAATATGAGTGATTATTTTTTCACACATGAACTTAAAAGTGATACAAATTCATATGCAACTTAATATGATAGCCATGAAGAGAAGAAAACTATTAAGTGATAACAAAATTCACTCCTTTTAGGCTACGTCTCCAGGCCCTGCTCCAATAGCTAGGCCGCTTTATTGATTTCAACAACAAATGAGCACATTACAACTTGTTGACTCTAGAGGGGCTTATTTCTCCTACAAAGAATTCTAACTAAAAAAGATGACTCACTACAACAATTCTTGAGTAAGTCAACTTAAAAAGGACTCTCTCACAATACGTCCATGTCCTCCACTTGAAATAAAAAAACATCAATATACAAATACTTCACAATGAAGTGTTAAAAAGGGCTTCTCTCATGAGAACATTGAGAAAATATTGAAAATAGCTTCTCTACTGAAGTAACAGTTGTTGCATATGTCTCCATATTTTTTCAAAACTCTCTCTTTCTGTAGCACTATAGTACCCAAAGCTCTACAAAAATTGCATCATACAGTTCTCAAATCAGAAATCTGAGGATGCCATTGAGTTTAGGACACTCAAAACCCCTATCTAGGCTCTTCTTGAGCTCAAAAAGGTTAAAAATTTAGCAATATATGCCTCTTAGAATCAAGCTTTGTTATTTGTCCTTCAAATTAGAAAAACTTGCTAACCTATCTATGAATTCTTCCTTTACATAGTCTATCGAGCGACAATTTTTCCTGGGAATGAAGACATTCTTTTTGCAAAAGGTGCAACTTATCGTCTCTCTAAAATGTGCCATAACCCTTAAGCATCGAGTCAAGTTCATGTGGAGTGCTATGTGGCTAGGGGTTGGGGCTAACTGCTCGCCCCCACCATCTTAGATCCAACCATATCAACATATGGTCATGTGCATGTCAATATGGTTGGGGGTTGGGGCTAATCACCCACCCTGCCCGACGTTGGTCACATATGTCTCCAAGAACCAGGGGCCAAGGCCTATCTGCTTATGCCTTTGCTCTGGGTGCATGGGTGATGCATGAGACCCGGGGCTAAGGCCTAACTGCGCCGCCCCACTTCCTTCCACCGCAAGTCATGTGGTAAGCCAAGTGTTTAGTGTTAGGGCCAAGTGCCTTGCCTTCTTTTCCATAACGCCTCCAATGTCCATTGAGATTTGTATGGTGGAAAAAAAACCAGGGGTTGGTGCTTCCCCCCCTCCCCTATCCACTCTACCTATGGACATATGGTGGAAAACGTGACCAAGGGCTAGGGCTTACCACCCATCTCCTCCCAAAAGCGTTGAAACTTGAGTTTAAATAGAACCAACAACCATAGTCTATTAAGAATCATGGTTGTGGCTTGGCGTTAGGGCATTGCATTTTTTTGCGGTAGCTCTAGGGGTCAAACCCCACCTAGGCCCTTGGGCATGTTATAAAATTTTTGAGCAATGACTGAGGGCCATGTGGCATCCTCTCATTAGGTCGCCTCAACCACTAATCGCCAATAAAAAAAACACCATCCCAACATGTACGGTGATGCCATGTGTCAAGCCTGAATTGGTTCGTACTGTCTATTGTTCCTACCCAGTGATTTGCTGACATTAAATTATGCCCTGCCTAGTTAGCAACCCAGTCAGCCATGTTTTTTGAATTTTTAGTTGTTGGGAAAAAAATCATAACGTCATAACTTTCTCATATGATGTCAGATTGAGATGATTCAAGGGGCATTGGAACTAGGATGATAAACAGTACGATATGGTGCCTCTTTTGGGATATTCCAAGCATTTTTAGTTTTGAACATATTTGTGATCTTCAGATCGCCCTATGGTTCCAGCTACAATACATACCAATACCAATCAATCACATTATTAACATCCTGCATGTATCTCTTAAAAAATAAACCATGGAAAACATAATGGACTTTCATTGTCGGTGGTAGTGCAAGTATGTAGGTCATTGTTCCAACCCTCTCAAGGATCTCAAGATGCCTACAATACTAAGGTGCTAACTTGGCACATGATTTGATCCTTAAGGAGCTCCTCTTGGGCTTCATGCCCAAGTATACATGTTCCCCAACTTGAAACTCCTTGAGTTATCTATGTTGATTTTCATAACTCTTCTGCATGTCCCGTGTTTCCTTTGGATTCCTTTTAATATCCTACATCTCGTGTTCCACCTCAGCCAACATATCTGGTTTGATCAACACCTTGTTTATTGGATCATTCTTGTTTATGGGAGTATTAAAAATTTTCCCGTAAAGAGCCTGCAATCGACTCATCTTCAAGGGCTCCTAAAACCCATTATTATGAAAAATCTATCAGTGGAATATACATCTCCCACTTCATATGCATGTGCATGACATACATCCTCAAAATTCCCTTAAGAATCTTGTTCGCCCTTTCTGTCTTTCCATATGCCCGTGGATGATAAGTTTCGCTAAAGTCTAAATATGTTCCCAAGCCTACAAATAACTCCTTCTAGAACTTGGAAGTGAACTTCAAATATTGATTTGATATGATATTCTTTTGAACTCCATGCAATCTCACTATCTCCCTGATGAAAATTTGAGGCACCTCACTAGCTAAATTAGTAGCCTTCACTACAATGAAGTGAGATACCTTACTTAACATGTAAACCACAACCAGAATGGAAACATGTTGCCTTGATGTCCTCAGAAAACCCGTAATGAAGTCCATGAAAATGACCTCCCATTTCCATTTTGGAATCAAAATTTTGGCTATAATAGACCAGCTGGGCGCTTACACTCAACTTTCACCTGTTGACAGTCCAAACATATAGAAAAAAATTAAGCCACCCATTTCTTAATGTTCTTCCAATGATAGAACTTCTTTACAGCTATCAAAATATTCTTATATCCTAGGTGACTTAAATATGGCTTGACATGAAACTCCCTCAAGATAAAATTCTTGAGTAAGCCATCTTCCTTGAGGTGATACTCCTCATCCATATCAACTTCACCCTATTGATCCAATCTATACTTCAGCTACTGATACCTGACATCATGTTGTCCTACCTGCAAGATACACTCCTAAAAAAATTTCCCATAAGATCTCATAGCTAAAATATGATTTACATTTACTCTCCTACTGATAGCATATACAACCTGATTCTCCTTACCTTTGATATATCAAATACTAAAATCAAGCTCACTAATAATAGCCAACCATATAACTTACTTCACATTCAAATTAGGTTGGTCAAACAAGTACCTTAGTCCACTATGATCACTCATCATAATAAACCTCTTGCTAACAAGATAATGCCTCCAAATATTCAAGGCATGAATGATAGCTGCCAACTCAATATCATGAGTCACATAGTTATGCTCATGCTCATTCAAATTCCCTGACTCATAGCATACCACCTGTCCTTCCTACAACAAGACTCCACCAAGTCCTTTATTTCAAGCATTTGTACATACCACAGACTCTTTATTAGGATCTTCAATCTTCAAGGCTGAAGCATTTGTAAGAAAATTCTTCAACTACTCAAAACTAGTTGCACACTCCTTTGTCCATTAAAACTTCTTTCCTTTTCTCTACAAAGATGTAATAATATAGGAAATCCTTGAGAATTTCTCGATGAACCTCCTGTAATAACCTACTAATCCCATGAATGATCTGACCTCATCCACATTTCTAGGAGTAGGTCATTCCATGATAACAATGATATTTTCAGGGTTCACTGCTATCTCCTCCTTAGAAAAGCTTGTCCCAAGTAGTGAATATGAGTATGAAATAAGCTTCACTTTCTGAGCTTGGTGTACAACTGCTTCTCTCTCAAAAATATCAATATTGTTGCCAATTTCTTTGCATGGTCTTCCTCATTCTTTGAAGATATCAATATATCATCAATGAACATTATCACAAACTTGTCTAGATAAGGACACAACACACTATTCATCAAGCACATAAAGGTCGTTGGAGCATTAGTAAGACCAAAAGGAACCACCAAAAACTCATAATACCTAGTACAGAATGAAATATTTTAGATATCTTCATCTTTGATGTGCAACTGATGATATCTTGATCTCAAATAAATATTTGAGAATAGTGTTTCTCCCTTCAAATAATCAAACAAGTAATCAATCTGCGACAATGGATACCTATTCTTGATAGTCACCTTGTTTAACTACTTGTAATCAATGCACAATATGAGAGTACTATCCTTCTTCTTTACAAACAATCATGGTGCACCCCAAGGTGACAAACTTGGCCATATGTATCCCTTATAAATAATTTCCTTTAGTTGCAACTTAAATTCGACCAACTCTGGAGTTCTCATCCTATAAGGTGCCTTAAATGTTGGTGTTGCTCCTGACATCAACTCAATAGAGAATTTCAGCTCTATATGAGGAGGAAACTTTGGAATCTTGTCAAGAAACACATTCTGGAATTGATGCAAAACATGGTACCTCTTTAGGACTTCATAATCCTTAATAGATTTCTCTTTATCACTAGAAATATGAACTACAAACAATACAGACCCTTTCTTACAACTGCGTTTTTCCTACATATTTGTAACCATTATCATTGATGTAGGCTTCTTCATCCCCTAAAATATTATTTTCTCTTCATCATCATTTAAGCACTCAATAGCCTTCTCATAGAAACCTACATTGGTCCTGTGAGTAAACAACCAATCCATACCAAAATCATACTATATGATCCCAAAGAAGGCACATTTATATGTGTTGATGTAGTTGTTATATGGAAAATTCACTTCTGCAAACAAAAATGAGATCCCTAGACCTAGTGGTATGATCTAGAACAACAGAGGGAAAAAATATATATTTTTTCCTTAGACAGATTATAATATGGAAAAGAGACCTACTTGGAATCCATAGCAAGTCATTCTCTTCTCTTCACTTGGAAGCTCCAATCCTAGCTCCATGCGCTATTAATGGAACTTGTAAAATTACTAAAAGAAGAAAGAGAACTACAATATCCACATAGCATAATCCAATATCTCTATTCAATGCGTCAACAAGACAATAAAATATATTAGCATCAACATGATACAATTATAAGAAAACAAAGTTATTTTTGTATTAATAAATAAAGGAGAGACTTACAACCATATGTAGAATTTGAATTTGTAGATGTATCCCCAGTTGTCTTTGTCCTTCCTTGCCACAAACAAAACACTAGTACATTTGGCGGAAATTCCGACACTTGGTTCCGACACTTTTGACCAAATGTCGGAAATTTCCCCAAATGTTTTCAAAATTTTCAAATCCTGCCTGAAACCGTCGCTATACCGACGTTTAGAGACAAGTGTCACAATACCGACACTTAGACAAGGTGTTGCAATTGTGACGTTTGGAGGAATCCTTCGCAATACCGACACTATGCCCCAAAGCGTCACTATTGCAACGGATTCCTCCAAACATCGCAATTCTGACACTTAGACTAACTGTCACAATTGCGACATTTGGAGGAATCCGTTGTAGTAGCAACGTTTTGGGGCATACTGTCGGTATTGCGACAGATTCATCCAAACGTCGCAATTGCGACACTATGCCCCAAAGCGTCGGTATTGCGACGACTTCTTCCAAATAAAAATGATTTGAAATGCGCGCTCATTTGAAATGCAAAAATCAAATGTAACTGAGGAATGAAACTGCTTGCTATGAAGACAAGTCGAGGAATCAGCATCGAAAGCTAAGGTGCTGGTCTCGCTAAGCTAAGGGGTGAAATAAGCACAGTTCTGAGGTAGAAATCAAACACAAGGTCACTTCATTGTCCGGGACTGGAGGAGTCGGAAGGATATATTCAATGACATGGGTTGTGTTTTTCAACGTACCTAATGATTGTCCCTGCTCGGTGGAAACAAAGTTACCATAGAAAAGGCTACGTATGGTTTGTGTAATAAAAAGTCAAGGTAATGGACAACTTGGTAGCATCATGGATGCGTGCCTTATAAACAACTCGAAAGAACTGACCACGTCTTGACTGTAACCTCAATTTCTTCTTCCTATAAACATTGGGCAAAGAAATTAATCAATGGAGCTCGTGGTACCCATGATATGATGAGGGAGCTCTTAAGTCAGGTTAGATTCTCTCTACAACTACTAGGACTGTCCATTCATCTACTGTCACCAAGCAGGGGGTGAGGACATAAAAATGATTTTATTAAAAACTACATGCGCATTCGCCCTCAACATTCGCCCTCAGCTCTTGCAGAACAACATTCGCCCTTAGCTCTTGCAGAACAACATTATTCCTCAGCTCTTGCAAAATGGTAAGTTCTTACTGCAGGCCCTTCCTCCTATAGTTGGGTTGACCCTATTTGGGTTTTTTTTGGTCAATTCCATTGGATTGTGTTAGGATATAAGGTTCTCTCTAGATGTATTCCAGTGTTCTTTCGGATGAGTTTCAAAGAGGATGTGTAAGATGTGTTTGCGCTTGCATGAATTTGACTCCACCAGTTTAATGAAGTTTAAGCTATGGATTTTAGTTCAACAAACTCATGCAAGTGCACAAGTTTGGAGTATCAAGAAATTTGAGGCTGAGGTACTGAGTAAAATAAGAAACACATTGATATGAGTTAATCCAATTGAAGATGGGATAGATCAACTATTTCACACTGTGAAATGTACTATAGATGCAGATCCAAAAAAATCTACAACTTTATAATTCGTATTACAGGTGCAGATAAAAAAAAATTGCAATTTTATAACTCGAGAATTGCCAGATCTACAAAGATTTAGGCAATTTTAAAATAGAATCAACAACTAGTCGATTAGATGGCTCGATCACTACCAGCAAAGAACAAAGATTCAAAACTAGATCCATAATGGTTGAAAGAAACTATATGCACACTTGTATGGCTCAAAGAAAACTCCAAATTTATATGGTTATCTGGGCAATTTTACATTGAAGAGCCCTTTTAAATCCAAAATTGAAAACTCATTTTGTTTCACCTAAAATCACCCTTACACCTACATTTGACACAAGAAAATCAAATGTATGACATCTTCCCAGTCAAAAGTGAAATGTTTTGGGTTTGTAAATGTTGTGTTTAATGCCCATGGTAGTGAAGATATACCTGATAAAACTCTGATATATTTTTAATTCACTGTTGATTTGTTTCCCATGGAAGCAGATAACAGTTTGAACTGCTTGTAATTCATACTGTATACTATTAAAAGTATAATTTTTCTAGCTTAAAGAAAAATGATGAAGTCTACACTAAGGAAACTACTTGCCACCAAAAAAAGGCAGCTATAAAAAAATATACATATATAAAGAGAAAAAGGAACCATCAAAGAGGAGATGAATGGTCACATAAAACTACACCAGTGAAAAACACTCAACTCCCACCCTCTGTAGTCAATGCCCACAAGCACAACAATATTTTTCAGCAGAATTCACAATCGTAGGAGAAGCCAAGATTTCTTTCTCCCAAGTTATATGTCCAGATGCATACAAAGCTCTCATTGCAGAGTGATATGCACAAAGTTCTAATTTATATACTTTTGTTGCTCTTTTCTCTTTAGTCAAAGATTTATCTTGCCTCCGGTTTGGACATACACATGAAGACATAGCATCATCGAAAGAGCTATAGACTACAGGTCGTGATGAATTATTTTGATTTGAACATAAAATATCATTTGACATATAGCTACTACTACTACTAGCAACAGAACAATGACAACTCTCAGCTTCCTCAATTGAACGATTTAATCTATCTTCAAATGAAGACATGCATACACATTCCTCACCCACATGTTTTCTGGGGAAAGGAAAGGTATCTACCTTTTCTAACAGAGGACGTGATGACTCTCCCACTGCCTCATGGTTCCTAGATTTTTGGATTGCTCTCCTTTTCTGAGGAGCATCCTCCATGTTGAATAAATCTTCCTTGTATGCTGATTGCATTTGAATTCCTGGTTTTCTCTTTGTAGCCTTTAAAGAGACATGATATGTCAAAGGGTTGCACAAATAGGAATCTTGTTTTTCTTACTTTAGCACTTAGAAGGCCTGTAACATCAGTTACATACAATATCAGCTGTGTAACAGAGGCAGTGTCACCCATCAAGACTGTAAAAATGCTAGGCTTGGGTTGAATTGGAATTTGTATTTTAATATCTTGCATTTGACATAAAGGTAGTAATTCCTTCACACCATGGTCCAATTGTCGCTACTAGTCTTGGTCACTAATTCATCAAATGATTGCTCAAGGACTGCAAAAATATTAGCTGTCAATATGACATTAATCTTACGAGATTTTGCTAGGGGATGAAATGTGTGTAATTGAGAAATATCCGTTTCTACCAAAGATCCTGTATTTGGTTCTTGGTTTCTGGAACCATATACTTTGGCTCCATAATGAGGATAGATTATTGGATCTTGTTTTAGATCCCCACTGCACAATAATATCAAACACAACCAATCCACAATGGAATTTGAACATGAGGATTTATAACCAGAGAAAACCCTCTCCAGGTTAAAATAATTCCAGAATGGCTTTAAGATTCTACTAATGAGCGCTTGCAACACCATAGCAATTACTGTCACAATGAAATCTGCTGGAAGCAGAGCCCTTGTACAGTTTCTACATTTCCACAGCGGAAGAAAGAATCTTTCTATCTCTCATGATCTGGTTCTGTGGTCAAATCCTTTGCTATGGCTGTCTTGTTCTGCTAAACGTGGATCTGTCTTATCTTTGGCTCTGGTTCTCATTTAGGATCGTGGCTATCTGATCTTGCTGTGGCTTTGAATATACAAACTTGTTCAATAGGAAAATGTTGACTCTGCTATATATAGGAGCTTCAATGGGTGCTCTCAAACTGCTCTACTACAGTAGTTTCACTCTCAATGGACTTCTACAGCAATTGGTACCATCAATCTACTTTGTTACAATGATGGCTCATGTCAAAAAATTGTGCTACAACCACTGGCACCATGAATATTCTCTCTGCTTCATCAAATGATTAGCACCTTCAACTAACTTTGCGCTCCTCGGGGTGATGACAGTGGAAAACACTTTTTTGGGCAGCTTTGTTTTGTCTCTGATTCAAGGCAGAACTACGTTGGCCTTGTTTTTTTTAGTCCTTGGAACTTAGTTCTCTCATATTTTCCATCCTATCCCCAGTTTGCTACCGAGAAAGACATAACTTCACGATATCAAAATTGACTATTTTTGGCCATTTATCTTTAGTAATGGTACAACTTTAATTTGGTGCATTCGTACAGTATTTGAAGAGCACTATCAAGCTGTTATTCAGTATTTTAGCATAACTACTACATTTAACTGCCATGCTCTAATATTTATATCAACCATAAGCATTCTTAAGGTAGTTCTATGTTTGTGAAGCAGAAGGAATGCTTCTAACAGCTTCTTATCATAGTGGTACAATTCTGTTCGCAGTTTATCTTTTATAAACCTCCAATTTTCCAAACGTAGTAGAGACTACAGTTTACATCTCAAATTTTGGACAAATCTGTTTAGTATTCTACAGAAAATGCATTAAGAATACAGTGCTGTGTCTACTAAGCACAAATAATTGTTGTACTGAGTCATCTAAACATCTTGACATCCTCGTTTTATATTATTCTAGAAAGCATACCAGTAAATTTCAGTAGTTTAATTCTGGCTGGATCATCCATTTGTCTATGAGGGCATTTTTGGTACTTTGCACCTTTCATATATTGACATATAACTCTTTGCTTACAGAAATTGCAATGTGTCAATGTGGATTGTTGGTGGTATTTGTTTTCCCTTTTTTGGTGTTATTATTATTGCTACCATACATGGACTTCTGAAAGACAAAGTAGATTGTGAATGACAAGGTAAGAATCCATTTATTTTACAGAATTGTATAAACATATATTGGCAAATGTTCCAATTCAGACGAGTCAATGGATTAAATGGCATGTTGTTCAACGATGACTTCCTTGGCGATGAACATTTTTTTTCTTTTAATAAAGGTTATTTGTATTATCAAGTTTCGTTGTGTCCTAACCCATACAACTTTTATAATTTATTACATTCAATAGAGTGATTTCAAAGAAACTAACTGTAAATCTACAAACTATTTTGCATGAAAACCCAAGTTATTTTTTTAAAAGCTTGCAGGGATATTTTCTTACGTACTGGTTATAAAGTAGTATAATTCAAAAAAAAAATAAAAAAAATCTAATTGTCTTTTTAAATCCAGAAGTGGGCACTCATCAAATTGGTCCTTTAAATCAGAAAATATGTTAACATGTCATATATCTGTATTAATGGAGAAAATTTCAACTTTCTGTTTCATGAGTAAAATTCTGATGCTTTAAATGCAATTTTCTTTTTTTCCTTCATGTCAAAAACTACAATTACTTCAAATTAATAATTCACAAACAATACTCCTATCGGCCTCTCTTTGCACCTTCTGGGGCAGCTGCTAGTTTAGATGTTAACATCATGCTTCTAATGTGTTATGTCAACCAATCACAGTGGTCCATGTGGTCTTGTGCCATGTCACCAATCTGGAAGAGAGATTTGAGCCTTTTCTTTTCATGATTTTTCTATTATAATTTTTTTCTTCTCGACGGGAAATCCCTTTTGCAATAGATGGGGATTTTCCCATTTCCCTGGAGTCATCTCCTAGGACACCCTTCAAGCCATCATCCAAGAGGAAATCTGCAAATCTCTGTTGTTGCCCTCTTGCCCTTGAATTATGCCCTTCTAGAAGACCAGTTAGGGCACTCTTATGTATTGATACCTAATAAATTTAAGATCATTATGTGTTGTCACACTATGTTCTTTCTTGAATATACATTCTTGACAGAAGTAGCCACTAGTACCTTTCAGTGAGTTTTCTACTGGCTTCAATCTCAAATTGTATATTGGTAACCTTGATAGCTCCACCTTTTGGTAGCTCCAAGATGGAGTATTTTCTGGAGGAGACCTTTTCCCTTTTAGAAATATTGAACTAAGCCCGTCAACTGGTGTCTTGAATTATGGACAGGTTTGTGGAACTCTGTTTTATTTATTTTTCATAACATATTTTATTTTGGGCATTAAAATTGTTTCCTAACATTGTCCTTTTGCCTGTTTCAAATCCAACAATTCATGCCTGTAATTTTTGTTCAAAAGTATCTTGAACTTTAGAAGGTTATTTTCAAATTTTACCAATACAGTTTGCAAGGTTTCCCTTGAACGAGCACATCAACACATTGCATATGGTTATTGTTTGGTGTATATGCATTGACCCATTTAAAATGAAGTGGCTTCTTTTTCTGAAGTGCCACCCTTCAGTGAGTGGGAAAAACCTATCTGGTTGGATCATATGGGAATGCCTATTAGTGGATGGAAAACGTGCAGCTATGTTGGAAATTACTGAGGTGTATTCAGTATCCATATTAGCATTCTTTTCAGGCCAAGATCATTAATATTCTATTTCCTAGAACAAAGGTTTTCTTTCTGATATTCTACTATCCAGTATGAGGTAATATTGTGAGGTGCTTCACTTAGAGTAGAGTATTCTCAGTTGTCAATTGGGTCTTGTCTGAGGGGTCGAGAGGAAAGTTGTTATCATTCAAAACCCAAGTTCAAATCCCACTATGTGACATGTCCACTCTTTGTGAGCTAATTGTTGATTGAGGCTCTTCGTGGGCTAATTGTTGATTGAGGCTGGCAAGGTACCGCAATCACATCCTTTCCTATGTGATGGAGGGTGGGAGCCTGGCAATATGGATAGAAAAAAGAAGAATGGATCTTCCTGAGCTGCTAATTCCTAGCTCATTAACCTCTTACTTGTAGCTTCTATGTGGCTGCAGTCACATCAGGCCAGACAAATTTCCAATACTAAGTCAGTCAGACAGTGCGGAGTCTAGATCACCCAACCAATGGATGGTAGGAATCTTGTCACCAACTTCATTTCGGGCTTGAGTGTTAGGATAGCTGATGGTTGGCAGCATTTTTGATTTAGGTATTCTTCCCTAGTGCCCTTTGGATCCTCACCTATTTTGTTCTTTTGGGATTCCTAGTGTTACCGTATCTCTTTAAGCCTTCTTTCTTCACTTTCACTCTACCCTTATTTTTTTTATATTTTATTGGTAAATGAAAAGGAGTTGCTTCCAAAATTATTCCCTAAAATGAGATGGTCTGTTAACACTTTTGTTAAGACTGGATCTGTGGGAAAAACTACATTGTTATCACTAGATTTTTGTCAGGGCTAGAGATATAGAGGAAAAAGATGGCTGTTAAAAGAAATTTATATTAAAATTTACAGGCTATATATGCCAAATAGAAAATATAGTCAAAATAAGTCAATATAACGAACTCATTTTATATCTCTCGTAAATGTTAAGGGAAAACTGAAAATTTTCATTAACTGTGTTTCTCAAGGGAGGAGATATGCTAAAGAAAAAGGGCTAGAGAACAACTCCAAGATTCCTCATGTATAATGTTATGAATATAATATATTGACAAAATGTATGACAATGTACATGCTAGCATGGATAGGTGTAGAGTATCTGAAATATGTGTAATTTTCGAACTTACTAATTGGTTATTGTGGCTCTCCAGGCATGTTTTGCTTGTCAAATTGTAAACCTGCCCTTGCATGTGTTCTTTGGATTGGAATTTATTTCTCTGCATGTATTTCTCTAAAATTTTGTACAACCCTTGACTTGTAAGTTACTTGTGACAAACTGTATTGATGATGTTTTAGATCCCCACTGCATTGTGTTTTGGTATGTTACCATGGTTTATGATATGGGACAAGGATTCAACATTAGTTGTATCGATTGCATGTTCTCCTATAGTAATGCTGCTGTTTGAAGCCTCATGCTACTATCATGCTTTGCATTTAATGGAAACTAATTAGAAATCTGAAGGTTCTTTTAGAGAAAATGTTACATAGAGTTTACAACTACACATATTTTACGTTTATCAGTATTTTGAAGCTGTTTAACAATATATTTCTGTTGGTATTTTAGGGTTTATTTGAAGGCTTAAAAGCCCATAGGAGAGCTGATGGACGGATCATGCTCTTTCGTCCAGAACAGAATGCATTGCAACTCACATTGGGTGCAGAGCGCATGTGTTTTCCAGCTCCATCAGTAGAACAATTTGTGGAGGTTGTAAAACAAACAGTGTTGGAAAACAAGCGCTGGGTAAGATTGTGCTTCTGTTTGAATGACTTTAAAGGCTTTTGCTTTTCCATACCCCAAATGTTGCATTTATAACAGAGTGGATTTGGATTATTTATGCATGTTATTTGGTTGCAGATACCACCCTTTGGCAATGGCTCTCTTTATATACACCCACTACTTCTTAGTAGTGGAGCCGTTTTAGGACTTGCTCTAGATCCATAGGTTACTTTTCTTATATATTTTTCCCCTGTTGGAAACTATTTCAAGTTTGGTTTCTGTATTGATACCTAATAAATTTAAGATCATTATGTGTTGTCACACTATGTTCGTTCCTGAATATACATTCTTGACAGAAGTAGCCACTAGTACCTTTCAGTGAGTTTTCTACTGGCTTCAATCTCAAATTGTATATTGGTAACCTTGATAGCTCCACCTTGATAACATATCCATTTCTCTCGTTGGTTTTCTCTTGCCCCAATTGTTCCTTGTGTGTCAATGGAATTATTGGATGAGATGTCGTTTAATTGGACAAGTTTCGTCAGTGCAATGTCATCGCATATTGCTTTTACCTACAAAAGTATATATTTGAAGAGTTTCACAATGATGCTACCGGGAAGATGAAAATATCCAGAAATATTGTCGATGGTTTGAAAGAGTATTGCTACAGGTTCCATGATGGCGAAATACCTCTCCGTACCATTTTTGAGAATTTACAAGACAAATTTTGGGAGGATAGTAATAAGCTCTGTAATTTGTCTTGTATTGCATCTGCATTTGCATTGCCATTGCTGATAAGACATTTTGAAGTCTGGGAACCACATCAACATCCATATCAGGCTTTATCGATTACAGCTTTGTTGTAGAGGCTTCTACATGTAGATGAACCTTGTCACTATAGCATATATGTAGAAACATAAAAAACAAATTATCCAGTAATAATGGAACGCACCCATATTTATTTTAAATGAATATAGTATTCATGACAGTTGAATGGAGCTTAGTTAGTGTTGGTTCTTGTTAACAACCTTGTCTTTCATTATCCGAGGGAACTTTCATTACAGTTTCATTACAGTTTCCAATTCCTGTTGTCGTTTCATTACAGTTTCTTTCATTATCCGAGGGAACTTTCAATTACAGTTTCCAATTCATTACAGTCTTTCTTTTCAATGGATGCAAGAACGTAAATGTCAAGACAGGTGATGTACACAAACAAAAGCACCGAGCACGTCACTGATCCAAATCCCAAATTTCAGTGCCAATAGTAGGCAATGTTTGTGATACATAGTGCTTCAAGGAACCAATCTCATTCTAACTCATATTACATGATCATTCATTACTAAAAAAACCGTCCTTGACTCTATAAAACCACTATCCACCGCTATCCCACTTCAGTATAGTTGTTGATGCAGTGAAACCATATCAGCTTGTTAAAGCTAATGTACAAGCTTCAGCCTCTTCACATATTGCGTCCAACATGGATGACCTCATCCACGAGAAGTAGTTGCGAAGCAATTACAGGGCCATAATTTATAATCTGGCGCTTGGCAGAGTAGTTGTCGAAAATTCCCTCCAAGTATGGGTCCATCATTTCTCCTGTATGATGATTTAAACCAACAATGTTGCCCTTGTCATGCTCCACCTGTAGTCCAACCAAGACATCTTGAGTATCTAGTCCAAAATTTTCTGCTAGAGTCTTGGGCACAACCAAAAGTGCATCAGCAAAGGCTTCAACTCATAATTGTGCATGCCCCTGAACAGTCTTCTTGACAGTGTGTTTGAGATGCTGGCTTGCAGCAACTTCAAAAGCTCCAACACCCAAGACAACAACTCTATCTTCAAGTGTGTTTTTAACAGCTCTCAGACCATCACGTACAACATCCTTAATTTGAGCAATAGTATGATCATTAGGCCCTTTTATTAGAATTGTACACGAGTGAGGATTCCTAGCGTTTTCCACAAAAGTGTACTTTTCTTCCCCTAGGACATGCTCATATACAAGCCCAACCCATCCAAGAATACTAGGAGACAGATCATCAACAGAATTGACAGCCTCCCCACCGCAAGCTAAAACCAATCTCTCCATATTGCGCCTCTTTGCTCTCCTCAAAGCTACAATCCCTTCTCTTGCAAGAAGATCGAGTGACATAGGATATATTCCCTTTTGATTGATCACAACAAAATTGTTGTCAGTGCCATCACAAACTTTCTTCTTCAGGTTAATGATCTTTTGAATTTTCTCATCTACTTGTCTTCTTTCTGCTAAAACCATTTTCTCCCTATGCTCTACGTTTGAATAAAATAAACCTGCATTTACTTCACTCTTTTCATATTCTAGAGAGACATTGCAAGTCAATTCATTACAGTTTCGAATTCTTGTTGTCATTTATCGAATAACCCATACTGCAATGACCATGGGCTATTTCATTTTTTTTATAAAAATTTAACTTGCCGTCACTCGAACGATGTAGTTTGTGAATGTAGATCTGAGCCCTGTTCAATATTTGCATCGAAATAAAATTATTGATGATGTGAGACAAGCCCTCCCAGCAACATCTGCTAACGGGCATTCAGAATATTTTCATTTTTTTTAAAAAATTGAACCCGCTGTCACTCTTCCGACGCTCTATAAGCGTCGAAAGACCAACGTTACATTTTAAAAAAAAATTTACTATGCCATCGGAAAAGCGATGTTTTCCAATGTCGGAAGAGCGACGTTCCCAAACGCGGAAAAGCGACGTTCCTAAACGTCGGAAGAGCGACACCACTAGCGTCGGAAGAGTGAATTCTGCTCAATGTCGGTATTGTGACACTTCAAAGCGTGGTTAACCATAACGTTGGTCTTCCGACACTATACGAGCGTCGGTATTGCGACACTTTAGAAGCGTCGTTAGCCATAACGTCGGTATTGCGACACTTCACAAGCGTCGCTATTGCGACACTTCATAAGCGTCGGTATTGCGACACTTCTGCAAAATGTCGGAACAAGTGTCGCAATACCGACACTTTATGGAAGTGTCGAAAGACCAACGTTATGGCTAGCCATGCTTTGAAGTGCCTCAAACTGTCGCTCTTGCGATGACTAGGTGTTAGAAAACTGACAAATTGGCCATCGGAAATTGGGCCAAATTTACTAGTGAAACCTTCAAACTCAGCCCTAATGCAAATGGATGATGATTCCTTAAGCTCAAAGAAACAACATGAGGGCACTAGTAATATCCAAAAGCCAACCCAATTTCCTTGGGAGGCAGTCAATTTTTAGGGTAAGCATGGTATTTTAGGATTTACCAATCTAGGCTTGAGATCCACTTACAATGGAGGGTAAGCTCAAGGGATAAGAGATATTACCACTAGAGTAATATCATATAGGAATTCGAGATATCCATCCATGGTAAATGGTTAAAACCACCTTAGAAGCTTCTGGAAGAAGAAAATTTGAAAATATTTTTTAATTTTCTCGAAATTCTATAACCATCACACCTACCGAGTAGAGAAACTTGCACCGGTGAGTGCTAGGTGCTAAGTTATGTAACTTGAAACCACTGTAGATGGATATACATGCAGGGTGCACTAGGGCTAAAAGCAATGCTTTTGAGCTGATTGACCCAGAAACTAAGACTTTTTGGAGAAATGATGCTTAGGTATTTGAAAAGGGATTATGACAAAGTGTTCAAGGATGTTTATTAATCCATATTTCAGGCTTATTGAGCATATGTGACCAGATTTCATGTAGCATATTTCCCCCTAAAGTACAAAGTCAGAAGTAGTGGCTAAGGAGTGAAGTGCTTTTCCTTGTGACAAGTCTGGATCAAGAACAAATCGATTGACATCATCAGCTGTTACAATATATATTATCATCATGATATCAATACTGAGGGAGGCATACCCATACTCGACATATAAGCCAATATTACATGTAAAGATCAATAAGTCTCGTCCTCTGATGATAGAGAGTGGACACATGCTTGGATGACTATATGAATGATCATAGCCATCATAATTTGTAATCTTGTATGAATCCTAAAATAACAACTCGTATGGATGGAACTATATTTTGGGCACTCTACCTCGTCACTCAATCATATGAGTCTAACAATGCGAATAAATGAGATATAGTCGAACATGCTAGACACCATATCATTATCGTATAATGATGTAAGTCATTAAAAAATGTGATATAAACCACTGATGATGTTAATTTCTCTCAAGATACTATAGTACAATCTATGTGGTGTGAATGGATGAGTTGAAGTCAAACACTATAGAGAATATTTTGACCAAAGGCCAATGATGAAGACCTATCACCAAGAGCGAGGAAAATTTCCATTGATGTATGCAAGCTCCAAGGTACCGAAGGGAGTTTCTAATTCAACTTTATGGATAATGAGTTGATGTCGTCAATAAGCAACCCATCGTGAGAGGACGTTAATGTATCCCCCATCAATGACACAAAATGGGTATCAAGGGTTGAGACAGAATGGTGCTAATGTAAAGTTGGTTCAGGAATGAAAGACGTGAAAGAAGGCTTAAGAGTATTGTAGCAGATAACTAAAGGAATCCTCTTGAAAAAAACAACGACACTTTATGGAGTCAGAGGCATTGAACCAAAACCGATTGCAGAGGTTTTTGATATGGCATGATTAACCAAAAAGGTAAGAAAATTTCCCAACCCAACAATCATGAAGATGAAGTGAAAGAGTGTAATGTTAAAGAATGACTCACTGCAATTATTATGTTTAGTACCTTTTTTCCCAATTTCCCAAACTATTTCTAGTCAGTATCTATTTTTTTTTACAAGCTTCACGAGGATAACATATGCTTGATATATAATTTCATTCTTTAGATGAATCCTTCTGAGTATTTTTAACAAACTTTGAGAAGGAGTAGTTTTTACTCGTCATGTTCAACGAGTAAAATGTTGTTTGATGATTTTAAGAGTCCACCAAAGGGGTAAATCAACTTCCTTTTCATGTTTATAGAGTTTGAAAAAGAGGAAAAAAAACTCGAAAGGTTCATTTTTGTAAATTTAATCTCTTGAGTACAAAAAGGGGGAGAACGATACTCAAGATAAACTTTTAGTCATGTTCGAATAAAGTGTTTACTTTTATTCTATCTCAGTCCAGAAAAGGTTTAAACTTATATTGAGTAGAAGCCTTTTCATTTACTTTAATGAGCTCTAAAAGACAAGTGCTCGACAATATTTTTATGTTTAAGGAGAATGAAAAGAGCTAAAATAGGACTCTAGGGGGTTCCTTTTTCATGAGTTTACAAAGCCCCAAAAAGCGATAAAAGTATGCTCTTTCATCAAAATGACCTATATTGAACTTAAAATCATCATATGATCCTTCAATTAACTTAAAAACTGCTAATAACACCACCAAAAGATTAAAAATATATGCCATATGGGAAAATTAGGTCAAAATAATAAAATATAATAAAATAATAATGAAATTGACCATAAATAGACAAAAAGTAATTTCATTTTTACCATTTTCATTTTACCTCTTGTGAGTGAGCCATGAGTTATTTTTACCTTTACTATTCATCAGGTGATTGCAGCCAATCAGGTGGACCATTTCAAGTGTTGTCAGTTCTAGGTAGGAGACGTGCCCTTGCTCTCATTTTTCATGGTTTCCATTTTTCATTTCATGCAATTTTTGGAGTTTTCTCAGCAATTTAGGGTCTAATTTTTTGCCTTAGGCCTATTTCACCTTCTCTGTATCGAAAGGTGTGTTGTTCCTACATGATTTTCACTGGGAAGAGTGGCCCAGTGCACCTGCGAAGAAAGTAGCGTGTGCTAGATCCCTCTGTCCTCTAAAGGGCAGATGTGATCGGTACAGTGGAAGAAATTATTTAATTTTTTTAGCTAGATTTCTCTCAATTTTTTTGCACAAAACTGATTCCAAGTGTTTTTCTTGTGATTTTGCCGTCATTCATTGGAAAAAAAATTGTTTCAATCCAGAGAGAAAAATAACATGAGTCCCAAGATTTGGATGTTGAAAATGACCCAGCAACAATACAAGCTTTAAGGAATTGTGGAATCCTTAATTTTTTTTGTCTTCTAGGCACGAGAGCTCAGCTTGAGTTACTGGAATATCTATTCAAGGCATGGGATATTCAAGGAAAATGCTTCAGTATTGGAGCACATACTCTTAGGATAGAGGTAGAGGAAATTTATTTTATGACATGCTTGTCTCAGATAGGACATCCTATCTCATTGTATGGGATGAGAAGAGGCTGTGAAACCATCAAGGATTACATAGTTTGTCACTATATGCCCCATTATAAACCAACAAAGGACAGGAAGATAGAGATTAAGGATGTGATTTGACTATCTCTCGGGATGATCCTTTTCATAATTAATCGCTTAGCTCATAGTGCCGATTTTCATTTGGCTACTAAGTCCCAAATGAAATATGCATTTGAATTCATAGAACTCACTATGTTTAATTGGAGTGAGGGGGTGTTTGAAAATGTGAAGGAACAAATCAATAGGGAAAAAGATGGGTGATTGATGAACTTTATATATGGATCCATTTTGATATAACTTGTGAAGGTGTTAAACACTTTGAACATAGAATCACTAACTTAGCCACCAAAAGAGTATGTTGAGAAGTAACACTATTTGCACTGAATTTACAATGTTTTATAATTAGGACTAAAAATTTCACCAAGATTTTACAAAAAAATATAATTCAATAAAAGATTCGCAAAAAAATTATATATACATATTATATAATTGAAAAAATAGTTTGTACATCTTTATATGTACCATGGGGATTCACAGATTTATTATACATATAATTTTTGGGGGGTTTCTTAAAATTTTCCCTATTGTTATGCTTATGTATACTTCCAGGGTTTCCTCGAGGTACACGGAGTTCTTTGTCTCTCAACTCGTTAACCCTAAGTTGTGTTATATACATATATATATATATATATATATATATATATATATATATATATATATATATATATATATATATATATATATATATATATATATAATTTAATTTTCTAATATTTTTTAATTAAATTGAAAACTAAGAAAAGCATAATTATCTTTGAAATAAATTTCAACCCTCTATCATGATTTTTTTGATTGTAAATTAAATTTTACGATTCCCAAATAAAACACATCACATCACAATCATACAAGCTTTGAATTTATGGTATCAAATACAAGAATGATTCATAGGTTTTTCTTCTTTCCCCTTTCACTTTTTTGCATTAGTCCAAACTATAGAGCTATTTGTAACAACTGAAATTGGGCATGTATCCACATCTCTTTGGGAGAGCTCCATTTCCTCCAAATCAGTCTTGATCATCATCTCTTTCACAATGTTTTAGTGATTCAAATCATGGGTACGATTTTGGCCACTAGTTGTAGGAACAATCATAACGTATGTTATTTCATTGTATTTTGTTGAAAGGATCTCCTTTGAAGAGGAATTGGGTGTGCCATTGAGGGGTTATCTGGAATAGGAGAAACTAATAATATTAATAGATGTATTTTGATGCTTAGAGCTGCCATTATTTTGATTTAAAGAAATCACGAGACATGTTTCTTCCTTAAGATCTTGCCATCCCTGACTAGATTTTTTTTGGATCTTGGGTGGAGAAAGTCCCTTTAGAAGAGGGACATGAATTTTAAATATTCCCCGGATGTTGAGAAAATCTATACCTAAAATATATATCTTCATAGTCTAATGGTTGAAGAGACTCCTTACCATCTACATTTTGAATGATTTTGTCTGGTAATCATTCACTAATGTCCACCTCAACAAATTTGTGAACGAAAGTGATGATATATTTTTCCAATCTTTCACTGTTTATTTTAATGAAACGAATAATTGAATCTCTAATATTTTCAAGGATATCTAGCCAGATCAAGAGGAGAGGTACGTTTGAGAGACTTACCCATACTGGAGTAGCTAGATATTTCATGGTTAGAGGATTAAAATCTAGGAACCATGGTTGAAGTGAAAGAGTAATGAAACCCTAGAACCAAGTACCCTGGTCAAAGGAATTCTTCTGATTTTCCATATCTTTAAAAACTACCACAAAATATCCTCTCAAGAACAAAAGCATATATAAATTTATGGACCAATTCTAATGAATCCAATCTCGAAGGAAAAATATTGAGTGTAAATATCCATTAAAACAACAAATAATCACCTTCCACTTATAATATGCCACCTTTATATTGGTCATTACATCATTCACCTAGAACCTAGGTGTATCATTTGATTTCTCCACCAAAAAATCTTGACCAGATAAATCTTTTGGAATCTCGGAGCTAGGGCTTGAGTTGAGGGAATCCTTAAAATACTTGGGCTTAGAAGTCACAGATTCCCCTGCCCTCACCCGTGGCCTTGCCTTTCAGGATTGAAATTAGAGATATGGAAGAATCCCTCTTAATGCCATATTATATAAGGCCATAAGCCATCTTGAGATGCCTCCCCTAGTACACGAACCTCATCTCCCCCTGAGGGATTATTTTCAACTCTTAAACATTGGCAGCAAGCATGAGTACTGAATTTGTTTCTTTGACCTTGATACATAGCCACCCTCAAGATAGGGACTTGATAAAGATTCTTAAACTTTGAGGATTCAAATCCCCAAAACTTTTCATTGTTATGTCTGAATTAATATTTGAAGATTTTGTTTCCTGATCTAAACACTAGCAGTGTGGGCCTTAACCATACTCCATAGATAGGAGAGGACCCTCAATTGACTAAATGGCTTTGTCGAACAATTTGTAGGCTTTCTTTTTTCTTCCACAATAAGCCTCTCATTCAAATATTTTCCCAAACACTTTTATGGTATCCACATACATCCCAAACAACCCTAACCCCAAAGATATAGATGACATTGAAACCCAATCAGAAATGAGGGGTAGAAGTCATTTCCATAGCTCTAAGGAAAGGCCTGGTAATATATTGCGGTAGTTTCCATTCCATAATGAGAAATATTTTAGGCATTTCAACAAAAATAATTTTGTCAACCTTGCTACCCTCATTGTTGCTAAATCCAGATTCCCCCCTCGAGCTCAAAAAACCCATGGAGACTAGCCATGTCCAAACCAAAGAGGTCTGCAGATAATTCCTCAGAGTCAATGGAAAGATAAGCATCTATGCAATATTTGAGCCTCCCTATGAAACCCACCATCGCCAGTAGACAACTAGGGATCCAAGTAGAGGTGAAAACCCTCCCCTTCGCCTATATGGATGTTCAAAGTGTATTATCCCTCCCCTATAGTGAAAACTAAACTCTCACACACTGAGTTTACCATCTCTCCCCAAAAATTCACAACCCTCTAACATAATTATTATTAAAATTATTTCATAAATATTATGAAGAGATTAAATCTCTACCATCCATTTCTTAATTATTAATAATTAAATTAAATTTATAAAAATCCTATTCTAAAATAGACATACTTAATTATATTTAACATATATAATTTTTTTATAATAATAATTATTATTAATAAAAAAATTATAATTTAGTTAATTTTTTTAAATTTTAACGATGTAAAATATATTATAATGTACAATTTTTCTTACTTACTTTAAATTAATACATGTTAATATTCACAAACTATTCAACCTTACATTAATTTAATATTAAATAAAATAAAAATAAATAAATATTCATTAAATTGAATCCCTCACTCCAACTTCCACGTCTTAGAGAATGGCTTAAGGATCTCTTAATAAACTGAAATAACCCTAATGGTGAAGGGGAGGCCGAAGACGACATTGGTGCACACTTTCCAAAAGGGAAGCAGGGCATTTAAATTGTTGGTATTGCTCTTCTTTACTTAAATTATACAAATTTATTCAAATTTTAATAGAAAGAAAGAAAGAAAAAGTTATTAATCCATCTATATATATGGTGTATTTTATAGTCTTAAATTATTTATATTTTGATTTGTTTTTAGTGAAAGATTTTTTGGAAGTTTTTCTGGTTTAATTTCTCTAAAATTTGGTAAAAAAAATCTTGAAATCGTAAGCTTGATGGATAACCTCTGCACAATCCAAGTTCCCTAGAATTTTTAGGGTGTTGAATCTATATATAATCGAAAAATTAATTTAAATAACACAAATCAAGATTTCACCTCAAACTTTTCTGCCAAATTCCAACACTAGAAACAATTACTTTATATTTAATACTCACAAAATAAGTTCACAAAAACAGGCCAAATATCTAGGAAGAAATAAACACTTCCCAAATGTTGTGAGTGTCTCTACTATGATTGAGTTGATTTATAGATTGTATAGTTTTTCATGGTCTACACGAAAATAAAAGTACAACGTTAATGTCATGACTCGCGAGAAACATAGTAACGAAATGTAATATCCATACCATAATTCTCGTAAAATGAATATAATATGAAATAAAAAATATTATTAGTTTCTTTAAATCAAGAAGTGGTTAGGATCTGAGAAGTTACAAACCACTGTGGGAGTTGTTCCAATCTAGGGGAACATCTTTTTTATTAATCAAGAACATTCAGCTCGACGAAGGCGGTGATCCTTTCAGAGGTTAGGTCAGCAGATCGAATCGCTAGACTTCCTATTCCATTGCGCTACTAGTGAATAATGGCTTGGATTGCAGTTGTCTCTAAGATTCTAGATGACTCAGTGTTCTATGTAGATGAAGACAACGAGATCGAGCGGGCTTCAAACCATTAGTTTGTTGTCAGAAATAAGGTTGTTATTTTTAGTGTTTTTGAGGAATTTACTCTTATGTAATCGTTTTCTCTGGTGAAAGGCAGCCAACAGTTGTGAGACATTCCCTTGCGGCCACCATAATGCACGAAAAATTGAACAAAGTGTTACTATTAATGGTGAATAGTCACCAACTCTGAATCTTGGCACCTCTATTTAATAAAGAGAAGCTCAAGAAGTTCAAGCTGCAAGGGTTTATCGACTATTGAGAGATAAGTATCTTTATTTATTAAAAATAATATCAAAGAATATTTATCCAAGAGGAAATATGATAAGTTAGATAATTTAAGGAGTTTCATACGAAAATAACTCTTGAAATTTTATGCATATGGATAACTTATGCTAGTTTTCTTTGTAAAGAAAATATTTTAGTGTATGTAGATAAAGATTGTTATTATATTAACATTTTATAAAAAAATATATCTATCTACAGTATAGATAAGTAACTTGGCTTGTCTTTATATATATATATATATATATATATATATATATATATTGCATATGCATCTTATGTAAGAAAATATAGGATTCTTGTTTTCTTTTAAAAGGGATTTAGTACAGGAGTATTAAATGATAAGAATTCCAAGTTATTTTCCTCGAAATGAATATAGATTAAATATTTTCATGGGTGGTGAAAAAGAAAAGAGTTAAGCTACTTAGACTAATATTTTTGGAAGAGTTTTCATGAATATGTATGTATGTATTACCATGTTGGTCATTTAAAGACTGCAAGGATATGAGTGCATGAAAATTGCATAGAAAAAAAAATTATCTTTTATTTAAAAGAATGCATATGAATCTTGTCCATACAAGATTAAAAATGTATGCTTTTTTCTTAAAAATATTATATGCATCGAAGTAAGAGAGATTGTATTAAAAGAAAAAAGACATGTTTGCACCCACAAAGAGTAGTTATTGTGATAGGGGGAATGTGTTTTTGAGTGTATATAAAGAAAAGTATTATGTTAATTTTCTTGAAAAGGATAAACTCTTGAAAATATTGCATGGCTAGATTAGTCGTTTCAACTTCTTGATTTAAGTGTATAAAAGGTTAAGATAACCTTAGTATAGTTGCCTAGTTTTATGCATAAAATATAGTTATCTATGATAATTTCTTGAAAGGGAAGCATTAGAAACGACATGTAGAAAGGAAAAGAAACTAGGTCAAAATATAGTTATCTATGATAATTTCTTGAAAGGGAAGCATTAGAAGCTACATGTAGAAAGGAAAAGAAACTAGGTTATATTAACTTCGTTTTGAAAAAGATGTATGCATTTGTTTACATGAAAATAATAGTTAATGATGGTAGAATTCTAAGAAGGAATATGTTGTGCATACATTAAGAAGAGCTATTATGTTAAGCTTTTACATGCACAAATAATAACCATTTTGTTATAGAGATATGTTCTTTGCATGGAAAGAAGAAATATTGAGCTATGTTTCTTTAGGAAAAATAATGTGTGAGTACTTTATGCTATCATAACTATTATATTAGTTTATTTTAGAATAAGATCATGTATATGCATGTAAGATTTGCATTAGCTTTCATTGGAAGGAATATACATATTTGTATGTGGGAAAATGTAGCATGTTGTGTTAGACTGCATTGGAAACTATTGTTAGTATAATATTTGAAAAAGAAGACATGAATTTATGTGATTTATTACATTAGTTTTACAGAAAAGAAAACAAGTGTTTGCATGCTCTGTTTTGTTAAGCATTCCTTTGGGAAGACTCTTTTGGAAACTGTATGCATTTCCCTGCATAGGAACAACATTTTTTGGGTTATATTTCTTTACATGCACCAAAAGTAATAGCTTAATGGTTATTTATTTTGATTAACTTTATGTAAATTTCATGCACAAAAATCGTAACTGATGTATCAGTTTATTTTAAAGAAATGATTGGGAGTTGTAGCTATTTGTCTTGCAAGAATGTGTGCTTATGTGAGGGAAATATTAGTTAATGTGATTGTTTATAACTAGTGCATATGCAGTGCTATTAAACGAAGCATGTCACCATCTAAATAAAGCATGTCACGATATTTTACTTGCATGTCATTAACATACATGAATAGATGGAGAAGCATCACTAGTATAGATTTGTGAATGGGTTGATTAATACTTTATGAATCCTTACATCAATGTATGTTGAAGACAACATTAGATGGTGACTTGTGCAAATGATATATTATGCTTAACATGGTGGTAGGTAAATGATTAATGGTCATGGTAGTAGGTAAATGATTAATGTTTAATGCAGATAAGTGCGAGCTACAAGATGGTCCATTGTAGGTACAACCATGCCACCAAGATATGAAGATTAGTGAGTAAATGCCATCATAATTATTGTAATGGCTTTAAGCTAGATATTTGTATTTAAACGATATTTCCTTGTAACATTTTTAACAATGGTTAAGGGATGGTCTCCCTTATAAGACATTGAGTGAGGGGTGAATGCCCTCACGAGTGTTTAATAATAAAATTAAACGTTTGTTGGTTTTCACCCTACGGGGTTTCCAGGGTATAACTGTGTTCAATGATGTAACTGCTTATTGTGTCATTTTGATGATGTATATTCCTTGCATGATGTGATGTTGATAATGTCAAGTATGTGATTAATTAATCTCAAGGTAAAGGAAGCATGAAATGAATGAAAGGTTACATCATACATTTTATGTTAATAAACCACATAAATGGTTGTTAATGGTTATGCAATGTACTATTCCTCTACTAAAGTTACTCTATGAACCGATGAACATTCTATCTAATAATTAGTGAGGAATATTGAATAGTGATTTGGATAGTTACCCATGGGTAATTTGTATAAAAAATTTCTAACTCGTTGCATTTCCATGTGAGGATATCGAGGTATGTTACAAGTGGTATAAGAGTTGAAGGTTGCAACACTCGCGCCTCTAGGAATTGTAAGCGGAAAATAATTTGAGGTATGCCATTAGTGGACATCAGCTTATATATGAGTCTAACAATATACATATTGATATATGTAGTAGACTATTTTGTCATGACTTATGTGAGTCATGTTAATACTGCATTGAAGAGTAGTAGGTAATAAATTTTGTTGTAAAACTATGATCATGATATTTGAATCATGTTGAGGATAAGATACAATAAAACCTTTTTTGCACTTATAAACAACCAAAATACTCACTAGTGAAAGTGAGAGTTGACTATCAACAATTGCATATATGGCAGATTATTGATACATTTAATGAACATAACGAAAGTTACTATGCACTAATTAAAAAGTTTGAATTTGTATAGTGATGGTGTCTGAAACTAATGCATGAATGCAAAATATGGGGAATGTCTCTGAAGAGGACGTTGGATTACTTTAAAATGAAATTGAATCAACCCTTTTAGATGTTAAAAATACACAATGAGTCGAGTAGTGAGACTTGACTATAATGGCTAGTTGTTGAATGAGTCGTGTCATGGCTACATTAAGATGATTAGTAACAATGATTAATTAGTGTTGCATGATTGACTAATAAAACTTATATACATGAATTGGTTTTGATTAAAGCTTATTGCAAGTTGTGAACAATTGATTATGGTAGTTACTTCATGTGTCAATCTATTGGTTACGGTACACTGTGGGAATTGAAAATGTTTGGAATCTTACCCTAACTGTTATTGACATATAAACACTAATGAATATATATATATATATATATATTTGCATAACATCATTGTATGCATGAAACTAAAATGATTGCGGAAGATAATACTTGTTTAAACAATGCATATTTATGACTAGTGTTGTTGATGAGATTAAGCATGTGTAGCTTAATGTCAAAAAGAAAAACTTTAAAATTAAAACGTTGCAATGTGAATCGCAACCATAAATGAAAAATTATAATGTTATAATATGCATAATTGTGTTATTTGGAAAATCATAATGTATACAACGTGTATGTCAGTTATGTTTCCTACTAATCTAGATATTGTGGACTCATGTTAAGGGCCGAGTATGATGTATGATATATATACAAGTTTCTTTTTCTTTATGTATAATGTGCATATGGTTTATTATGTAAATTACTATGGGAAAGAATGCTAAAAGAGAAATTTAGCATGCTAGATAGTTGTGAATAATTGTGAAAGGCCAGAAGACCTTGGGTTGATAATGGTTTCCTGCCCATAGGGGTTAATGGTGCTTGCCTACCCGGATTTCCTCTCCCTAGAGATAGATGATCTCAAAAAGGGAAAATAATCGGCTAAGATGGTGAAGAGGGAAAAATCCTGAGGCAACTCTGTTGATTTTGGAGCCTGTTGGAGGAGGCTCAAAATTCCTCATAGACGGGACGTTGTTAGAGGAATAGGCAGAACACTGCCAAGAGGAATCCTATATTGGACCTTGTGTGGTCATTGAAATCCTTGAGCTATTTTTTCAGTATAATTCCATATTGGACCTAGTATGGTGTTTGTCAAAGAACCGTCTGGATGTTAAAATAGCTTGATCTAGTTATGGAAACCAGTTCCCATTAGTTGGGAGGAGCATTTTTTTCCCCATTGTGGTTCTCATAGAAAAACCATTTAACTAATCAGTTATGTGTTGTATTAAAATGAAATTTCTATATAATTTTGTAAATAATTTATGTACATTGTATAACTAATCGTTTGAATGTCTTAGCAGGGGCTAGGAAAATATGCAGTTTGTGCATTTATTGATAATTTCTATGTTTAGAGAGCTATGTGCTCTCTGAGTACTTTTAGAAGTACTAGGTGGAGGTCTTTAGAAGGAGCTAAGAATGTGCAAGTGGTGCAATGATTTATCATTTGTATGATTAGAGGCTTGTTTCTCTATAAGTATTTGTAAGAGTACCGTTATTAAAATATCAGTTGAAATGGCCTCAATGATTGATAGTTTAAATTATTTCATTTGATTGAAAATGGTGTGACTAATGTGATAGAATTTATTAGTTATACATTAGAGGGTACTTTCCATGGAGTGTTGATGGGTTTTCCAACCATTATTATAGTGCTTTCTTAAGAGTGATCATGACTTCCAAGATTAATTGGTAATGGTAAGTTGTTATAGACATTTTGTTTTGCTTCTAGGAATTGAGTAAAATTTAAAGCTCCAACGAGAGATGAACACCGGGGAAAATGTTCTCTTTAAGGGGGGGAGTTTGTAATATCCATACCATAATTCTCATAAAATTTATATAATATTAAATAAAAATTATTATTATTTTCTTTAACGAAATCAAGAAGTGGTTAGGATCCGAGCAGTTACAAACCACCGTGGGAGTTTCTCCAATTGAGGGGAACATGATTTTATTAATCAAGAACATTCAACTCGATGAAGGCAGTGATCCTTTTAGGGGTTAGGTCAGAAAATTGAGTTGCTGGACTTCTAATTCCATTGCGCTACTAGTGAATAATGGATTGGATTGAAGTTGGCTCTAAGAATATAGATGACTCACTGTTCTATGTAGATGAAGAGAACAAGATCCAGAGGGTTTCAAACCATTATTTGGCCGTCGGAAATAAGGTTGTTATTTTCAGTGTTTCTGGGGAATTTACTCCTGTATATAATCATTTTCTCTGGTGAAAGGCGGCCAACGGTTGTTAGAAATTCCCTTGCAACCACCATTATTCATGAAAAAATGAACAAAGTGTTACTATTAATGGTGAATAGTCACGAACTCGGAATCTTGGCGCATCTATTTAATAAACATAAGTTCAAGAAGTTCAAGTCGCAAGGGTTTATCGACTATTGAGAGATAAGTATCTTTCTTGATTAAAAAGAATTTCAAAGTTTATTTATCCAAGAGGAAATATGACAAGTTAGATAAGTTAAGGAGTTTTCTAGGAAAATAAATCTTGTAATTTTGTGCATGTGGATAACTTATGCTAGTTTTCTTAGTAAAGAAAATATTTTAGTGTACGTAGATAAAGAATGTTATTATATTAACCTTTTAAGAAGAAAATATATCTATCTACAATAGTAACGATAAGTAGCTTAACTTACATATATATATATATATATATATATGGGCAGAAACGTGAAGCTGGGTTACACTTTTGTGAGAATCGGGGGCCGAAAACGTTTTTTGGACAATAGTTCGGCCGAACTCGTGATTCCGTTTAGATTGACGGGCCATTGACGGCGCGGGAAAACATAATTTTTGCCGGAGATGGGAAAAACGGCAACAAAATTTTGGCCGAACTTCAAACAAATGTTCGGCCGAACTTTTACTTTTAAAATAGTTCGGCCGAACTATTTTCTTTAAATAAATCACCCACGAAGTTGGTTTGTTTACTTGTTTCATTATTTACGGGAATTTGTGTCACTGTCACTGTTGCTCCCATCCGCGCTGTTGCTGCTCCCATCCGTGTTGTTGCTCCCGTATGCACTGCTGCTCCCGTCTGCGCTGCTGCTCCTTTCATACGGGTATGTTTGACCTTAATTATGTGGTTTTTAACCGATACTTTAGCTCTGTTGCTCCTTTCATCGAGTATGTTAGACCTTATTTCTGTGGATGTAATAATTTATCAGTAACGATCATTTCCCATGTGCTCATCATTGTATTATAAATTGTGATTTTCCATGTTACAGAAGAAAACTGTTTTTTAATGTTTTTGATTTACATGTATGAGTATTCAATTACATTTAATTCGAAGTTTTAAAAATGTTCAACCGCTTAATGGATTCTGCGTCATGCCTTTACACGTGCACAAAGAGTTAAAAAAAGGGCCGACATGAAAACTGTAGAATCATTTCACCTTTTGGTGGTTTTATGACTATCTTAGAAAATAGAAATGACATAATGAACCCAAATTTCATGACAGGTTGTATTATAAGAAGTTTACATAAACCAAAAATCCATGTTTTACATGGCCAAGTGAACATCGTATTCGAAGGGTTGGGATATTCGTAGCTAGGCAACCTCTATCTATGATTCACATGACTATCTTTTTTTCATCCAGAAAAAAACGCTGATGTATTAATCAGTTCATTTTCAGAAAACATATTCTCAGCTATGCAACGAGAGAGACGATACATATTAACCAGCAGTGTACAGTGCCTATCTAAGATAGAGAGGCACTGATGACAGTGGGAAAACATATTACATGGGGGGCTTAAACCATGTCCCATCATGATCAGAATCCATACATCCCTATATAAAGACAAAAAAACTATAGAGACGTGGCAAAAAGTTATACACTAGCCTGTTAGTCATAATATAAGACATTATAAGAGTTCAGGAAAATATATAAACAAAACATAGGATAAGGAAATAGCCTGTTGATACGACAACAACCCTTGGAGAGCCATTGTAAATTGTGGGAGCATAGACAGTGTTGTAGCAGGCTCGCCTGAATTGCCAAAAAATGGAGGATTCACATGACTATCATAGAAAATAGAAATAACATAATGAACTCAAATTTCTTGACAGCTTATATTATAAGCAGTTTACATAAGCCAATGAGTGATTCACATGAAAATCATAGAAAATAGAAATGACATAATGAACGCGAAGTTCATGACAGGTTATATTATAAGTAGTTTACATAAACGCACCAGTGATTCACAAGTATCTATTCTCTTTATTTAATATATTAACTGTACCCTCTGAAAACATAAAAATAATAGTAATACTACACACCATTGAGTTAAACATGAAAAATAGATACTAAGTACAAACATACTAAATGATATCATTACAACCTTTTTATGGTCATTAAATTCTATAATCACAACCAATCTGAAATTGTTTAGTTCTGTGGTTTTTAACCAATATTTTAGTTATGTTATGTTCGACCTTAATTCTGTGGTTTTTAACTGATACTTTAGTTCTGTGGTTTTTAACCGATACTTTAGTTCTGTTATAAATACGTCTTTCTATATTCCAAACTTTATACCTTAGCTGAAATCACATATATCTGCATCTTCTTTCAGGCATTTTGTAATCTTCCTTAGACTATCTGAAATCTGCATACTTAATTTAGAAAAGCTAATCTCAACAGAAAACAGGAAACTGATGTAGAAAATATGCGAAACCGAAATTGCATAGGCCCAAAGTAATGTCATATAGTGTATGAAGTTTTAAATTGTTTTTATTATTTTTATTATGTGTTGGATGTGATTTTGATTGAAAATGTTTCTTTTTTATTTATTACTTAAAAAAAATTATTAGAAAAATTATTGCTTTAAGCCTTAGAATTTACAATCAAAATTAGAAAATGTATTTTTATCTAAACTATTTATGAAAAGTTTAATATTGTTTGATCTTCTATACCATGTCCTTTTTACATATATCTAGAATAATATTATTTGTACAGTTTCTGGTTTTTTGTAACATTTTACTACCATAATCAAAATCTATAGAAATAATAATCTAACATTATAATATCTTGAAATGGAGCTAGCCAACTCAAATATAGTATTGCAAATCCTTGGCTAAGTTAGATGAGGAGGCTATGTATTACATATGGTCTTGAATGAGCATTTGGACTCTTTAGATATATATGTAAAGAGTCCAAAAGCTCATTCAAGACCATATGTAATACATAGCCTCCTCATCTAATATATAAAACTTTAATCCATGTGCTTAACCTTAACATTGACACAAATGGAATACAATTTTACTCACTGTTTTATGATAGAAAAATATGAGGATGAATATTGCCCACATATCCGAAGTCAAAAGGAATAGATTAAAAAGGGATGCTTCGGTCATCTATAAAAGATAAATTAAAGAAGCATGACATATTAGTAATGCAAATTAGATATGCGTACCAATTATGTTCATGTAACACAACAAATAGATGATTCAATACAAATGTCACATAGAAGTCATATTTATCTCATGGGCCTTCAACTTAAATTATATATCTAGCATTACATTAAGCTATAGGAGATAAATCAAAGAAGCATTTGAATGTAAATTAAACATGTGTAATAGTTATGTCCTTTAGTTCAATAAATATATAATAATTTGCAAATGCCATATCTAAGCTATATTTCATCTAAGTAGCTTTCAATTTAAACTTATATATAATGTTAAATTATATAAAAGAATAACAGTAATCCAAACTTCAAAATAATATTTAGAACTTTAGTATAAAATGTGACATATAATTTTCCTGTGTGGAAAAACATATCTATCGAGAGTTCAAAACTCATGCATTTGAGTAGAAAGTGGGTATATGAATGAGCAAGTAGATTTTTTCTAGAAATGAGGAAGTGAAGGTTGATAGAGAGCCACACAAAATTGCAAATTCATACCTTAACAAAATTGTTAGATCCTTTTAAAGAAAATGTGTCATATAATCAACTTTCATCGAAATATATGATAAAATCAAACCAATTTTATGAAAAATAGTATACCATTTTTTACATTTCACATGATACAAATAGATAAATATTACTTAAGTATTGTTATAAATATTTAACTACCCATAGAGAGATGGCCAAGTGATTGAGACAGGGCATCATCACAATAAAAAACCAAGTACAAATTGTAGTAATCCTAGAATCATGCTTTAAATAAGGTAAAATTGGGGAACTCATGACTTGTACTATAGATAAAAAAAACATTTACCCTTACCAAAAAATATATGATAAAAATTGACAAACTACATAAGTTTAAGCTTAAGGGGATATAATCCTTCTTGCCTTCCATATAGATAATGAAAATGATTGTTCCAAGTCTCATGTTTCTTGTCATGTTACTTTATAAACCTTGATTGGAAAGAAAAATAGGAGGGCAGAAATGTAAGAAATATAAAACATAATGAAACACAACGTAAGAAATAGAGAACATAATGAAACACACACATACATATCTCTAGAAAATCAACACAATTATTTTCCTAGGAAATCCTTATGGGAGACAAGCAACCCTAAAAAGTAATGATGCTCTAGACTCCTTTTTCCCTAGGAAATCCTTATGGGAGAAAAACAACACTAAAATGTAAACATGCTCTACTCTCTCTTTTATGGTATGGAAAATATGTTTAAGGTAATCTCTCTAGAGTTAGCTAAGACTTTTGGCGTGTAAGGTTGCTATAAAAACTTAACTTCATACATTTTTCTCTCTAACTTCACACTCCTAGTTGTATTTTCAACTATGGAAAAAAATACAATAACACAAAATGGAACTCTTATTCCTCCTAGTGGCCAAGTATTTAACGTAGCGTGATAGCCAACTAGGTGTAAGATTTGACTCTGTCAACCATTGACGAGGTTTTTTATTTTAGACCTTTTAGAGTCTTGTTAAAATTCCACATGTAGCTAGCTTGCTATGCATGAGTAATGGGGCTAAAATGTCATTCTCTCGTACCATGGTGGTCAACATGATATAGGTCAAATTACTAAAGGCATAAATTTTGAATGAACTTCATTTGATGTTTTTCTTGCACCATTGGATATATGTCTTTAAGTGTAGAATAATGGTCAAGATTTCGGCACAAGGAATAATCGTTTGACCCCCAAAAATGTCATTTAATACCTCAAAATGACTCCAAAAGGTTTTAGATCCCAATTCTCCACCCACCATTAAAATGACCCTACAAGTTGATTCTTTTAGTTTTTTCACTCTATAAGCATCAAAATATATGACAAATAATATAATTATCCAATCTAGATCATTATTTAATAATTTGTTAAAATTGTGAGTAAGATATGCATCATGGAATTTAAATAAATAGCATTAATTCATTGAACACCCTTGTACATTCCTTGTTGATACTTTGAAAGTAATATGTTTTGAAAAATAATTTGTTTATGGATTCTATTTTCCACATTCTCTCAACCATATCAAAAACCTTCTTATAATATTTGAAACCTAAGGTCTTTCCCATACCAAAGTATGTTCTTTTAAAACATGTTTTCTGGGTGATATGGGTGATTTAGAAATGATTGGGAGAGCAAAATTCCTCATTTAATATGTAAAATATGTTTGGTTCATGCCACTAAGCCAAGAATTTTAAATTCAACTGATTTTTAATATAACCAACTAAATCCTGCAAAAAAAGAATAAAACAACTTATGTTAGGGTTGTCTATTTAGGCATTGAAACAACACACCATGATATTTCAAATTTAAAAATAATGGTTTGAGTCCTAGGTAGCTTAGAATCCTATTTGTTTTCAAAATACGGATGCACTCCCATTTGATTCTCATGATTAGGTTGTAATCATGAGGCTCTCGCTCAAGAGTGGACCTTCCCAAAATCTTGTGACGTCTTGTCACAAACAAAACCATCAAACAGAAAAACACATCATGCAAGAAACATAGCTCGCTGACATATCATTTTTCTCCTTCAAAGAAAAACATTTCACATCATGTGAATATTTCCATGTACTCTTACATATTGGTGTACAAAACCATCAACCAAACAGAAGTCGACAAAACATGCCTCTTCAAACAACTGACTCTCAAGTCAAATAATAGCTCATGTACAAATTTCCATATTTGTTGCATTTAAGTGTGTCAACATAACTCTACTTTCAACATCTTGCTTAATGCAACATGCACCATACTTTGAATTTGCAAAGAAATTCATGAAACATCAAAATACATGCAAGGCCTTAATTGGATAAGAAATCTAACCATCTGTTAGCAAACCATTTCAATGGTGCTTCTTTTAGCTGCACTTCATCATGTGAATCATCTTGACCCTCATCGATTATGGAATCCTCTTTTCCATTCTTGTCGTTATCTCTTTCCACCTTCTTCAAATGTTGTGGATGACCTGTTGGATACAAAGTCCAACACTTGTCCACAAGGGACCTTTCTTATGGCAATGAGTAATAAAAAATTGCATCTTATTTTCAACATCATTTTCCTTGTCCAATAGGCCTTTGACTTTTTGCCTCATTTATTTAGAAAGTTTCAATGTGCATGGATATCTTCTTCCAACATCTATAAACATTATGATTATTCAAACCACAAAAGGAACATGTGCAAGTTCTTTTCTATATCTTATTTGAATATTTACCATGTTTATCATAATCAAAAGCAATTTGATTAAAGGAAAATTTATACCTTGAACATTCATTGTTGTCGCCTTCTTGAGGAGGTGAATTTGATGAGGTAGTGGCTCTCCTCTGAATACTAGCAATGAATTCAATGACTAGATAGAGCTTTCAACATCCTCTTCTTTTACATTCTCATTATCTGCATGTTTATTAACATCTTCTTGCAAAGTGGGTGTCAAAATTTTCCATTCATCATGAACACAAACTTCACAAGCTTGAGGTAATGAACACGAAATAAAATTCCTTCTTGGAATAGCTTCATGTGCCTCCTTGGCTTTGGAGCATTCTCCATGTTTTCCATAACCAAGACCCAAATAATTAGGCCCTTCCTCAACAACATTTGGCTCAACTATGCCTTGTACATGTTTTCCTTTAACCCTTTACTTTCATAGCACATTTTCATCAAACATTTGGACCTTATTCCTCTAGTGTGTCTCTCAAAAGCACGTACACATTCATTTTGAGAGGAAATTGAAGACAGAAACCAATAGCTAATTCTTCTAACTAACCTTGACTAAAATGAGCTAAATTGTATTTTGATACCAACTTGATTTGAATATGGACAAACTAGTTTTGTTGGGCTATCTCCCTCATTAGTTAAATAAAAATGTGTTTAGGATCATCTAAAGTTAGCCAATTGGGAAGGGGTTTATGTGTCAAGCTTTAAGTGTGTTTTGTGAGAAATTTATGAGTTAATTAGCTTTTAAAAACTCATGTGTACAACAAATAAAATGCAAAATTTTTATTTAGGAAATTTTTTTCACTGAATCCAGATTCCGATCATTGGACATGTAAGAGGAAGAAAGAGGGAATTCACTTTTCAAATTCTAGAACTTGTCTAATTTCATCGAGAAATTCAGTAATTCCACGAGGAAATTCTATCAAAGTTAAAACAAATCCTTTTCATCCATATTTAATGCCTACTTTTTCAGGTGGAACACCTCCAAATTTAAGGACCACAATGCCATAAAATACAATTTTACCTAATAGGTGTAGACCTAGAACCCCCAACTTTGCATGACATGTACAATTGAAGATATTATGGTAAGCAGTGTGAGAAGAGATTCATGGTCACTGAGTTAAGCAAGAGAAATAGTTTGGTATGACAACCTTACTTGTGATAGGTCTAGTTAGCAGACTATAAAATTACATGGTATTGGCATTCAAAATGTGAAAATTCCCATTTCACTTGGAAATAAGATGGTAGAGAAAGGTATAGATGAAAGGAGATATCCATCTATGGTAAAGAAATCAAATAGTTCTATCAATTCCACCTTGCAACTCTAAAAGACATTGAATTAAATTTCATCTCAAGACAGGGCTTTGAGAGGACACTCTCAAAGCCAACCTTCGTTATGGCTTTGAAACACATGGTAAGTATCAAGACTTAGCAACCTTATTTGCATAATTTTTTCTAGCATGGACCTTAATGTCATAGCCTTATTTTGCCTAAAATGAATGCAAATTTCCTTGCAATTTGGCTTGTGACATTCATAATTCATGCTCATGGAACATGATTGTGTTGCAATTGTGATAACATCTGCTGTATGCAGAAGCTAATAAAAAATGATCGAAAATGACATTTTTGCTCTGTTTTTTTGAAAATTTAAGGAAAATTACACCAAGTAGCTTCCAACCTCATATGACCATCATGTCAAACTCATCTCAGGATATTGTCCAAGTAAGAGCCACTTAAGCAAGCAATCTAGTATACATGACTCCAATTTCAATTAGCAGCAATGACAGTTCTAAGTATGGTGCAAACATTTCTCCAGATCCTCAATGGGGCATGTTTGATGACAATAATTTGGGGAGTGAGAGAGGGAGATGGTAGGAGAAAAAATTCAAGGAATCCACTGGAAATTGAAAAATATATAACTAATAAGGTGAAGACACTTTGTAACCTAAGAGAGAAACCTGTTAGGAAATGGGTGAAGTTGGTATTACACACCCAATTGGATAACCTCGAGGAGAAAACATCTCTCCCACTTTATTTGTTGGCATAACCTAGTAAGTGTTATTCACTAGCATGTATTTTGTAAAGGCCTTGACCTAGTTCCCATTCAACTCCATCCACCGGGTTGTAGAGGATTCCAAGCCTAATTTCATGAAAAGTAAGTTGGGGATGATCACATTGACCTGCTTGATGACATGTCTATGAAGATTAACTACCTTGAACTATTTTTTTGCGTAGGGAAAGAGACACATTCCCATGTCTGAGCATGAAAGCGTTCTTTGATATTGTTAATGCATCTAGTGTTTACTTCTACAAGTTCTATAGACAGAGTCTGTAAAGGGCCAGGTAGCCTCTAGATCTCATCTTTTATGAAAGGTGACATATCTAGTAAATGCCCCTATAGTCAATCTCTGGAATGGATCTAAATAGAAGTTCTTCATTTTAATATCCATAAAACACAACAAATTTAAGGTAAACTATGTACATGTATCATTTCTCCCACAAACTAAAGTGTATAAGTGATAAATTTTATACCAAGTGTGCTCCCACCATGTAAAGCGCAATTTGGTGAACTTATCATTTTTATAATTTCTTTTTCGATTAAATTTAGTTTCACACAATCAATTATTGCTTTGAAATTTGTGTTCTACATAATTTGTGTACACTAAATTACAAATTGATTTTTTGAAATCTATTTTGTGTAAATGTCGACCAATAGATATATATCATGGAGGATGAACGACGAAGATCAGCCGAATCCCATATGGAGGTTCAGGGATTGGGGGATGTTCACGATATTTAAATATAATCTTAAATCTCCATACATGTGTGTACATATGGAATTGATTTTTTATTAACTTTGTGAGTTAAATTAGTTTTTAATAAGTTTCATATTTTAATTTTTAGGAGGTAAGAGGAGAAGGGTTTCTACTCCATCCATGGATCGTGGCCATGGTTCAACCGATTGAGGTATGAGTGGTAGCAGGTTGCATGAAGGGGGTGATATTTATTCCCCCGAAGGCCAATCAACGGCTACTAGTTCTCAGCAGCGTCATTCTGGGTTTGGTTCTCAGCAGGGTCATGCTGGAGAAGATGTTAACCAACAACATCAAGGTTTCCATCAATTTCAATATTTTTTCATTAAATTTGTACAAATTTTTTTACACGTGTTTTTTCTAATATACAAAATTATATATATATTGATGCAGAGGCCGAAAATGTTTGAACTAGTGGTCAAAATAGACGCAGGGCAGCCCGCTACATTCAAGAAGAAGGTTGTCAACCCAACACAACTTATCCGGCCGAGATTACTGATATACCATGGGAAACCAACATGGAGGAATTCACCTTACAAAGGTGTGAAAGACTTCATGCAAAATTGCAAAGAGATCTCGTGGCTTTGTCTCTACCTGCTGAGAGTCGACAAAGCCTTGAAATAGTTACACATTCATTGGGTGAAATGGTAAATGTGTACAGAAATCTTGGGCCAACGACTGATTCATTTGTAGAAATGATGAGAAAGAGAAAAGAAATAGTAATGGGTCCAGATAAATGGGAGGACGTAAAACAAAAAGTTACAAAAGAAGTGGCCAAGTCAATGTTTAATTACAAGGAAGGGCCAAAAAGAAAAATGTTGAAGGTGCAGTATTTCAAGCACCCAAACATAGCTCGTTATTTGTATGATAGGCACCTTGCGGCCTATGGAAGGCTTCCATGGAACGATGAGGTTCCTGTCTATTTTGCTCAAATTTTTTATGCAGAATTTTTTTTGGGTATGAAACCCAATTACAATGATCTTCCTTCAGAATTTTTTGGTCCGGGGAAAGGTCGATTATATGACCGTAAGGGCGCTAAGCGAGATGTGGAGTTGCCTCGCCCTGAGCCGCCATTGGTGAGTCGACTGTTTCGAGTCGAAACTTTGCGATCAGAGATGGATGCGACTTCTAAGATAAGTCGAGAAGCTAGGGATGTTATGATCGAGAATGTTCATAGAGGATTGGGTGGAGTCGATCTTTCTTTAAATCGACAAAGAGCACGTGAAAATGCATGTGCCAATTTGTTTATTGTACAGATGAGGAGATTGACAACATGAATGTTGAAGATCTCCGAACATACGAAAAAAATTGTCGCAATGGTTTGCAAGACTTAATTTTTCATGAGGAAGAGGGCATCGGAATGGTATGTGTTAGTGATCTTAGGGTTTGAAAATATTTTTACATATACATGTGTAAAATTTGTAATAAATACATGTGTATGTACATGTATACATTTATTTGTATGTGTACATTAATCTAACAAAAATGTATGATTATATGTTAAAACACCATTTGCAGTTCTCACACATGATGTGTGACGAAAATGTTAATATCACGTTTGGGACCTCTGGTTCAAACAATGCAGATGGGTCTGAACATCAAGATATGTTGGCAAATGTTAGTGTTTTTTAAGTGACATTAAAATAAATAATTGTTGCCACACATGTACATGTATGTATATATATAATTTGATAAAATGTTTTAACAGGTACCGATTCCGTCTGATGTTTTTGGGATGGCGGTACCTTCTTCTTCCTTGGGAGATGTACCTTCTACTTCCTTGGGAGATGAGCCACAAGTATGGACAATTTTTCACAAGTTTAAAATTTATGTTTAAAAGTTATATATATATTCTACCTCAAAAAGTTCCATTAAAAATTGAGATATATATATATATATATAGAGAGAGAGAGAGAGAGAGAGAGATCTATATTTTGAGTTATTTAAAAAATTTTGAATTTAGGTTCCTATAGAAGATTTCTTTAATCCGCGGACTCTAGCGACGGAGATAGGAACATCCACAACATTTGAACAAGTTGTCTTTAGTTCCTTTTTTAATATTATTGAAAATAAGTTTATATATGTACACGTGCATTTTCATTTGAAAGTTTTTAATATATATATATATATATATATATATATATATATATATATATAACTGTATATGTATATTGTACAGTTAACCACTGCAGATGTTCCTATGGGAGAACCTGTTCATCAAATGGAGAGGGAACCTTATGAGGTATTGAATGATTTTTTTGTTATATTTTGTTTTTTACATGAAGTTCTAGATATATATATTCTCATTCATTTTTAAAACATCAAATTTTAATGTTCAAGTACATGTGCATTGTGTATGTAGGTTTCCCATTCACATGATAGGGCGCGGACTGAGACCCTAGTAGGGAAGACGCTAGATCCGTCTCCATTTGATGGACATGATTTACAGTAGATTTGATTTCAAAATTTAGATGGTCTTAAAATTTGTTAAACTTGATACAGTTTGATATTTGTGAGATTTACAATTTTTGGACATATTTTATTACATTGTTAATATAATTTGTTTTATTTAATTTTTGGATGGTTTTAGTACTTTTGGCATGTGAATGTGAAGTAATGTTGTCATCTATAAATTAATGTTGTCATATGAACTAAATTTGGCATGTTATGTAATGACACATGTGTTATAATTTGTTTTGTTTTTAAAATTTAAGTTTTGGATGCTTGGAGTACATTTGGCATGTGAAGTAATGTTGTGATCTATATTTTTTTGTTAAATTAAAAGTTAAAATTTTTGGATGGTTTCAATCTACATTTGGCATGTGATATGTAATGTTAAATGTTTTTGTTGGATAGTTGAATTATAATTGGCATGGCATGTGAAGTTTTTAAAACTCAAGTTTTGGATGGTTTCAATCTACATTTTGCATGTGATATTTAATGAAATTTAAATGTTTAATGTTTTAATGTTGCACAATATATTTAATCAAAAGGTTTTTAAAACTTAAAGTTTTGGATGGTTTTAATCTACATTTGGCACATGTGGTATATAATGTTAAATGTTTCTATTGGATCTAGTGGAACTATAATTGGCATGGCATGCGAAGTAACGATCTATATATAATTTAAAGTTTTTTAAACTCAAGTTTTGAATGGTTTCAATCTACATTTCGCATGTGATGTTTAATGTTTTAATGTTGCACGATATGTTATCAAAAGTTTTTAAAATTTTAAAGTTTTGGATGGTTTCAATCTACATTTGGCACATGTGGTATATAATGTTAAATGTTTCTATTGGATAGTTTTTCACTATAATTGGCATGGAATGTCAAGTAATGTTGCACAAATCCCTTTTGGATGGTTGAAGTACATTTGGAATTTTAAGATTGCTTTTGATCTCTCCATGTAGTTTTGTTTGAATGAAAAAATTTTCAATAGGAAGAACATCGCTTTTCAATGCAACTAACCATGTATCAATTGAGCTCTAATTGAAAAAAGAGTTTAAAGAAGTAGATATATGTACAAATTATCCCTTTAATTTTGATTGGAAATATAAGTCTAGTACATATATATATGTTTGTTGAATTTGGGTCAATGTCGTTAATGCACTCAAATAGGTAGCCTTGTCGATTTATTTACATTGTGGAAACTTTTTACCAAAAAAACCAACTAGGTTTTCATCAATGCACATAGAAAAACTACTTGGATCAATTAATTGTGCATTCTAGAACATATCTATCCAAGACAAGTAGCATTTTTCATCAATGCACATTGAACATATTCGGACAAGCAAATTTTGTACTAGATTTTCAATCAGGATTAGAGATGTGGGTCAAATCCCACAAAAAGTTGGAGAAGTGCTCCGAGTCTCTTGTCTGAAAGGAATTTTTGTACAAAACTATACTACAGATGATTTATTTACATTGTGTCCATACTTTTTACCAAAAAATCCAACTAGTTTTTCATCAATGCACATAGAAAAACTAGTTCCAGTTAATTGCATTCTAGAACATATATATTGAGTACGTAAATAATTTTTCATCAATGCACATAGTAAAACTAGAACAATTAATTTCATTCTAGAACACACACACACACACACACACACACACACACACACAAACACATATATATATAACATTTTTCATCAATGCACATGTATAGAAAAGCTACTTTCAGTTGATACTAGAGCACGTGCTTGTACCCAAACAATTTGTACATGTGCAAACACTTGCACAAATAACATAAGAGACTCAATTTTTAGTTGAGTACTGGAAGTTCTAAAACATATTTAATCCAAAGATAATAAATTGTTGGACAATTCACTCAAAAAAATTCTAATGGAATTCCATCCTCAATAATCCGTTCATGATCGGATTTTGACATTTTCCATCTCTTAATTTTCGATTTTTTCTTTGATTGAACTTCTATCAACTTTATGCATTCTGCACACACCAAGTGACTATATTGACAACTTATGGAATCAAGTTCATAGTCTTCAAAGTAAAAAAAGACTCCACTTTGATGAGTTTGTCTGAAAAAATAACCTTTCAGTATAATAGACCCTCTATCATATTGAAATCCGTGATCATTATAGTTTTGTAATAATTTCATTTTTCGTTCAGTGCAACGCATCAAATAATACTTCACATTTGCATCGTTGTCAATAGGCGCAATTACAACAAAAACATTCCTGCACAATAAAATAAATTTGACATTTAATTATGCATATTTAAATTTATTTGTAGATCTTTAAATCATTAGAAAGTAATTCAAATGTTACCTTCTCTAACAAGATCAGAAACTCGATCACCATCGAATGATATTGTAGTTTCCTCTGATTGCATTTCTTCAAACATTGCAACAAACATTTTTCCCTTTGTATTTAGCTCTGTATGTTTCCAATCGTTCACATACATTTTGTTTTCACAAACGCCATTGGATTTTGTGTTGTCTATGCAAACATCACAAAAACAAGAATATTTTCTTTTATCCAATGCAAACACATTTCTGGACGACTTTGTTTGAATTGAATGCAATTTTCGAGTCCTTTTTATTGTTCCAACGTCACTTCCAATTGATCTATCTACGTCTTCGATCCCAATATGTCATAAAAACCTTTATATGGAAAATTAAATGAAGAATTTGTAAATATGATATCAAAATACAATCAAAGATAATCATTGCATGATAAATGTACAATGTTTAAAATTAGATTTTCAATATAAATTAAATTGAATGTACCTTCGCACTTCTCTTGATGGGTTTCTCTCATGGCTTAGAGCAGCGATGCACCATTGAACAACTTCTTCAGCGTTCACAAGTCGGCTTGTAGAGTGGTTCATTTGATATCTTCGAAGTACTCGTTTTATGCATGCTCCTGCACCGTCATGTTCTCATTTTCCATGGCCAGTCTCAAAGAAATTCCAACAATGTTTAATGGAGGTTTTCTTATGAAGACGACACAACCAAAAAAATGATCGTGCAGATTTGAATTGACCTGCGCATCCGTCTGACCATATCCAATGTTCATTGAATGTTATTCCATGATTTTTCAATGAATCATAATTTTTTCCAAAACAATGTTGTACAAAACATGTATCATGTGTACAATCGTCACTGATATAAAAGTGATATTCTTTAATGATATGTCGATTTTCACTCGTGCTTTCTATATGATTGACAGTTTTTCAGCATGTCTATATAGAATATGGACGAGCATGGAGACTTGGTTAGAATGATAGTATTCACTTTGAATTTCTTTTTGTGGAATAAATGTGTAGTTTTCTGCAAAATCAATCAGTGAAAAAATGGTCCCTGGTGGAAAAACTTCACGAGATTTTTTGAATTGCAAGTTTTTCCATCAAGCTCTATGGGAATGCTTGGTGTATTTGTAAATTTCTGCCTCAAACTTTCTCAAAAAGTCTATCAGAAAAAATTCGTCTTCTAGTAATTCAATTCTTTTAACACTATTTTTACCTTGAATCGATGTATCGATATATTCATATCTCTTCCATTTCACTTTCATGTTGGACAATGATTGATAATTTATATCAATACGATATTTGTTTTGAAATTTAGTCAAATTTCCACAATCATCGCATTTTTTACCACCAACACATTTCTTTTTGTAAAATAGTTCATCACTTTCTCTTTCACATAGAATTTGAGATATGAAATCATGGATAGTGGAAGTAGGAGGTGAATCCTTCCATAATGTTCTACCGAAATCAAGGAATGTGTCATAATATAACTCAAATTCCACATGATAACGACAACAACAAGTGTCACGTATGGTGATAGGTTTTACATACCATGGTTTTTGTTGAACAAAAGCACTGAGTGAAACATGAATTTGACAATTCTCTTCTTTGAACTTGTTGAATAACTCTATCTGAGTGGTTTCCAAGAAATATTTTTCATGTTCTTCGTACTGATTTTGTGCTATTCTTCTTCGCATCACATGCCTTGCAGTTGGCGAAACACGCGAATTGTTCTTCCAATATTCATATATTATTTTTTTAACATTTTCTCCAAGTCTATCTTTGTATGGTTGCCTACAAATAGCTCTCCAACAAGCGAGTTCATCATTTACATCTATTTGCAGCCGAAATTTCTGATGTTTGTGCAAAGTTTTTCGCGAGGTTCCCAATGCTCATGCCATAGATGTTACCAAACGATTCTCTTGAGTACTTGATGAAACCATTGCCATCTGTATTCCTCTACGTACAATTGAAACATCTTTCTCTCTAGATCTCTTAATTGACTTTATAGCACTACTCATATTTTTTATCACATCTTCCTTCATTTTTTATCTTTGGTTGATTTTCGAATACCCAATAGTGTCGTAGCTTCTTTTAATTTTCTTAATGATAGGAGACCTTTCAACATTTGAGTCTGAACTTTCACCTGCTCATTTAAGAAATACTTTTCAAAAATGCAGTTAACACGATATCGTATAACATGGTCAGGTTTTTTTTATCTCCATATGTGTGAGTGTCAACATTTTCTAACATCTCATTATCGATAGTGATTTCATCTGTACATATTCGAAAAAATAGTACATATTCAATAAATAATATTTTTCAAATTAGTTCATCAAATAAAAATTAAGCTTCACATTTTACATTAGAAAATTTTAAATATATCAATAGATCATAATATTTACATTTATATACCTGTTTCAATTTCTGCTTGAGGTTGATTTTCTTCTTCAATATTTTGAGGAATATCTCTATCTATTTACGTTAAAAAAAATATTTTTCAAATTAGTTCATCAAATAAAAATTAAGCTTCACATTTTACATTAGGAAAATTTTAAATATATCAATAGATCATAATATTTACATTTACATACATGTTTCAATTTCTGTTTGAGGTTGATTTTCTTCTTCAATATTTTTAGGAATATCTTTGTCTGTTTACATTAAAAAAAATATTTTTCAAATTAGTTCATCAAATAAAAATTAAGCTTCACATTTTACATTAGGAAAATTTTAAATATATCAATAGATCATAATATTTACATTTACGTACCTGTTTCAATTTCTGCTTGAGGTTGATTTTCTTCTTCAATATTTTGAGGAATATCTCTGTCTGTTTACATTAAACAAAATATTTTTCAAATTATTTCATCAAATAAAAATTAAGCTTCACATTTTACATTAGGAAAATTTTAAATATATCAATAGATCATAATATCTACATTTACATAACTGCTTAAATTTCTGCTTGAGGTTGATTTTCCTCTTCAATATTTGAGAGGGTTCTAACTTTCTTTTGCGAGATTGTCTCGTCTCTTCTCTACATTCCTCAGGGTCTCTTTTTCGATCATATTTTCTCACACAAGTTCTTCGATTTCCCATAATAATAGGGTATGAAGTTCAAAAAATTTCCTTCAAAAAATTAGACAATAACTCGATTACAAAAAATATCACAAAAGATTTAATTTAAAAAAATTCAGTTTAAATTTTTTGCAAAAAATACATACTCCAATCCAAAACACACACTTTAAAAAATTCGAGAGAAAAATGTCTTATAAAAATGAAACGAAGCTCAAAAGATTTAATTCAACTCAAAAGACGTACATACCTCCAAGAAATGCCTTTTGAATGTACGTCCAAGAAATTTTTTTAAGTTCAAAACAATTTTTTGCAAAATCAGGCCGCCTCCAAGAAATGTCTTTCAAAAAAATTCTTTAAACCCAAAACAATTCTTTGTAAAATCAGTTTGCTTCCAAGAAATTCTCTTAAATCCAAACTTTGAAGAAAATTTTTTAAACCCAAACCAAGATCTTTGTAAAATGAGATGAAATGTGCGAAATGTGCGAAAATTGTGAATGATTTCGTGGCAATTTATATTGCCGCGAAATGTGTTTTAGTAGGGGCTCCGCAAAAATTTCCGGCTGACGGAAAGTTATACAATAGTTCGGCCGAACTTTTGATTAAAAGTACAGTTGAACTATTAAATCGTTAGACTTAACGAGCCGTCGACGCAAAACATAGTTTGGCCGAACTTTGATTAAAAGTTCGGCTGAACTAATGCGTCACCGGTTATGCAAAAACTAGGCTCTGAATACGTTTTTGCAACTTTGGACTGATTAAACTCCATGAAAGGTTGTTAATTAACTGTCGGAACCAAGACAAGAATTTTCAGAATTGAATCTATTTTCAGGAAATATAACTTTTATGGAATTTCATAAACGTTTACTAATTTTAATTATTTTTCTAATAAAATGGGGGCAAACAATTTCTGAGGGTCATTGTGATTCAGTGAAATCAAAATTTTGTATCTCCCAAAATACATTGTAAAAAAAATTGAAAAAATTATGGGGCATTACATTGGTCCGTCGTCTCTAATGGGTAGCTTTTATATTTTTAGTTTATAACTTATATGTTAAGAAATTTCTTGTGTCGCGAAACATATCCAAAATACACAGTTTTTCGTATTAGACCAGTTCAAAAACTTCTAGTAATTATGATATGCATCCATTGGCTTTGTAAATATGATGAAACCAAAGTAGACTCTGTCTAGATTGTTGTAACACATTTTGTTTTCTCAAAAACACAAATTTTCAATGAATACAACATTGCGTCATAACATGACTTCTTATGAATCCTTTAATTGTTAAGAAACACACACTCAAGGAAACGCTAAGTTGACATATCAAATCTGGATAAAAAAATTTCAAAAAATAAGTAATAGAAAGCTAACAAAATTTCTCACAACTTTTATTTTTATCGCAAAATGAAATTCTACACAGAAGAATTGTTATAGTTTGCAGAATGTTGAAGAACCGAAAAAAATGAAATTTTTTTCTCAAAAAAGGGCAAAAAGTGTAACCCAGCTTTACATTTTCACCTATAATTATATCTTATGTAAGAAAATATAGGATGTTTGTTCTCTTTCAAAATGGATTTAGTACATGTGTATTAAATGATAAGAATTCCAAGTTATTTTCTTGGAAATGAATATAGATTAAATATTTTCATGGGCGGTGAAAAAGAAAAGAGAAAAATTACTTAGATCAATATTCTTGGAATATTTTTCATGAATATGTATGTATGTATTACCATGTTGGTTATTTAAATATTGCATGGATATGAGTGCATAGAAAATAAAATTTATTTTTAATTTAAAAGAATGCATATGAATCTTGTCCATACAAGAGTAAGAACATATGCTTGTTTCTTAAAAAGATTGTATGCATTGAAGTAAGAGAGATTATGTTAAAATAAAAATGGCATATTTTCATGCACAAATAGTAGTTATTGTGATATAGGGAATATGTTTTTGAGTGTATATAAAGAAAATTATTATGTTAATTTTCTTGAAAAGAATAGCCTCTTGAAAATATTGCATGGCCAGATGAATTGCTTCAACTTCTTGATTTAAGTGTATAAAAGGTTAATATAACCTTACTATAGTTGTCTATTGTTATGGAGAAAAGATATTTATCTATGACAATTTCTTGAAAGGGAAGCATGAGAAACTACATGTAGAAAGGCAAAGAAACTAGGTTATATTAACTTCATTTTGAAAAAGAAGTATGTATTTGTTTACATGAAAATAATAGTTAATGATGGTAGAATTCTAAGAAGGGAATAAGGTGTGCATACATTAAGAAGAACTATTATGTTAAGCTCTTGCATGCACAAATAATAACCATTGTGTTATAGAGATATGTTTTTTACATGGATAGAAGAAATATTGAGCTATGTTTCTTTAGGAAAAATTATATGTGAGTACTTTATGCTATCGTAACTATTATGTTAATTTATTTTGGAATAAGATCATGTATATGCATGCAAGATTTGTATTAGCTTTTGTTGGAAGGAATATACATATTTGTATGTGGAAAAAGGTAGCATGTTGTGTTACACTACATTGGAAATTATTGTTAGTATAATATTTGAAAAAGGAGACATGTATTTATATGCTTTATTGCATTAGTTTTACAGAAAAGAAAACAAGTGTTTTCATGCTCTATTTTGTTAAGAATTCCTTTGGGAAAACTCTTTTGGAAACTATATGCATTTGCATGCATAGGAACAACATTTCTTGTGTTAGCTTTCTTTACATGCACCAAAAGTAATAGTTTAAGGGTTAGTTATTTTGATTAACTTTAAGTAATTTGCATGCACAAAAATCGTAACTGATGTATCAGTTTCTTTTAAAGAAATGTTTGGTAGTTGTAGCTATTTGTCTTGCAAGAATGTGTTCTTATGCAAGGGAAATATTAGTTAATGCGATTGTTTATAACTAGTTCATATGCAGTGCTATTAAAGGAAGCATGTCATGATATTTTACTTTCATTTTATTAATGTACATGAATAGATGGAGAAAAATAAATAGTATAGATTTGTGAATGGGTTGATTAATACTTTATTAATCTAGACATCAATGTATGTTGAAGAAAACATTAGATGGTGACTTGTGCAAAGGATATATTATGCTTAACATGGTGGCAGGTAAATGGTTAATGGTTCATGCAGATGATTTCGAGTTGCATGATGGTCCATTGTAGTTACAACCATGGCACCAAGATATGAAGTTATGAAGATTAGTAGGTAAATTCTATCATAATTATTGTAATGGCTTTAAGCTATATATTTTTATTTAAACGATGTTTCCTTGTAATATTTATAACAATGGTTAAGGGATGGTCTCCCTTATAATCCATTGAGTGATGGGTGAACACACTCACAAGTGTTTAATAATAAAATTAAATGTTTTTTGGTTTTCACCCTATGGGCTTTCTAGGGTATAAAAGTGTTCAATGATGTGACTGCTTATTGTGTCATTTTGATGATGTATATTCCTTGCATGATGTGATGTTGATAATGTCAAGTATGTGATTAATTAACCTTGGTAAAAGAATCATGAAATGAATGCAAGGTTACATCATACAGTTTATGTTAATAAACCACAAAAATGGTTGTTAATGGTTATGCAACGTACTATTCCTCTAATAAAGTTACTCTATGAATTGATGAACATTATATCTAATGATTAGTGAGGAATCTTGAATAGTGATTTGGATAGCTACTCGTGGGTAATTTGTATAAAAAAATTCTATCTCATTGCATTTCCATGTGAGGATATCGAGTTATGTTACACAAAAATAGTACATGTTCTCGTTTCACATTGAATGAGGTGTTGATAGAGGTCAGATGCATCATGGCCCTTGAGCATATACTTATTTAGAGTTTTTTGGAAGCCTTTGGGCCACGCCTTCTGTTACCTAGATTGTATGGCAACTAAACTTGAGCATTCTTGTTATGGTTTCTCCGTGCCCTGTTGCCCTCTATTTGTGTATTATAAATCTGAGGCAACTAAGGGGCTAGCTATTTTTCTTACACTATTAGACTCTGTGTATACTATGTGCTTTGCACTCTTCATCGTTTCAAGTGAATATAGTGGATACATCTGTTATAAATATTTTTGATATGAAAATAAAAGATGCCCTAACCAATAGTGAACTTGTATTAAAATAATAATATTTAAAATGAGTTTATAAATTACTGTATCAATGATTTGACAAACATCACATTCAATTCAAGAGTATATATATCATTTTATATACTAATTATTGACCTTAATGCATCTTTCCCAACCAACCAATAATTTGTATAATTAACACGATTAAATAGTGAGGTAATTGTTTTTAATGTTGGTATAAAAAAATATTTGAAACTGTTGATAAAGAAATTTTTTTTCTAAATAAGACTAATTTATATTAATGTAACATAAAAATACAGGGAGGCATGAGCCTTTGCAGTTCTAGCCTAATTCGAAGGCATAATTCTCAAAAGTATCAAAAATGGGACTACCCACAAGGGGAAACCAGTCTAATAAGTGGTTATTTCGTTGCCCTTAGAGAGGAAACCAACATTACACATGGAAAACTGATAATTGTTTGCAAAATTTAGATAGACATTGAAACCTGAAACTAAATAAACCTTCGAACAAAGAACCACCAAAAGCCATGAAACAGAAAGAACCTGAGAGCTTTGGTGTCATTTGGAGAGGGAGGTGTCTCTTCCACAATTATAAACCTGTATTCATCAACGTCGTTAGCTTGCGTGTTATGGGTGGCGTCTTCTGCATTCTAGGGTGCCTTGGTCTCGTGAGCTTTGCTTGGAGCATGTTCTCCTCTCTTCCATTCATCCCTGCTACTGCCAGAACCTTTGCTGCTGCTGCTATCAGAACCTTTGTTGCGGCTGCTAGAAATAGGGTCGCTCTTCTCGGCTGCAGAAGTAGCACCTAGGTTGGAGAGTTTCTGCAATTTATTCAGGCGAAGGCCAGCCACACTGGTGGGTTCCTCTTTGAAGGAAACAATGATGGTAACAGTGACTTGCGGGCGGTCCAGGGTGCAGAGGAAGTGAAATTGAGTTGAATGGGTGGAAGGCGAAGAGGCAATAGTTTCTAGACGAGGCAACAGTGGAGTTGTGGTCGTGGAAGAGGTATGCGGAGCAGATGGATGGGACTGGCTTGTGGTTCCAACACAACTGCGCCCACTGCGAGTGGTTGGATAACGACCATGGGAATGCTCCAGGGAGGAAGGAGGGTGTCAGAGTGGGACGAGGGAGAGGAGCGAGCGACTCGCCCTCTGCTGCTTTCATGTCTGCAGCGCATGCGATGCCGAAGATGAGGCATGGTGGAGCAGTGGGGAGGGTGGGTGCTCTGAGCCGAAGAAGCAGCAGGGTGATGGAGCCAAGGGGCCGAAGGCACAGAAGCCGGGGTGAGGCTGTCTGCTGAGGAGAAATTCATTTGATAGAGGAGGTTCTACGAGAAATGGAGGCGAGGGAGCACCTCAATACAACAGAGGAGACTGCAACATCTCCCTGTAGGCGTGCGGGAGCTCGGCTCCGCGACTCCAGGGGGGAAGTTGCATCTCATAGGTTGAGGTGAAGGAGGTAGAATACCAGATGGAAGAGGAGAACAACCAGTCAAAGAAAGAAGACGATTCTGAGCATTAATTTTGAAGGGATTGCAGTGGCCTCGATGACTGGATTGAAATAAATGGCGAGTGTGGGAGCGGTTGGAGCAATTTAATGCTCGCCATTGGGGCCTATGGGTGGCCATGTGGCTATGCCACTTGCCAGCCCAAAAGCACGCCTCCTGATCAGCTGTAATTAACACCCACATCCGAGATTGTTGTATCTTGGTACACCAAGTTGGTGCATTCCTGTAAAAGAGTGCTATCATTAAGAATAGTGAGGGGTCCAGCCGTTAGGATTTTAGGATTTTCCACTCCTGTATTGATCAGAAGATCCGCTACCTTGTTTCCAGTTCTTTTGACATGTTTAAAGGAGATGGCTCTGTGATGCTTCAGCCACTGTTCTATGAGTTCCAGTCTCGCCGCCAACCTCCAGTTATCAGCCACTTTGGAAGCAGGAGCTCCCATGAGAAGTTGGTTGGTTGCATTGATGAGGATTTGAGAATCACCTTCTATTTCAATAGGGAAATAGTTGTGTTGTTGAGCCAGACACAGACCTTGCCATAAACCTTCTAGTTCAGAAGAATTATCGGAATCCCACCCTATTGATCCGAAGAATATTAAGAGAGGATTGCCTTTATGGTCCCAGAATATGCCTCCATACCCTGCATCTCCTGGATTGTCTTTCGAAGCGCCATCAAAGTTCATCTTTAGAAGACCAATTGAAGGGGGGTTCCAGTTGCTGGGAGAATCCAGATGTGTAGTGGGAGAACACTCACTAAGAAGACCTGAAGGTAGCGAGAGTTGCCAGTTCTCCCAGATGGACCTTTCCAGATTTTGAGTGGGAAGATCTTCCTTCTGCCATTGATGAAGAGCCAAAGTTTCTTGGATATTGCAGCAAGAATTATTCCATATTATGTCTAGAGGAGTGCATTTATTCTTAAAGATTATTTTATTCCTTTCTTTCCATATTGTCCACAGTATGAGTCCCGAGAGTAGCGTCCAAAGAGAGATTAACAACTTGCTATTGTATGGAGCTGGAGGCCAGTTGCGTATGGTATTGAATATGTCCCCTGAGATTCTGCCCTCTTTTTTGCATCTGAAGCTGATTTTTTCCCAGAAATTATTTACTAATGAACAAGTGTCCATAAGATGTTGAATGGTCTCATTATGGTTTGTGCAGTTGGGGCACCGTGAGGGCCCTATGAAGCCCCTTTTAATGAGATTGTCCCATGTGAGGATTCTCTTGTGACATAGGAGCCATATGAATGTGGAGACTTTGGGCCATATACTTGGAGACCAAATAGTTTCCCATAGGGGGTCTTTTGGTTCTTGGCCAGATGTCAATAGCATGTAGGCTTCTTTGGTGGTAAACTTGCCACTAGGCGTGTATCCCCATCGAAGAAGATCTTTCTTCTCTGAGTATCTAATCTTTCTGCTAGTGAGCTCTGTGTCAATATCCCTGTGTGTATCATCTTTCCTGTGGTCTAAGAAGTGAGCTGCTTGTTTCCATTTCCAGTACCCCTGGATTGGTGTTGTGGACCAGTAGTGTTTGACGTTTTCGACTAGGTGATTGATCACATCCGGTTGTAGTTGAGGTCTGATGATGTTGACCAGTTTGGGTCTTTGTTTCCATGAGTCAGCCCAAAAGCGTGCCGTGCTCCCATGTCTGATTTCCCAAAAGCTATGCTCTTGTATCATGATTTTGTGTTACTTAGCTACATTCCAGATCGGGGAACCTGCTTCAACTATTGTCAGTCTAATGAGATCCTCGGGTGGTCTATTTTTAGCATATTTGGTCGTCCAGAGTAGTGCCCAGGGCGTATGTGGTGCTGACATCCATTGCCACCAGATTCTGGCACCCATTACTGCATTACTATGATAAGGATCTCGAAGACCAAGGATGTCGTCCTTTTTCGGCTTGCAGACAATCGTCCATTTGACCAGTGCCCATTTTCTATTTTTCCCGGAGGACCCCTAAAGAAAATTACGTTGCACGGATTTGATCTGTTTGAGAACCCATTTTGGAGCTGCAAGAACATAAAATAAATAAAGGGGCATTGATTGCAGAACAACTTTAATGAGGGTGAGGTGACTAGCCAAGTTTATGTTAGGATATTCCGACACATAGGAACTTACCCTGTAAATTCCTACATGGTGGGTAATTCCATCACCATCCTTGTTCTTTATGTTGATGATATTATCCTTACTGGTAGTGATCCAAACCATATAAACCATGTGAAGTCTAGCCTCAAAAATAAGTTTGAAATGACAAACTTAGGACACTTACATTATTTCCTTGGTCTTCAAGTCTTGCAATCCAAGGAAGGCATTACCCTCTCTCAGTCCAAGTATGCATGTGATATTCTACACCACTTTCACATGGAAGACTATAAGCATGCCCCTTCTCCCTTTCAGTCTAGAGTCAAGGTTTCAGTCAACTGTACTACCCCTGAAGTTGATGCTACCTTATACCGTCAACTTGTTGGTAAAATTTTGTATCTAACCCATACATGTCCTGAACTTTCCTTTTCCATTGGTCTTGTCGCTCGGTTTATGCACCAACCTCATGAAAGTCACTGGAAAGCAGCTAAAAGAATACTTCGATATATTCGAGGTACAGTTCAGTTCAGGCTTCATTACAGTGAAGGAGCATCTCCCTTATTGATTTGTTTCACTGATTTTGATTGGGCTGGTGACCCTGATGATCGGAAGTTCACTGCAGAATATGTATTCACTCTTGGTTCAGGACCTATTACTTGGTCTTGTATGAAACAAAGTGCCATCTCCCTTTCTTCAGCAGAAGCAGAGTATCGTGGTGCAGTTGAAGCCAGCAAGGAAGCCATGTGGTTTCGTCAGATCCTGTCTGAATTTGGTCTCCATCATCAACATCTAGCTACACTTTGGTGTGATAATCAAAGTGCCATTCAGCTATGTAAAGATCCAGTTCAACACCAGCATATGAAACACATTGAACTCCACATACACTTCATCAAAAAGCTCATTCATGATCATGTTCTTGAAGTGCAGTACTGTCAAACCAATGATCAAGTAGTCGATATCTTTACAAAGGCTCTCACAAAAGCGAAGTTTACCAAACTTCGATCCATGCTTGGAGTTCAGGAAAGTTGTTATTAAGGGGGGATAGGCTCTAATGACTCCTTCCTTCTCCTATTGTGCCACTTTGGTAAATCCTTCAATCCTATCCCAATTTGTTCTTAAGGGGGGATGTTAGGATATTTCGACACAGGAAATAGGCTCCTTTTGTGTCACCTTTGTAAATCCTTCAATCCTATCCCAAGTTCTTCTTAAGGGGGGATGTTAGGATATTCCGAAATATAGGAAATAGTTAAGAATAACTTAGTCTAGTGTAGAGTTAGGTAAAGTGTGTTTCTTTACCATGTACATTTGTAACTTATAATCTGATGGTCACGATTTGTAGTGATCCGATGGTTATCTCTCACCTCGGTATTAACGGTACTTGATCCGTGGCTTAACACTCGATTGGTCCATGATCTCTATTTAAAGAGCATGGAGTGTCATTTTTCCGGTAACCATTTATGAGAGAAACATATGTAACTTTTGTTTTTATATTAAAAAATTCCCTGAAGTGGTCGCGTTGGCTCAGGGCATGGACTGTTTCCCTCTTTGAGGGTTTTAACCATGTGATTATACTGGTGTACTGATTTGTGATCTGTTTGTGAGCAGTGACCTTTGGTTCTTGATCTATGGAACTTACCTTGTATATTCCTACAGTTTAGGGAGCAGAAAGTCCAAGAAGAGAGTCGAGCTTCTAGATTTTCTAGGAGCAATTTCTAAGAAGTATGTTTGATAGTAGAGTCGATCAGAGGAGCAACCAGGTACTTGGCTGGTAGTAGGGCTATAGCGAAACCAAGAATTCTGGCAATGTTGTGTTGGGTGGTGACCGGGGTATTGAAAAAAAAGATCTGAGACTTGGCAGCATTAACAGAGGTGCCTGAGGCTTCCGAAAAGGTGTCGAGAAGAGATTTGAAAAAGAGGGCTTATTGGACTGAAGGGTGCTCGAAAATCATGTTATCATCGACAAACTATTGGTGGGTAGTGGCCGAAGTGCCGTGAACAGAGATACCTCAGAGTCGCTGGGTATGAAGAACATTTTGGATAAGGCGACCGAGCCCTTCTGCCATGAGGACAAAGAGGAAGGGTGAAAGGGGGTCTCCTTGGCGAATACCTCTTAAGGGGGAGAAGGGGCAGGAGGGAATTCCATTGACCAGGATGGAGAAGGAGGAGGATGAGATAAGATTCATAAGCCATTTGATCCAAGTCGGACTGAAAGCAAAGGCTAAAAGCATTTGCTGGATATAATTCCAACTTAACTTGTCAAAAGCTTTAGAGAGATCAATTTTAAGGAGCATACCTGCCTTTTTGTTGTGTTTCAGGGAGTGAATGATTTCATGCATGAGAATGATTCCATCTAGAACCTGACGACCTTCCACATAACCTGTTTGTTCAGGGGAAATGAGCAGAGGTAGCAGGGTCTTGAGCTTGTTGGCGATCACCTTTGAAATTAATTTGTAGATGACATTGCAGAGAGAAATGGGCCTGAATTTTTCTGGAGTATTGGAGTGGTCCTCTTTAGGATTGAGAGCTATGAAGGTAATATTGAGGGATGGGAGCAACCAGTGCATAGACCGAGATTCCTCTACTAGTTGCCAAACATCAGCTTTTATGATATTGATCCAGGTGGATATTGGTGGTCACCCGCCTATTCCACTTGGGGCCCCACCATTGTCTCTTTCAGTTTTTCATTTTCGGCACAACTTACTATTTTTAGCAGTTTTTCGGGTCCTGAACTTCTAGAGCCGTTTTGAGGCCCTAAACGACGTTTTTTGGGAAAGAAAGGAGCAAAATGGTTCCATGGATCGATGTTGCTCACTCAAAATTTTTAGTCCTCGGATAGATCTTTCTAACGAGGTATGGTACGTGTCAAACGAAGATCGTATGCAAAAGTTGCGTCCTCGGGAAGTTGAAACACCAATTTACCAAACGGGGCCCATAGTTTTGGCGCTTCATCTCCTAGGGTTAGGGTTTTGGATGTTTAGGATTTCCCATTGTTTCTAAATAATAAATAGTCCCTCAAGCCTCATTGTAACTCAGTTCAGAGGCCTGTAGCCACCACATCTCTTCTCAGAGATAGCTACTAGCTCCCTAGCTAGTTTTATTTCCATTTTGTCTGTAAGAAAATTTAAGTTCTTTGATATTAATGAAATGAAGTGTTATTTCCGCTGCATCTTTGTATCTATGGTTATATGCTTATTTTGTTGCGTTCCTGCATAAATTCGGATCAGAGATCCCAGAAGTGATGGAAAAAATTGGAGGTGAAGCCATCCGAACCTAGAGCTTTTCCATCTTTGCATTGAGCCATCACTTTTTCTACTTCCTGGAGAGAGATGGGGCGAAGTAGCATATAATTGTGTTCTTCGTTAAATTATTTTGGGAATGTGTTGAAGAACCTTGCTTATTGCTAGTTTCCTGTTGTCTTGGTTCTCATGAAGCACAGATTTGAAGTGGGCTAGTAGTTCTTTCTCTATATCCCCATGGTCTTCCAGCCTTTCTCCATTCTGGTTTTGCAGCTGAGTGATCTTGTTGTGCATTGTTCTTTGGATTGTTGATAGATGAAAGAATTTTGTGTTTCTCTCCCCTTCCTTTAACCATCTTATTCTGAATTTTTACTTCCATAGGATCTCCTCTTGCTTTCTTCATTCATCCAATTGTTTGAGGGGGGTTTGTTCCTGAGTTGTAAGGGTCTCAGTTCTACCTTCTTGAATTATACGCTGCTGAAGCTTAGACATGTTGCATTCTAGAACCTTCTGTTGTTGGAATATATTCCCAAAGTTAGAGTGGTTCCATTTTTTGATCTGTGTTTTTAGATCTCTGAGATGTTGCTGAAATTGAAACATTTTGGACCCAGCAGGAGGAGTGAATGTTTTTAATGCTTTGGTGACCATGTCTTTGAAATTAGGATGATTTAGCCAGAAGGCTTCGAATCGGAAGGGTCTTTTGGTGGAGTCCCCAAGTCGCATCCATTGGAGAGAGATGGGCCAATGGTCAAAGCCTGAAAGAGGCAGAATGGACGAATGAATATCTCCTCCTATGTGGATGGCATTGTTTGAGATGAGAAAATGATCCAGCTTAGAGGCAATTTGCTGAGTGCCAGAGCGTTTGTTATTCCAAGTGTGCATACCATTGGAGAAGGGAAGATCTATTAACCAGTTCTTTTGAATGAAATTCTTGAAGGGTGTTGTCCATTTCCAACTTGGCCCGTCCTCCTCTCTTTTCTTCTAGTTTGGTGATCATGTTAAAGTCCCCACCCATAATCCAGAGTGGTTGAGTTCGATTTGAATTAAGAGCTTCCATTGTGTTGAGCAGCGCTATTTTTTGCAGAGAGTCTTGAGGGAAATATATATTGGTGAGGTGCCCATGGATATTGGTACCAATGAGATGGAAAGTGGCTTGAATAAGATTGTGCATTGCATGAGCATCAGTAATCGAGATAGCTTGTAGATACCAGGCTATGGCTAGGCCATCCGAAGCGCCTGAGACGTCTACAGCAACTGAGTGACTTCCTGGCCAGGCTCTGGAGAGAATGGAGCTAAGGGTATTACTGTTACATTTGGTTTCTTGTATGAAGAATACCTGGGGTCTTTCTTGTTGAATCATGTTTTTAATCATTCTATAATTCGTGGGACCATTTAGTCCCCTTATATTCCAAGAGGTGAGCTTCAATGGGAACTATTTTCAAGTGGCCGGTAGAACTTGGTCAGCTTGGGATATCTTCCAGATTCCATCATCATTTCCCCAATTATGATGGTTGTTTGCAAATCTCTTTTCCTTCCTCTTTTCTTGGTTTCTTTGAGAATTTTTTTCCCATCCCACTGACTACCTGGTTGCATGCCTAGTGATATTTGTTGCTGTGCACGAAAGAGAACCACCTCTAAGCTTTCTATCTGTCTGGCAGTTATTTTGTCAAATTCTTTCTTTTTGCAGGCTTGTTTGAGACCAAAGATGTCCAGTTCTCCCATGTCAATACTTTCCGGTTCCTCTTCTATGTGATTAGGATGATTTCCTTCAGCAGCTGAGCCATCTATGTCCATGTTGTTAGGTTTCCAGATGACCATATCTGTTTCTGTATTGAGGTTGGTGGGGATGAGTAAAGATTCAAGCAAAATTTTTGGTGGAACTTGAGGCATGGGAGGATCAGTAGGGAGAGCTGAGGAGGACGGTTTTGAAGAGGGCTCAGAATGGTTGGGAATATCACTATCAGGCCGTGTTTGCTTCGCAAGGATATCAAAGCTATTACTGGTAGAAGGGGTGTTTGAGGCTTGGTTGGGGATCTTGGTGGTGGAGGGAGGTTTCTTGTGGTGTCTTTTGTGGGTAGGAACTTTTGTAAACCCCTCTGCATCAAAGGTTTCCATGGTGACATTGGGTTTGGGGGGAAGGTTTAGAGGGCAGTCTCGAAATAGATGTCCATGTGCATGGCATTTTCTGCAGCAGAAGGGAACATTTTCATAATCTATGGGTTGTATCCATTCAACGTCATCATGATAGAGGCTTACTGAATCCGTGAGGGCCTTGGCCAAATGCATATAGACACATATTCTAGCATATGAAGTGTATCTTCTGAGCTTAGTCTCCTTTGCAATCTTGATAAACTCGCCTACTCCATTGCCGATGTCCTTTAGCGATTCTTCATCCCAGTATTCCAAGGGTATGGAGTACATCCTGATCCAGACAGGCGCCCAGCTGAAGTCTTCTTTGTCGGGGTTGAATCTTTCAACCCAGTCTCTAAGATAAAGGCCTACCGAGTTAAAGAAATAGGGGCCTCCATCTAAGATTCGATTTATGTCTTCAATGCAGTTAAAGATAGCGTTGAAGAAGCCTTTTGGCCCTAACTGAAGGGTAGCATGTCCTTTTGGTTTCCATTTGGAGGTTATCTAGCCATGCAGAGCTTTCTTAGTGGGCCAGAAGCCGACAAATTTAACTATGAGTGCATGATCTTTCATGTACTGTATTTGTGCATTGATGCGGTGGCTTGGCAGATCTATCTTTGGGCACTCTGCTACGATGGGTCGACATGTAGCTGAGGTCGCCTTCGGCAGCGCCGTTTTGTCCAGGGGCTCTGTGGTCTTGTCATGTTGTACATCTGAGGAGTCATTTTGGTTCTGTACCTCGGCAGAGGATGGTATCTGTGCTACCTCAGGATTGACAGGGGCCTAGTTGCCTATAGGGGGAGGCGTATTATCCCCCCCCCCCCCTACTGGGAGATCCATTGGACAAGGATCGACAACAGACTGCTTTCGAAGGCGCAAATGAGAGGGATGTCACGGGTGGATCCGGCTGCTCTAGAGCCACGCCGTTGTGAAGGCTGTCGGAAACTCTAGCTCAGTCTTCCATGGAGCTCAGAGCTTGATCCATATTATCCAACTAAGACAAATTTATTTCTAAATGTAAAGTTTTGAATTAAATTTAATCTAACCCAGGGATAATATTTAAATGCGATCTAAAGAGATATATGTTCAAATTGTTGATAAAGATTACCAATATCTTTAAATATTTATATCTATTCAACTTCACTATAAAAAAATTTAATGATTAACTATCATATTGACAAAAGGTTTAATAGTTAGAAAATACTATATTAATCACATGCCAACAACCTAAAGTTACTATTAATTTTTATAAAATAAAAAAAAATAAGAAAAATTATAAAATGCATAAAAGAAAAGTAAAGAAAGAAAACAGAGAAAAATAATAAAATTCGGAGGAGAAAAACAAAAAAGCATTGCCTTTTTTCTTTTCAAATAATCTCAAAAACCAGCATTGAAGTTATGTGTATAAAGGAAAATAGTATATATAATTAATGAGAAATTCCACTTAGTTTTTATTTTAAAAATTCCAGTAAATATATTTTATATGAAAAATATAAATTTAGCTTTCGCTGTAAAGATAAAAAATTATGTTTGAAAAGTTTTCAAGTTCAAATCCTCATAGTTATAAACTTTGAAATTATATACTTGAACCTTCTCAAATGGAGTAACCGAATATTTGTTCCCTACACCGGATATCAGTTTGTTCCACTAACCATAAATTGATGACATTGTTGCGGAGGCGCCGTAACTCATCGACCCACAGAACAACTACGTAATTAAGAGCGTGGTGTTGGGATGCCAATTGAAATGACCTCATTAGTGGGCAACATCCAAGGTATTCAGAGTTATCAGATTTGAAATTATATAGTTGAATATGGAGTAAACCAAATATCATTTTGTTGCAACAAACCAACAAGCAGATATTAATTTGATATATAAAAAGACGCCCTAATTTATTATTAGGGCGTGTTGGGATACTAATTAGCGAGAAAACTTATAATAGTTTTTTTTCTCAGTGTTGGGATATTCAGTGTTGGGATATTAATTAGAAAAAAAATTATAATAGTTTTTTTGTGGTTTAGGTTAATTTTAATCATTTTATTTTTTTTTCTCTTTTTATCTTACTCATGGGTTTTGTACTGGTGACCTTGCATACGAAGTGCCTTAATAGTGTACTTCATCACTGACTGCTCAACACCATGTGGGCTAGAAAATTATAATAGTTAGACACAACTATTGAAATTGTTTTTTAGTTGGCACCATCTCGATCAGGGTTAATAAATTTTTATATTAATAATTCCATTACGTTTAAACCGAGTTTCCTCCGACAAATGGAATGCTCAATTATATAAAATGTTTACAAATATGTTACAATATATTAGAGCATGACTTATAACTTTTAAAAACTATATGAGAAAAAATTAAAGAAAGCAATTACAATAGAAGTATTAGAATATTAATAAAAAAATTATTTCTAGGAAATACGAAATAAAAGATTGAATCACATTAGATGGTTCGAAATTGGACCAATTAAGAATAATGTGATTAATCCTAAAGGAATTCATCTAAGTTATGGATCACAAAAGTCTTAGATCTAACATTATTACCCTACACGGAAGGGATTTGAGTGATAAGGCTAGACAATTTTACCCTACACAGAAAGGATTTGGGTGACAAGGCTCGACAATTTGAGCTAGCTTGTTTGGGTGGCTAAAAAGAAATCTGATCAATTAAGATTTATTTGAGCGATCACGTTTGGGTGGCTAAAAAGAAATGTGATCGATTAAGATTGTTTAGCCTCTCTTGAGAATGAACCACAACATTAGATGGTTCGAAACTTCGACCAATTCATAATAATGTAATTAATCTGAAAATAATCTATTTAAATTATGGATCACAAAAGTCTTAGATCTAGGAAAGTAATTTATTCCTAAAATTTTGATAAAACAAATTGATCACTAAACTATTCAAGTTAAAATCCTCTCACAATAAATATCAATATAAAAAATATACACAATAGATAACCATATAAATTATGAAATCTATATATATATATATATATATATATATATATATATATATATATATATATATATATTTATTTATTTATTTATTATTGAGAATAAAAAAAATAAAGAATATTAATTTTATTATAATTTTTTAATTGATAAAATAATTAATTTATTATCTTTTGAAATATTAAATTTAATACTCTATAATAAAATAAACTAGTACGAAATCAAGCTCAACATCAACATTATAATTATAATCATAATTAAATCTTCATTATTTTTTTTTAAATCAATTCAGACGTTGGAAATAAATAAATTTACGGAAAATAATAAAATCAAGAAATTAAAAGATTAAAATGAAGTTCCCCGAAACAACTCTCTCCCCCTCGAACTGATTTCGCTCTCGTATGAAGGGTCAATTTTTAAAGACCATAAAAAGAAATGTCAATGTCGATGTGTCGATTCTCGCATGACGCGTGAATTTTTCTTTCCAATTCACGCTAGCGGCCACACAGTTAATGAAACAAAGCAAAGGAAGTCGGCGGAACAGTTGGGACTACCAGACTTGGACGTTGGTGCTTGGCAGAGTTATGTGTCGAAACTATAGGCCGGGGGTTTGTGTCTTCATAGAGAGGGTGACTAGATTGTTTGGGATGGGGTTATGACCGGAGATGGTTTGGTTGTGAAAGATATTTGTTTTTATATTAGTTTTAATCTATTGGATGACTGGTCTTCTCCCTGGTTGGAGATGGAAAAGTCCAACCAAGATTTTTTTTGTTTGGATCGCTTGTATGGAAGGAGAAAATTCTGACTTGGGATTGTTTTATTAAATGAGGTTTTTATGGACCGGGGAAGTGTTCTCTCTATCATTTACAAAATGAATCGACATAACATTTGTTTTTTACTTGCATCTTTACTTTAAAGCTCTGGTCTCTGTTTTCACGCTTCCTCATAGATCTAGAATGGAGGCTACTGAATTACATTAACACCATTTTGGTTTGGGGAGCAGTCAAAAGTAATTTTAAAACTCTACCCTTCTTTTTTGTTTTGGGAGGTCTGCTGTGCGAGAAATCGCCTTATATTTGATGGTAAGACTACTATAATTGCTCATATACATGGTGCTATAATGTCATTAATGGCTGGTCGGCCCTCATCTCTTCCATCTACTAAGGATCTGTCCATTCACATCTGTCCGCACCCTATTTCTATTCCGGTGGTTTTCTTTGATGGTGCACAACAAGAGGGGTGTTGTGGATGCGGTGCATGGATAAAACTAGAGGATTCAGAAAGATATCAGATCTTCTGTAATGGTGGGAGAGGATCAAACAATAATACTGAGCTTCTGGCTCTGTGGAGTAGGCTTTTGGTAGCCTTCAATTTGGGACTACTTTCAGTACATATCTATGGCAACTCGAAGCTCATCATACATGGGATCACAGGTCAGACTAGCTTGCATTTAAATGAGATGCAGGGTTGGATTGATAGCGTACAATATCTCATGTCCAAGCTAAATGATCCACCCTTGCAGCATTATTTCAGGGAAAACAATTCACGTGTTGATGCTCTATCTAAAAAAGTCTTGTCTGTTCCTTTTCGCTGTATACACATTTCACATTTCAGGGATGCACAGATGATTAGGAATTTCAATATCCCTATGCCATAAGTGTTATGCCTTGTTTGTGGTCTCGACTTTATGGGTTATATCTAGTATGTGCATGCAGTGGTTGGGTGCTCTCCGAAGTGTGGTGACAAGTGGTCGGTTTTTTGGATTTGATTTCAACATATTGGTGAGCATGTTATACTACAAGTGAGTTGGATGATATCAAGCGAGCCTGCTTATGTAGTTTCAATACTGGTCTTGGATTGCTTTCCATGCAGGGGGGTGAATTATCTTGCTATAGGGTCCAGGCGTTGTAGCTCTACTCCACTTATATGATCTAATGTCTGGATATTAGATTTTGAAACCTGCACCTTTTCTATTATCCATGTTTTGTAATGTTGTAGGTATCTGTTCTCATTTTAGACTGTGTATACTTCTTTCTTTTTCTGAATGATGCATATGGGATGCTCTGGTCTTATGTAGAAAGACCCTTTTGTGCTTTCCTATTTTCTGGAGGTAATGATGGAATAGGTGCTTATGATATTGGTCATTTGATAGACCTGGAACCTTGGATCTAGGCTGATGCGAGATGATATATGAATATGGTTATGTACTGTTTACTTAATATAAACTTCATTTTTTTCCTTTCTGAAAAAAAGGAAATAAAGCAAAGGAAATATGCATTGCATCGCGCTTACCGACAGGATCAAAGACCGATACACCGACAGACAGATGGCGGTTAAGAGGTAATGAGTGGGGTCCCAACAGTATGAAGTAGGTGGCATAAAACGCAGGCTTTATGGATTGATCAATCATGGTCGCAGTAGAGGACATGACTCGAGGAGGTTGCAGCCTAGAAACATGCATCCGTAAGATTTCGAGATATTTGGGATTCAGATAAACCGAATTTGAAATCCAACACACCAGTTAACATTGACGATCGTCACAATTTTATCAAACCTTGAAGCAATTTTGTCTACCTTTTTCTTATGATAATTATACTGATTGGACACATGGCCGCAAGATGCTTTTTTCCCTGATTCACATTGTCGCATCATGGTGTTGTGTAATGAAATTACAAGACCATTTACTCATTTGATGTATAGAATGTGGAGCCCAACATATCAGCCGCATCGACCTTTCAAACAACAAAATCATATCACCAAACCGTTTGTTTGCGACTAGGCGTTTGCCAATGTTTCTAGAAGAACCAATTGACTGTCTCATTGGAAATTTATGTTTAAGTGGGATATCACTAATTTCCACTTAGTTGTCTATAGCTAGTCTTACATACAATGCAACCTTGCTTTTAGTTGAGACTCTTTTCTATGTCCATATCAATTTTGTAATTAAATAAGACGAAGAGATGAGAGAAGCATAACCCGCACAAAATGATTACAATGATGAAATCGGGGAGGCTATATGTATCCTTGCAACAAGAGAGGTGGATCATATAAAAAGGGTTGTAAAATCTCAAACATTGAAATAATCAATAGATTCGGCACATTTAGATGTTTTTATAATAATATTTTCAACAAAACACTAAACACAACACGATCTTGAAATGTAGCCTTTATTTATATTATTAACGAAAGAAATGAGTACATGTCAATGCAAAAATATCGAAGGCCCTACACTGGCATGCCCGCCTGCTCATTAAAAGGGAGAACAAAGACTGAAGTACAATCATTGACCCTAGATGGATCCACCAAACAAAATAACACACACGGGGTTTTCCTCCCTGGGATCAAACCGGAACTCGCCATGCCAATTTCTCAATAAAAACACAATAAGATGAATAGACCCGAATGATTTCAAATGCTTAGATTATATCCCGTTTTATAGGCTTGATGGACTATCTAGAGACCTTATTTTATTATTTTCCCGTAAAAACCAAAGGAAAATACCATGTGGTGATACCATGGGAAAATAGTATGGTAAATACCATGGACAGATTTCATCCATTTTGACCAGATTAAGAAAGGGAATATTACAAATCCACCCGCCCAAAGATTGCTTTCCCTCAAGCAATTCACTGCTATCCACAACAGGAGCATTGGTACTAGGATCCCATACAACTGACTATGCTATTCCATACCTCCATGCTAAGTGATCCTAAATGGATCCTTCGATACATGGATCCCAAATAATCCTCCAATCAATCCTTCCCTCGATAGATTCATCTAGATCCTAAACAATCATCTGACCAATCCTGGCCCCAATGGATACTCCTGAATCCCAATGCCACTTAAGTCCCAAACCTTGTGGGTTATGGTACCATCTCAACCCTCCATAACTGCCCATGACAAAGGGCCCAAGCTGCAATATTCCCTTGGTTGTGAGTATCCTCCTAGGAATCAACCCATCAATAGAGTACCAACTCATAATCTCTCGTCAATCCATGCCTTGGGAAGGATGAATACCTGCAAATCTACTATGTTGACGTTGCTCAATGCTCAACTCATGATGCTCCACTCGGTGACCCAACATGATGCGTTTAGAGAACTCTGCCCTGCTCTTCCCACTTTATAAAGGTGGGTTGGTATTGTTGCAAGCCTTATCTATGTACTCCTATAGAGGGTTGCTCTGGAACTCCAAACTGTACTCTTCTTGCTGCCTTGTGAGGGACTTAAATCGTTCTTAAATACTAGATAGCATGGTCATTGATTCAACACATACCCCTATGATCTCCTCAATTTTACTATTCTCCTATATGACAATGTCTTAGACTTTCCAGACTCTCTGCTTCAATATCATAAGATTTGTCTTGAAATGCATGATCTTTTCCCAAAATTCCTCTACTAACAATTATGGTGCCCTGTTGAATGTCTCTGTATTTGTCTACACCATATGCTCAACTATCATAGCTCCATTTTGAACCTTTGACTAACTCTAAAAAAATGGCTCATCCTGCATACTAAATTTGTCATGTTGCCCTCATGATTTTTCTCATCATGTCGACTTATGACTACTGGATCCTTACTCGAGTCTCCTTGAATGCCTTTTTCCTCGCCTTCTTAACGTGTGAGAAAAATCTATTTTTCACACGGATGCACTGGTGGAATGTTGTCTACACCTAATTGCACATACTCTTCATTGATGTCCTCCTGGATATATATGGACTCCACTATACAACCGTGTACGACATCGTCAAAAGAAATTACCTCCTTCCTTTCCCCATGTGCTTTTTTACGCTGACTGATTATCATCGGCTTGTGCTGCAAGTCTTTTTGAAAAGCATGATGTTATTTCTCACCATCTGTACTTGACTTCTTGGATCCTTCATAGGCTCTCTTATGAAAACCAAAGAACCCAACTATGGATGAATCCCCATGATCCGAAGAAGTCTCTAATTGTTCTTCCCTTGTCGCCTCCTTATCACCTGGACATGAATGGTTAAGGGCCCAAGGTCCCTTGTAGATAAAGCACAGTTCTCTCCTTAGTTCATTCTCACTGCAGATTTTGTTCTTGCTTCCTCCATTAATACTTCTCAACTCCTTCCTAGTCAGCACCCTTCTGAGCAATTTTATGTTTTTCCTAACCAAATTCTTGAGTAGATCATAGGAAGCTAGTGATACCTATAGTTACTTCCTCCAAATGGTTAACAATTTGGATCTTAGTATCTTGCAGATGTCAAAATCTCCTTTTAAGAACAAGGACACAATATTTTGCATGCATGCTTTGACAAGGTAAGGGAAAATTTTAAGGATGAAAGTTTATCTTAAAGTTTAGAGACTTTGGCGAAACTTACTAGTCCCTAATATGCAAATTGTAAAATTTGTGGTGATATTTTTGGAGAAATATTTATATTTCCAATGATTTTGTATTAGTAAATATAATATTTTGGCGATTTTTTAGGTAAATTAATGGTGGAATATAAAATTTGGGCAAATCATTTTAGAAAAATATGGAAATTGGTGAATCCTTTTTTTGGAAAAAGCATGGAAAATTAGCCCACTTGCGAATATTAGCCCCTAAAATGTTCCTTGGACCTTCACATGGTTTGAATGAGCTAATGTAAAACTAGTGTAAAAGTTTTGGAGTAACTGAAAGATCAACTCGTCACATTCCAGATTTATCATGAATGTGCCAAAGCTTAACTTTGCCATCAGTTCTAGAATTTTGTGTTTCTTTTGAAAGGTAAGAAGCATGATGTTGTTCAACCATTGAAGGGTTTCTACTATTAGCTGCAATATCTCCCTCATGATATCATTGTTGAAAGGTGGTAGTGGTGATGTTAAGGCTATGATATTGCTGACACAAGAGGCAGCTGTGAGTCTAACGTTTTCACAAGAATGCTCTAAGAACCTCGGTTGTATCAAGGAAAGCATTAATGGCTTAAAGGCCCAACTTGACCTTTTCCAATCTGATTGCTCTATGAGGGAAAAATCCATATCTAATGTGTCGAACCGTAGGATTACATCTTCAGACTTTTTATACTACAATTTGGATCCAATTTCAAAACAACGTTTGATTTTTACATCTTCCTTAATATATCCTTTGATTGTTGAAGGATAACATGGACCTTCCGAGAGAAAGGCTTGTTTTTCTACCCTTGCTTCACATTGGTAAGTTGTTGCCATTTTTTATTCGTAGAGGTAGTGTATCCCAGAGGATTGGTTGATGTATTACCATATCGGTTCCTTAGGTGCTTCAAGAAGTAAAATTATGACATCTCCTCGGATTTCTTTAATAAAATCAATTTACACCCTTTAAAAAATTGATCTATATTGGCTTGAATATTCAATCTCCATAAGGAAATTGAATACCTGCAAATAATAATAGTGGAGAAAATAATAACCCAATGCAACTAGTGTAGAAGAAATCAATCTCCCCAAAACACAACAATTATTTTGAATGCCCAAAATATTTCTCCATTCTCCTTTTCCTTTTTTTTTTCTTTTTTCTTTTAATAACAACCCCTTCACTATAAACCCTTATATCTCCTAATAAAAATAAATATCTAAACTCCTAACTCCAAATATATTTCATAACAAAAATCTCTGAAGCACTATAGGGATATCATGGATGCTTTTAAATATATAACTTAGTCATAATATTGAACCGACATAAATATAAATATTTTAACTTTTTGCTAGGCCTAACGCATGAAAAAGGGAGGGGGAAATACAACAATTCACCATAGTTTTAATCTTATAGCCTTCCATTGATTCATTATCGATTACATTTATATTCCAGTGGTTATGCCCATGAACTTGGTGAAACAATGGAGATAAATTTTGTTCTACAACCTTGGCTCTCTACAAGCCACAGGGGCAGATATCGTCGTGACCTCAAGAGAAATTTAGTTAGCTGTGCGATGGATGGGTGCCACAGGCCTAGGAGAAATCAATAGCCTTGGTGGTCCATAATCGCATTGCTCCATAGACTCTGATCATGGTGCTTCTGCCCATATTAATGGCGCTCACTCAGTTGATGATGCACGAAATTTTTGTGAATATGTGCTGATGGTCATCTTCCCTCTCCAACTTGATCACCAACTTGTTTGACGTTCTCACAACCCACTTCTCCAGTTCAGATCATGGTACCTCTCTCTCCTCTTAGTCTCTGATATGCCTATGACCCCAGCTATTGTGTTTCTCACTTACACAACCCACAAAATTTGTCTGGTAGAGCAGACATGTATAGATGCTTACAACTCTTGGTTGTTTACTCGAACAATCCACTCAATCACCATGCCTCTAACATTCCAAGTGCCATCCCTCACAACCACCAATGCACTTCTAGGTGTCATCCCTCAGCAACACTGTAATAAATTTAACATGAAACCGCCACTGCATATTACATACCACTAAATCCAGTGCAAACATTTAAAATGCCAACAACCATATTTCAAATTGAATCAACAAAGTATAAAATTTATTATGTTTGGCCCAAAATATCTAGGCGACCTTTACAATAGAGGGTTGACTACCCTACAACCTCCGAATAATTGCTACAACAAGCCAACTATTCCACGTGTTGGGCAGCATTGGATGTGATTGCTACCTTTACCCCGAAATTCTTCGCCTTACCTCTGTGTTCTGTTATCACTCCGTAATCTCAAGGTTGAAGAAAAAACCATGGAGGTAACATCAAAACCACTTTGGAAGCTGGGATATAGCCCTGCCAGCTTCAAAGAGGGATCTCTCTGTAAAATTTAGCTATGTTTTATGTGAATTTTAGGCTAGCTAATGGGCTTAGAGTTTAGTTTTTGAATTTTTTTAGTTGGAAAAGCAAGGGAAGGGCATTGGGAAATGGAGTCGGAAGAGCTAACTGGATCTACATCAAACTTTAAAGGAGTTTCATAGGGAAAGCTAGGTTTCACTAGTTAGATCTTTCAAAAATTTTAAAAATGTGAAACAGAAGAAATCAAAGGTTCAGTAGAAACTAAGGAGCAATGAAGAATTCCTTAATTTGACTTGAGAAGAAAACATATAAATTACATACAACCAAAATAGGGTTCGCTTTACAAAAATTCCTATTCTTCACAGTTTATGTTGTGTAATTAAGCTTTTAATAAACGTCAGTGAAGGAAAACAATGAATAAACACATGAAGAGAAGAAAAACATCATCAATTCGTACACCACATGAACCTGTGAAGAATGTCCTTGTATTATTGATGAAGGTCACTTGAACTCAGTGAAAAAATTTACAATGAATGGCAATATTTCTCATAAAAGATCCAAACATCTATTACTTCAAATTATGAGGTATTTATACAAATTTTAAACTAAAATATCTTGAAAAAATACCAAGATTTATTACAAATATCTCTAATTGTGTTAGAAAAATAGAACTGAAATATAGGACTTTCAAAACTAATGAATCTACTTGGCACTATCTTTGTGGATTTCTGGTGAAAAATAAGAGAAATTTGAATTTGATAGCAACTCTTATTTGATGACGTGACCTCCAAGTCATTAACTGTCTTTGAGCTTTTTCCTCCCGGATTTATGAAAAAATAGTGTCCAATTATCCCTTTTAATTTCTCAATCCAAGATATATGTGTAAAAAGTGAAATAGTTTATTGTATATTAAGATGTTGTTGAGATAAACCTCTCTTAGTTTCCCAAAATTCTTCTCCAGTTATTCACAATATGCTCTGCAAACAAATGTCTAAAACAAGATTTTATAGAGTCAGAAAAATAGGCTTTAAAGATGTGAATGTATCTCTTATTGTGTAATACATGTGTGGAAAGTGAGATAGGTTTTTTTATTTTGGAACCTTAGGAACATAAACCTCCTCCACTTTCTAAATATTAATATTTGATTGGCCAAAATATTCTCTACTAAAATATGTCTAAAGAGGACATTTCTGGAAAATGTGCCTTCAAATATTATTTCAAATTTCCGAAACAATAATGTCTGTTAAAAAATGAAGAGAGTTTTCTTACACAAAGATGTTAGAAACAAAACCCTCTTTCAGATTTTTAAAATTCATTTCCACCTGCGTGGAAACAATAATTGAAAATATTGACTAAATACATGAAAAGTTGGGAAAATATGCCTCCAAATATTTCTATGAATATCCAAAACCATAATAGCTGTTAGAAAACTGAGGGAGGTTTTGTAAACGAGGAGGTTATAAACAAAAACCTCTTTCATTTTTTTAAAATTAGTTCTCAGTTGTTTGTAAACCATGTTTAAAATTATTATACTATATAGGGAAAAAAACATAGTTTTAACTGACCATGAAACAAACATATGACATGGAGGCCGGTGGTAACATGAAGATACGGGATGATGTGGTGGAACATGGTTGGAAGAATTGACATGTGAGTGTAGAAAGAAGGCTTGCGTCAATGGAACTGTAAGCAGGAGTGTAGATTCTGACGGGAGCAGAGAATGGGGGGTAGGAATGGCTTGCGGTATTGTGAAAGGGGGGGGGGGCATCGCGAAATGTGGAGGGAGTGACACATTGTGTGGGACTAGCAGGAGTAAAACCTCTTTTGGGACACCCCCCCCCCAAGCAGTAAAGGTACGATGACCAAGGGGGCGAAAATCATTTTGGGTCATAGATCTGGCAGAATGATAATCAGGGCGTTGATTGAAGTGCTTGACTTAACCAGAAATGATAAGTGCCTTTTGTCATCTTTCCAAATTTATAGTAAAATCAAACTATAGTGCCAAAGCCTTATTACAATTTATTTAATCACATTTAAATGATGTGATTAATTTAATATAAAAATACTTAATTATCCTCTAATGCTGCATTTCGACTTGCAAGCATATTTTTTTTGTTTTTCTTAAGGTTTTGAGATTTTTTGGAAATAATTTACAATATGGAATATTATTTACAACATCTGAAATATAATAATCATCAACTATAATCAAGTGAACCTATAAAAATTTATAGGACCCTAATTCCACGCCTAGGGATCTCACCTGCCTATTGTGGTGCTCCTGCTTCCTGATCCCTTCGTTGATGATGCACACCTGATGTTCTCACCAAATACGCCGACCCATCCTCTGTTCTTAAGGGACTGTCACAATCATGTCCTTTGAGGAACCCACAAATGGTGTGAATGGCGTATCTGAGTATATCTATAGGATACCAAACAATAGGGAGAAGATTTATTGATTTGATGCCTATGGCAACCAATACTAACCCTTAGTGATATATAAATGAGATCATCTCCCTTGAGATAATGGCTCAATATCTACTGAAGATTTATATCTTAGCCTTTTGAACTTGAATATGAATAGGTAGATTTTTGGATCTGATACAATAGATCCAATTTAAGAAATCCCTACAAAATAATAAACTCCCGAACTTGTTGCAAGACACTTCCAAAAATAATTAAGTGGAAAGTAATAGACCAACTAGGGTGATATCAATTACCACCGAAGACGAAAGAATTCTGGTTAGGGTGAGGATAAATCCCACCAAATTTCTGTGTATGAAACCCTCAGGCTGGAAGGATGCACAACTCTGATACCACTATAAGATCCCAAACAGCTGAATAATTAATAGATTTGGCACATTTAGGTGTTCTCTTAAAATAAATTTCAACAAGACACAAAACACAATGGGATCTGGAAATTCAACCTTTATTTATATTATTAACCAAAGAAATGAGTACATGCCCATAAAAAAATATCAGAGCTCCTACAGTGGCATGCTCGACTACTCATTAAAAGAGAGAACAAACATTGAAGCACAATCGTGGACCTTGGATGGATCTACTAGAAAAAATAACACCCATGGGGTTTTCTTCCCTGGGATCAAAATGGAACTTGCCATGCCAAGTTCTCAAGAAATGCACAATAAGATAGATAAGCCTGAATGATTCCAAATTCCTAGCTTATATCTCCTTTTATAGTCTTTAGAGACCTTATTTTATTATTTTCCCTCGAAAACGGAAGGAAAATACCATGGGTTGATACCATGAGAAAATACCACGGTAAATACCATGGACAGATTCTGTCCATTTCGACTAAATCGGACTAAATTATGAAAGGGAATATTACAAGGGTATACTAAGTTTTGTCATTCCGATTTTCAATTGTGGCATACTTGTCTTGTGTACTCTCTCGTCTGTTTTTAGGGAAGTCCATGGTTGTTTGAAGCAGGGGATGCAACCTCTCTTGGATTTTAAAGGCGGTTTACGTGATCATGCATGGTTTTTAGCTTATTGGAATGCTTCTTTCAGTTGTTGCCTCTGGAATGGTATCTCCTGCAACAGACTGACCGATCGTGTCATTGCGATGGATTGGCATGAAAAGAGATTGAGTGGTATCTTGCGTCCTACAATATTGTTCAAGCCAAGGGCATTGAAGTACTTGGATATTAACTCCAACAATTTTATTGGGCTACCTATTCCTGTAGAACTTGCTCTTTTGAAAAATTTAAGATACCTCAACCTATCCATAACAGGATTCGCAGGTTCCATCCCATGGAAACTAAGAAAATTTTCCAACTTGTAAGTACTTGGTCTCTCTTCCTCAACTTCAATGTTGGCAAGTACCAGCTTATCATGGCTAGCAAATATGATGACATCGAAACATCTTTCTCTAGACCGAGTCGATCTCTCAGCGACGTCATCATCATGGGGGAAATCAGTACATCATATTTCTCACCTCTGAAACCTTATATTTCCAAAATGTGGACTTACAGGTTCAATTCCCCTTCCATGTAGAAACTTACATCGTTATAAATTTTCCATCTTGATAGAAATACATTTTAGTCCGAATTCCCTATTTGGTTAACAAATATGACTAGTTTGGTATCTCTGCAGATGACCAATGCAAAGTTGAACGGGTCTCTTCTGTTTGAACTTTATCAGCTTCCTCTCATAATTAATATTTCTTTGGATATAATAAATTATCTGCCAATGTTTTCTATATTTTTCAGGGCCAATGGAAGAGCCTTCCAAACAACAATATGGAAAGCCCTATACCAACTTCCATAGGAAATTTATCATCTCTTTTCGTCCTACAACTGTACCTAAACAATTTGAAGGGAACGTTTACATAATCACTGGGCATCCTACACTCAATTACCCTATTAGACCTGGGCTACAACCAATTGAAGAGACATATCCCATTATCTCTTGGATTGTTGTCTAAACTGGCCTATATAAGTCTTACCAAAAATGCTTTGAGCATACCAATCTTAGAGTCACACTTCGGCAAACTAAACAATCTAAAATGTCTTGAAATCTCTTATAATAGATTAATATTCAATATTACCCCCAACTGGACTCTGTTGGAAATATGATGCCGAGTGTTGTCCTTGATGGCAACCCACTGAATGAGGATGAAGACATGCGACTG